>CM035413.1:76836691-77191691 GCA_020310875.1 Ceratopteris richardii
CTTCATTATAAAATCGTATTCAGATTGCATAGCAGCCATCCAATTTTCTGAATTCTCTGCTTCATCAAAAGAAACAGGCTCATTCTCATCACAGAGACTAGATGCAGCCATAGCATAGCAATCCGATGCAAAGGAGGCACTATGAGAGCCTGATCAAGTACGATATGACAAAGGTACATCTAATTTGCTGTCGCACAAAGTCTGCACCAGCCATTTTGGCATAGTTTTTGCTCGCTCAATATCAGCTCTCTCTCATCAACAAGTGCATCATGTAAATCTGCATCAGAAATGGAATGATCTGCATCATCATATGGAACCTGCAAAGGCTGAGAAGTTGCCTCATTAGGACCAGCACTAGACTGTCCACCTGTAAAAAGAGGCATCAAAGTGTCATACATGTGTTTGGAGCTCACAGATGTCTCCTTAGTACATGAAAGCAATGGTTGAATTGCATCTTCCACAAAAACAACATCACGGCTAACAAGAATGCGTTTTGTCTGTGGATGATACAGACAATAGCCTTTACTTTCAGAACTGTACCCAACAAAAATACATTTTACTGCTTTATCATCCAATTTTCTGCAATGTTGTTCAGGCACTAGTGCATATGCCAAACAATCAAAAACACGCAGATGAGCAATAGATGGCTTGCAGTCATGCCAAGCCTCATATGGAGTGATAGACTACAGCGCTTTAGTGGGACACCTGTTCAGTACATATGCTGCACACATGGCAGCCTCAAGCCAGAAACTATGTGGTAAAGCCTGACTCATGACCATGCACCTGGCCATCTCCATGAGTGACCTGTTCTTTCGTTTAGCAGCTCCATTCTGTTGAGGTGTATATGGCACTGTACACTGGTGTTTTATCCCACGTTCAGCCAGAAATGCATTAAAATCTGAAGACATATATTCCTCCCTCGATCAGAACGGAGGGTGCCCATTTTACATGCTGACAGATTTTCAGCCAAAACCCAAAACTTTTTGAAGCACATGTACACTTCGGACTTTGCTTTGAGTGGATATACCCATGCATGCCTCGAAAAATCATCAATGAAAGTCACGAAGTAAAGGTAATTCCCAAAAGAGCGTGTCTGCATAGGACCACAGACATCACTATGTACAAGCTGCAATTTTTGCGTAGCCCAAACAGAACCATCTTTTGGAAAGGATGAACGCTGCATTTTGCCCAAAATACAGCCCTCACAAACATGTTTTCCAGGTGCCTCAAGTTTGGGCAAAGAGGACACCATTTCAGATTTCTGCAGGTGTAGCAAACTAGCAAAATTCAGATCACCAAAGCGTGCATGCCAAAGCTTTGCATCTGACATAGCCTGAGAATCATGAACTGCACATGTTGAATCGTTCACAGATCTTTCATAGTCTATGAGCTTATACAGCCCACGACATAAAATGCCAGAAGCAATAATGACATCGCCATTTGATAGATCATGAATTGTACATCTGTCATCAACAAATTTCACAACCAAGCCAATCTTGGCTAATGCAGAAACTGATAACAGATTCTTCTTGATCCCTGGCACAAATAAAGCATCTAACAAAGTGAAAGAACTACCATCAACAGTAGTCAGAATAATCTTACCAACTCCCATAACAGGATAAGAGGAGTTGTTGGCACATGTAACAGTATTCCCTGTAGGGGCAGGCTCGAGTGAAGAGAAGAAACTGTGCTGCGAGGTAATATGTTTGGTCGTCCCACTGTCAAAGTACCAAACATCTGAGTCTACTGCAGACATGCACTGCTCATGAGAAGATGGGTCAAAACTGCAAACAGTAGTAAATGTCCATTCTTCTTCCTACACAAGATTTGCAGACTCTGTTTTTGGTGTAGAGGCCTCTGCAACAACCATTCCAGCCTCTTTCTTCTTTGCCTCTTTTGCAGCCAGTTTTGGATAGTTCTTTATGATATGATCATTTCCTTTACAGTACTTGCAAAACAATTTTTGCTTTTCTGATTTCTTCTCATCTTTATCCTGGTTCTTCGATTGTGCAGCATTTGCAGATTTCTGCTTACTAGTAGAAGAGCTCCATTTTCCTTTGCCCTTTTGACTAGCCAGGAAAGCTTGATCTGCAACACGCATAATGGACCTGTTGAAAGCTTGATCTGCAACACGCATAATGGACCTGTTCTACCTGGACTCATCTTCCTGCAATAGAACAGAGACTAACTCCTCAAAAGACAAAGCATTTGGATTGCCTTTCATCATCAATCCAAGAGTAGAGGCAAAACTATGATATGAATCAGGAAGACCATTTAGAACGGTCTGCAGAAGTGAGCTATCTGGTATAACCTCATCAACAGAAATCAATTGTTCCTTCAGGTCTTTGATCTTTATGAGAGAACGGTCCATAGAATCACCTTCATTCATGTGCTCACTCTCCAACTGTTTTCAGAGGTAAGCAACACGAGCCTCATTCCTAGCCTGGTACAAAGTGGTAAGTGTATCCCAAGCATCGTTTGCTGTTCTGCAAGAGCGAATGTGAGGAATAATAGCACGTTTGACAGACAAAGCTATCAATGCATGTGCTTGAGCATCTCTGCCATCCCAACGAATTTGCTCTGCAGTAGGTGCAATAGAAACAGCAGCACGAACAAGAATCTGCGGAATATCATCTTCGACACCATCTTCATCAGCTCCAGCACCTGTATTTGCAGTACCTGTTGTTACAGGTGTAACAGGACGTCTTTCAACACCCTGCACAATGTTCCACAATCCTTTTGCAACCAGTACATGTCGCATCATATAAGCCCATAATGGGTAGTTGGTACCATCCAACTTGTCCTCAATAGCCAACATACGGAATACATCACTGCTTTCAGCCATGGCCGGTGACTAAAATACCTTGATGCAGAAAATCGACTGTATCTCAAAAAGCTGAACGGAACTGCCCAGACGAGTTCTGCTAGACCTGTAGCAGACTTCGAGATGCTTAAACTGGCGAACAGAAACTGGTATATACCTTTGGCACAAAAAGATGAAATAACCTGCACAAGCGCTACGATAGTGCATTTGGAGGCCGAAACGAGCTCAGATGGCGATTTCGGCACCACAAAGCAAAGCCGTTTTGATCTCGGAAACACGCTGAGTATGCTCACCAAAATTCGTGCGATTCTGAGACTACAAACGGAGGAGTGTCAACGGTGCCCTAGATGAAGCGACGACCTGCTCTGATACCAATTGTTGGAGATAGACGCCTACGGAAGCACGCGAAAAGCACAAGGAAGAAGAAGAAGCTTGGAGTACAAACACACAATACTGAATGTATTAATAGAGAATATACAAAGATAAGTAGCCCATTAGGGCAATAGGCGTATATACAAGCCGGGGGAAAAAAACCTCCTAAAGAGGGAAAAAAGTGCCCCGGCGGTCCTAGTGTGTTCACACACATCACTACCTAAATATATCAACAAGAGAGACATACACACACATACACATACATGCATACATATGCATACATAATGCATATGCATACATACATAGTTACATGCATACACACACATATGCATACATAATGCACATGCATACATACACATACTTAATGCATACACACATACAAATGTCCACGTATATATATTGATTTCTAACCCATTTTGTTTTATATGTTAGGTATTATGGATCCTAGTAGAGAGAGAAAGGTGAAACTCACTCTCATAAAAAGTCTTATGAGAGCAAGAGTTTTGTCTGATACTCTAGGGGCCATCATGCATGATTACTCAGAGATGTTTGATGATGAGCTGGATTATCCGATCCCGATGCTTACCCAGTGATCAGAGGAGGACTCTTCTACGGCTTCACATGTAGGAAGACAGCTATCTGCTCATAGGTATGTTTTTTTTTCATAAAATGTTTTAATGATATTATAACACATATTTTTATTTATTTTTATTTATTTTTATCTATCTATTTTCAAGACACCTATACCACCTCTAGATCATGATAGTAGAGCAGAGTTGCCTATGAAAACATGCATAGGCACCTTAGGACTAGAGTGCAATATAGAGCCAGACGGGAACATTGTGTACATAGGGAATGGATTGGAGTTCAAGAGAAGAATGTGGGCATTATGCGACTCTTACCTGCGCCTTGTCCACTTACCGTGGAAGTAAGTATAAATTTTACATATAAATTGAAATAAATATCTTATGTTTTATTTACATTTTTTTTTTTGTAGTGAGCATGATGATAGGGATAAAAAATATGTACTTACTTCACTTGAGACAGAGTTTGGGATATGATGGTCGCATGAGTGGTGTCTAAAAGAGATGCGGATACTTATGGCTCATCGTCGTGATAATGCACGGTACACACAGCTTTTATGTATATATATATGGATATAAATATGTGTGTTTATGTATGTATGTATATGAGAGAGAGAGAGAGAAAAGAGTGAGACTAGAGGTACAAATACATGCATACACACACATATACATCATACATGCACATTTTTACACACACATACACATGCATGCAGTTACACACATATAATGAATACACGTAGACACATACAAATACTCCAGTTTCAAAAAGTTATGCCAATCATGGGTCTTTAACCCAGATAAGATCTTATCATCCATAGTAAACATGTTTTGAAAAGATGCTCCATATCCTATAGGAGTCTTAATCAATTGAATTCTATTGTTGATAGTCTGTATCTCTTTTGTTGTAATTACCCAAGGAGCAGGTGCATAAGTAGTTTCTTGTTGATGTATATCAAAAATTGGCCATAACTTTGGTTTTGATTTTTTATCTTTCAAATCATTCCTTGATGCTATGGTATATTTTAGTCCAAGAAGATGTTGCCATAGTGAATAACCAATATTTTTGAATATATGCATAGGATCAAGAAGATGACATACTTTTAACTCTTTCCAATACTCCAAAGAATACCATATTGATATGTTCTCTGCGAGTGCCAATTTTCCTTTATTTCTCTTCACATACTCATTATCTGAATCATCACTGAAGATTTCTGATTCTGGATCTATCAGAGGTCCATCTGTCTATTTTTTATACCAATCCATAGGCGTCATAGGTTTTGGACACTGACCTGTTTCAAGCTTTCCATTAAAATGTATCGCTTCTCTTTTAGATCTTAATGGATGATCATCAGGCAAGAATCGTCGATGTCGAAGATAAATATTTTTGTTGAGATTCTTACTATAGATTGATCTCAACCAATCACCACAATATGGAAAAGCTTTATAACACTTAGTAGATATTCCTACATCATGAAAATGATAAAAATATAATTAGATTAAATCATATTTATTTACATGCATATTGAATTAAAAAATTACATCAATACCTTAACAAACACCATATCCTGGAAAATCATGAATAGTCCAAGCCACAATAATATTTCTTTCATTGATGCTTTTCGATACATCAATGACATTAATACCTCTCCATAGCTCTTGGAGATTGTCAATGAGAGGAGAAAGATATATATATAAAATCACAAATCGTAATGTCTTTCATTGATGCTTTTCGATACATCAATGATATTAATACCTCTCCATAACTCTTAGAGATCGTCAATGAGAGGAGCAAGATATATATTCACATCTTTAACTTGTCTTTTGCCTGGGATTAAGAGTGAAAGTGTTAAATGTTCCTTTTTATTGCTAAGATATGGCAAAAGATTGTAGTTTATGACTACCACTGGCCATGTTGACCATTTACTGGATTAACCCCATCTAATGCAACTCCTAACTTTAGATTATATGGCTTTTGTGCAAATTCAGGCCATGTAGAATCAATACGCTGAAAAAGCAACACTATCATGAGGAATTCTAATTATTCCATCTGTACTTTTATGATCATGTCCCCAAGTCAAAAGCTTTGATAATTTGGGGCTTTGAAACATATGTATAATCCATGGAGCCAATGGAAAATGTCTCAATACATGTTTTGGGATTTTACCTTCTTCGCCCTTATATCGAGGAGATTGACATTTGGGGCATGTCAAAGAGTCTGCATATTCACCTCTATATAAAATACAATCGTTAGGACATGCATGTATACATTGATAATCTATACCAAGATTGTTGATTATCTTCTTCATTTCATCATGTGAGGTAGGAAGAATATTGTGACTTGGTAAAAACTTTTCATATAATAACCTGTAAGTTCATGAAAAAAATATATATTAAAAAAAGTAAATAAATAAATATACATATATATATATATGCATATAATTTTATATATGTGTATGCTTATGTGTATGTGTTGTTGATATATTTAGGTAGGGATGTGTGTGAACACTCTAGGACCGTCGGGGCACTTTTTTCCCTCTTTAGGAGGTTTTTTTCCCCCGGCTTGTATATACGCCTATTGCCCTAATGGGCTACTTATCTTTGTACATTCTCTAGTAATACATTCAGTCTTGTGTGTTGTGCTCCAAGCTTCTTCTTCTTCCTTGTGCTGTTCGCGTGCTTCCGCAGACGTCTATCTCGAACAATTGGTATCAGAGCAAGTCGTCGCTTCTTCTAGGGCACCATCGACACTCCTCCGTTTGCAGTCTCAGATTCGCACGAAATTTGGTGAGCATACTCAGGGCGTTTCCGAGATCAAAACATCTTTGCTTTGTGGTGCCGAAATCGTGATCTGAGCTCGTTTCGGCCTCTGAACGCACTATCGCAGCGCTTGTGCAGGCTATTTCATCCTTTTGTGCCAAAGGTATATACCAGTTTCTGTTCGCCAGTTTAAGCGTCTCGAAGTCTGCTACAGGTCTAGCAGAACTTGTCTGGGCAGTTCTGTTCAACTTTTTAAGATACAGTCAATTTTCTTCATCAAGGTATTTTAGTCACTAGCCATGGCTGAAAGCAGTGATGTATTTCGTATGTTGGCTGTTGAGGATAAGTTGGATGGTACCAACTACCCATTATGGGCTTATATGATGCGACATGTACTGGTTGCAAAAGGATTGTGGAACATTGTGCAGGGTGTTGAAAGACGTCCTGTTACACCTGTAATGACAGGTACTGCAAATACAGGTGTTGGAGCTGATGAAGATGGTGTCGAAGATGATATTCCGCAGATTCCTGTTTGTGCTGCTGTTTCTGTTGCACCTACTGCAGAGCAGATTCGTTGGGATGGCAGAGATGCCCATGCACATGCATTGATAGCCTTGTCTGTCAAACGTGCCATTATTCCTCACATTCGCTCTTGCAGAACAGCAAAGGATGCTTGCGATACACTTACCACTTTGTACCAGGCTAGGAATGAGGCTCGTGTTGCTTACCTCCGAAAACAGTTGGAGAGTGAGCACATGAATGAAGGTGATTCTATGGACAGTTTTCTTACAAAGATCAAAGACCTGAAGGAACAATTGATTTCTGCTGATGAGGTTATACCAGATAGCTCACTTGTGCAGACCGTTCTGAATGGTCTTCCTGATTCATATCAGAGTTTTGCCTCTACTCTTCGGTTGATGATGAAAGGCAATCCGAATGCCTTGTCATTTGAGGAATTAGTCTCTGTTCTGTTGCAGGAAGATCAGTCCAGGCAGAACAGGTCCATTATGCGTGTTGCAGATCAAGCTTTCCTGGCTAGTCAGAAGGGCAAAGGAAAATGGAGCTCTTCTACTAGTAAGCAGAAATCTACAAATGCTGCACAATCGAAGAACCAGGATAAAGATGAAAAGAAATCAGAAAAGCAGAAATTGTTCTACAAGTACTGTAAAGGAAATGATCATATTATAAAGAACTGTCCAAAACTGGCTGCTAAAGAGGCAAAGAAGAAAGAGGCTGGAATGGTTGTTGCAGAGGCCTCTACACCAAAAACAGAGTCTGCAAATCGTGTGCAGGAAGAAGAATGGGCGTTTACTACTGTCTGTAGTTTTGACCCATCTTCTCATGATCAGTGCATGTCTGCAGTAGATTCAGATGTTTGGTACTTTGACAGTGGTGCGACCAAACATATTACCTCGTAGCACAGTTTCTTCTCTTCACTCGAGCCTGCCCCTACAGGGAATACTGTCACATGCACCAATAACTCCTCTTATCCTGTTATGGGAGTTGGTAAGATCATTCTGACTACTGCTGATGGTAGTTCTTTCACTTTGTCAGATGCTTTATTTGTGCCAGGGATCAAAAAGAACCTGTTATCAGTTTCTGCATTAGCCAAGATTGGCTTGGTTGTGAAATTCGTTGATGACAAGTGTACAGTTCATGATCTCTCAAATGGCGATATGATTATTGCTTCGAGCATTTTATGTCGTGGGCTGTATAAGCTCATAGACTATGAAAGATCTGTGAATGATTCGGCATGTGTAGTTCATGATTCTCAGGCTATGTCAGATGCAAAGCTTTGGCATGCACGCTTTGGTCATCTGAATTTTGCTAGTTTGTTACGCCTGCAGAAATCTGAAATGGTGTCCTCTTTGCCCAAACTTAAGGCACCTGGAAAACATGTTTGTGAAGGCTGTATTTTGGGCAAAATGCAGCGTTCTTCATTTCCAAAAGATGGTTCAGTTCGGGCTACGCAGAAATTGCAGCTTGTACATAGTGATGTCTGTGGTCCTATGCAGACACCCTCTTTTGGAAATTACCTTTACTTCGTGACTTTCATTGATGATTTTTCCAGGCATGCATGGGTATATCCACTCAAAGCAAAGTCCGAAGTGTTCATGTGCTTCAAACAGTTTTTGGTTTTGGCTGAAAATCTGTCAGCATGTAAAATGGGCACCCTCCGTTTTGATCGAGGGGGGGAATATATGTCTTCAGATTTTAATGCATTTCTGGCTGAACGTGGGATAAAACACCAGTGTACAGTGCCGTATACACCTCAACAGAATGGAGTTGCTGAACGAAAGAACAGGTCACTCATGGAGATGGCGAGGTGCATGGTCAGAACTCAGGCTTTACCACATAGTTTTTGGCTTGAGGTTGTCATGTGTGCAGCATATGTACTGAACAGGTGTCCCACTAAAGCGTTGCAGACTATCACTCCATATGAGGCTTGGCATGACCGCAAGCCATCTGTTTCTCATCTGCGTGTTTTTGTTTGTTTGGCATATGCATTAGTGCCTGAACAACATCGCAGAAAATTGGATGATAAGGCAGTAAAATGTATTTTTGTTGGGTACAGTTCTGAAAGTAAAGGCTATCCTCTGTATCATCCACAGACTAAACGCATTTTGGTTAGCCGTGATGTTGTCTTTGAGGAAGATGCTATTCAACCATTGCTTTCATGTACTAAGGAGACATCTGTTAGCTCCAAAGACATGTATGATACTTTGATGCCTCTTTTTACAGGTGTAAAGGCTAGTGCTAGTCCTAATGAGGCAACTTCTCAGCCTTTGCAGGTTTCATATGATGATGCAGATCATTCCATTTCTGATGCAGATTTACATGATGCACTTGTTGATGAGAGAGCTGATATTGAGCAGGCAAAAACTATGCCAAAATGGCTGGTGCAGACTTTGCGTGACAGCAAATTAGATGCACCTTTGTCATATCGTACTCGTTCAGGATCTCATAGTGCCTCCTTAGCATCAGATTGCTATGCTATGGCTGCATCTAGTCTCTATGATGAGAATGAGCCTGTTTCTTTTTATGAAGCACAAAATTCAGAAAATTGGATGGCTGCTATGCAATCTGAATATGATGCTATAATGAAGAATGGTACATGATCGTTATGTGACATGCCTCCTGGCAAGAAGGCCATTGGCACTAAGTGGGTATACAAGCTGAAGCATAAACCTGATGGTACAGTTGACAGGTATAAGGCTAGGCTTGTTGCAAAGGGTTATGCACAAGAAAGAGGCATTGATTTTGATGAGACCTTTGCACCTACATGCCGTATGACTACTGTTCGCAGCATTTGTGCACTTGCAGCCCATCATGGTTGGAATGTACATCAGTTGGACATTAAAACAGCATTTCTGAATGGTGACTTGCATGAAGAAGTGTATGTTTTTCAGCCCCGTGGCTTTGTGTAGAAAGGGCATGAAAACTAGGTTTGCAGGTGTTGGAAGCAGCCAGAGGCATAGAAGACGCGGAAGCATGTAACGTGGTTCTCACCATTGTGCTAGAGCAACACCAAATTTGGTGCCGTTGCCGGGGATCGAGTCTAGGACGAATGTGTGATGGTAAGAGTATAGCAAGAAGTAGCGTTGGAAGGTAAAAATTTCAGTTTTTGTTGTTGTTTTTACTTAGTTTTTAGTGTTTTTCACCTCCCCCACACTCCATCTTCATCACCGCATCATCATCTTCATCTCCAAAAAAATCAGAAAATTCACCATATCCACCCATTCTCCTCATTTCCCCTCATTTGTGCATGCGAGAGAGTGAGAGAGAGCTTTTGTGCTTGCATGTACTTTTGTTTTCTTGAGTTTTCTTGCAGGTACAGAGCTCCAGTGCATCAGGAAAGCTTGGAAAAGGTAAAATTTTTAGTTTTTGTCAGAAATTTCCGACTGTGTCAGACCATCGCGATGGTCTGCAAAGTTCGGAATTTGAAGAAGGCGACCACACCAGCGTGTAGAGCACACTTGCGCCTCTAGGAATCCATACTTGCATTGCAAAAAATCATACTTTGGTGGACCATCGCAACGGTCTCAGACCATTGCGATTGTGTCACACCATCGCGATTGGCTCACGCCATCGCGACGGCTCGGCCGGACCATCGCGCCGGTCTCACGCCATCGCGACACGTCGCAAGTTGGACCATCGCGACGATACCCTCAGACCATCGCGACAACTCAAATTTTGGACCATCGCGATTGGCTCAAGCCATCGCGCCTTGACCATCGCGATTGGCTCAAGCCATCACATCTGTGACCATCGCGACGGTTCACTTTGGACCATCGCGATTGTTCACGTTGACCGTTGACCCACACCATCGGGATTGTCCGCCTGATCGAGCCATCGCAACGGTTCACCTTCGCGCCATCGCGATTGTCCGCTTGATCGAGCCATCGCGACGGTTCACCTTCACGCCATCGTGATTGTTCACTTTTTGACCATCGCGACGGTTCACTTTTGGACCATCGCGACGGTTCACATTCACGCCATCGCGACGGTTCGCCTGGACCATCGCGACGGTCCCAGACCATCGCGATTGTGCACCCCCATCGCAAATTGGCCAATTTTAGGGCAATTTTTGGGAAATTTTTGGGTGATTAGACTCATAGGAGACCCCTTAGCTCATATTTGGAGGAAAACCTGTTTGTCAGTTTTTACCCCCCAAGGCCTGAACGGTCATAACTTTTTCATCCGAAGTCCGTTTTTTGAGTTTAATAGCTCATTAGAAAGCTCTCGACGAGTACTACGTGACCTCAACTGTTTTTTTCTTAAAGGATACATCTATTTTTAGATAAGCTATTTTGAGGTTGACCTAGTTTGGGACTAGAAAACCAGGGGCAAACATTGAAAAGTTGGGCAAAAGGGAAGGGACTTAAAAGGTGTATATACTCAAGTGCTTGATCATCCAACTGTGAATTGGTCTAATCTTGGATTTTTCCAGGTCTAGCAAGGGCAATCAAAGGCAACCAAGGCAAGGCAGTGAAGGGCATAAGGCTTGGGAAGCGCGGCTTCTTGGGCATCAGAGCAACCAGAAAAGCTGACTCGAGGTTGGAAGATTACTCAACCCCCTCAGTCAATTCTTAGCTTAGGATAAACATTAGCATTGTGGATTTAAGACGATAGGAACGCCTCAAGTTCAAGAGAATTAAATTTATCAAGTCCAAGACTAAAGATAAAGGTGTGTGACACGAAAACCTAAAGGAAAGAACATAAGTCTGACGGAATGAGAACTCAAAGTCCCACGGAAAGTCGAATTCCTGACGCATACATTAAGCCAAGAATCTAAAGGAATCTAAAAAGAATCAAGAAAGTAATAACAAAGAATCATTGACGATCTGAGTGTGTATTGAGTGTGCAAGGAAGAAAATTAATGAACCTTAGATCGGGCAAACATATAGGTAAGTTAGATCGACGAAGCCTTAGATCATCAGAGGCAAGTGTAAGAACTACTGCTCGATCGTGGGCTCAACAATTGAACACTAGTTATCCCTACGAGAGCTCAGATACTAGTGATTCAGAAATGGCATTTAGCACAGAAAGACCATAAGTAGGGTCAAATGTAGCATACTTAGAAAAACCAGAAGGACCCTATAGAACACAACTAGAGTTTCTCCGAACCAACCGATTAGGTGCTCGCATCTACGAGGATGGTTTGCAAAGGCAAGTGGTGCAAATGCACAACCCCGATCAACCCATTGGATTGGAACATCCAGTGGTGAAATTCGAGAGAGACGCGTACATAGATAAGGAAGGAACAATGTACATCTTAAGTACGCAGCCAAGTAATACCAACGAGTTTGGCGTGATTCAGATAGAGACAGAAGCAAAATCTCAAGGAAAAGAACCATTAGAAGAGCCTAGAACACCTAGAGGGAAATCTGTACTGACACGAGTACTAATCCCGGAATGGATCCCTCAGGACAACAGAAGCATAGAGTTGTTTGTAAATAAAGAAACTGATGAAGCCTTTTGGAGATACAAGGCAGAACTACTTAGTGAGGTAGGAATCATCACGATATACGAGTTCAAGGACCCGGATACACCTGGAAAGGTCGTATACCTGGATGAGACTTCAGAAAGAGTCTTTGTGGTGCCTGACCACACTAAAAACACATACACATGGAGAGGTGAATTGGTATTCCCTCCATCTAGAACGAACATGAATACAAGTCAACAAGGGGTAGGAACATCATCAGCCCATGGAAATCAA
Organism: Ceratopteris richardii; assembly: GCA_020310875.1. Lineage (NCBI taxonomy): Eukaryota > Viridiplantae > Streptophyta > Polypodiopsida > Polypodiales > Pteridaceae > Ceratopteris > Ceratopteris richardii. The sequence continues at coordinate 76,849,449 of CM035413.1, forward strand.
AGAGAGAGAAATAAAGAAAGACCCGAAGTAAGCTTCACTCATCCCATAGGGAGAGATAGAACAACCACAGACACTAATAGAGCAGATAGACAAAGAGATCATGGAATACCAGGTGGTACAGATGATTTTCCTCTACCCAGACCACGTGAACACGCAAGAATACTGAGACCCACGCAGTTAGTGAAATCCATGAAAAATTACTTTGATGGGACAGGAGATCCCTATGACCATGTTGCAGAATTCAAGCAAGTACTAAGAGCAGAACAAGTCGAAGACATGTTCACGCAATACAACGCATTTGGACTAACGTTAAAAAATACCGCTTTAACTTGGTTCCAACCATTGCAACAAAGGCAATTTAGAGACATCCATCACTTTTTAGAGTCATTCATCACTGAATTCTCTAAAAGTGGGATTAGACATGACACGTCTTCGCTGATTCATAGCTTCAAACAAACCCCGCAAGAAACAGTTAGACTTGCAGGACGTAGGTTTAGACAATATGTTGAACGATGTCCAATGCAAGAGCTACCCTCACAAGCCAAGCAAGTGTCATTGTTCCTAGATGGCTTGTTGAGCTCTAAACTACACTCCTATGTGTACCTAAAAGAACCCAGAACGCTAGAGCAATGTGTGAGAATATGCATAGACATTGAGGACAACTTAGGAGACGAGTTGGAACTCTCAAAGGTCTATAAGGATTCAGACTGTTCATCTCTAGCATCCACAAAATTGTCTAGCTCGATAGAAGACCTAGCAGAAAAAGTGGCCCAGAAACTAGGAGTTTCTAGTAAACCTAGGGTGCTAACAAACAAGCGTTGTTACACCTGTGGTGGTGATCATATGGCTAATGTGTGTCCCAATGCACCACAACCACAAGCCAACCCTAGTGGCCAATACTGTACAATTGAGAGAAGATACACGAATCATACGGCTCAGGATTGCCCATACAACAAACAAACCGTGAGACAGAACTACCCGCAAGCATACCAGCAGCCAGGTAGGTATCAAGGCCATTACAATGCTCAGCCTTATTACTATAGGCCTCCTCAGAACTACCCATACCAGGCTCAACAGAGACCTCAACCTGTCTTAGCTCAGCAGCCACCCCCACCAGCGAATGTCATCTCAGTCAAATACGCTGCTGCAAAAGAGAACCTAAGTAGGGCCTTAGTGCCTTCTTCACCTTTGATCACAGAGAGTGACCCAAACTCAAACAGTTTTGACTCTACGCATGTAGAAAGTCCACCCGCTTATTACACGGAGTCACCAGAACACGTGGAGCCATACCATTATGATAGTCCACCAGTGGAACCTAGTTGGGAGCCCGACTACGCTCATGTGATGTACACCAACCCAAATCCACGGCCCCAATTGAGACAACAGAGACCACAGGGCCCTAGAGGACCATGCTTTAGGTGCCAAGGAGATCACTTCATAAAGGAGTGTCCACATCCCCCGATATCAGGACAATCACAGTACTATATCATCCAAGGCTTTTGTGCCGATTGTGGCAAAGAGCACATCATCAAAGATTGTCCTAAGAACCCTGTTAATGCTTCGAATGTGACACCGATCAACGTGATAGGTATTGTAAACAACGCAGATGGATCCAACCCTACGTACGTGCCTATCCAAGCTATCACCAGAGCCCAGGCACTCTTACAGAACCAACAGCTTAATCAAGAGAAAGTAGCCGGAACTAGTGAAGTTGCAGAATCTAGCAGTAAAAAGATAAAATCTTGGAAAGATTCTAGAGAAAGAATAAAGAGAAAGTGGAGTAAAAAGATAACAGACTTGGAAGGAAGTTTGAAGGAATCTAGAGCCAAAATTCTAGAATTGAGTTCACAGGAATTGAATCAAGAGAATCCAGCTCAAAAATCAGGATCAGTTTTAGCGGAACCCATACCAGAGAATCTAGACATGATGTTTCGTGCATATCAGGCTAGATCAAAAGAGGGACCTCAGGTAGCCAAAATGAGTAAAAACTACCCTCGAGCTGATCTAGAAATTGAGAGAACTAAACTTTGCATGAAGATGGTAGAATTAGCAGAAGCTTTGTTCGAAGCCTCTAGATATCTTAATTGGAACAACATGGCAAAACCGGAATTACACTTTCAAGGACTAATGGAGAGGCTAGAATACTTGATAGAGAGCAAAGAGAAAAAGGATCAGCCTAGGAACCCTATTGTCCCAAAGACACAGGAAAATAATGCACCATCCCTGTCTCAAGTACCCAATACAGAAGTCAAGACAACTTGTCTTCCATACATAGGTACTCTCATGAATTTTTGAGAGAAATCCAAGAAGAGAAATGGAGAAAGGAACAAAGAACCCATCCTCCTATTCAAGAAATAGACGACTTGCAGGAACAATTCCCCCAAGATATTCCCTCTATTTACGATGATGTAGAGGAAGAACAACTGAGTGAACACACAGGATTTGAATCTAATTCTTTACAAGAATTACCTCAGTTCACAGGACCTTGGGAGGCAAAGTCTATTAGTATGAGAGCACCCACGATAATAGTGAGGAATGAAGAATCATTAATCCCTAGAAACACGGAAGTGATCAAGAATACCAAAGTACAGTGTAATCTCACTCTAGAGGAGTTGTTAAAGGTAAAACCAGAATTGTGGAAACATGTAGCAAATCAATTCCCCGAGCTTGCTACTACTCCCTCACAGATAGGATCACATAATAAGGTACCAGAGATACCCGTAGAAAAGATCGGAGATGTAAGCGAAGGAGAGGAAGGTAACACTTATCTTCCAATAACCCATCAGGGCTACACCACTAAAGCCATCTTAGATTCAGGAGCCGGAGTAGCCATAGCTACCACCGCTTTATGGAAACGTTGGGGTAAGCCAGCATTAAGACCCACCAGGATGAAGCTACAAATGGCTGACGGACACATAGAAAAACCATTAGGCTTACTAGAAGGCATATCTCTCACCACTTGTGGTGTAGAATTTGAGCATACCTTTGCCATTTGTGATTTTGCAAAAAATCATGCTTATGAGATGATATTGGGACGACCATTCATGCGTCAGTTGCAAATTGTACAAGATTGGGGAACTAATTCGTTGTACTTGCAACATTTATGAGTGACTACCAAAGTCAATCTTAAAGACTATTCACATAGAGATGTACCCCCAATACAATGGAATACCATCCATAAGACACCAGTAGAAACAGAATCCGTGCACTCATTAGAATCAGATCCTTCTTGGTTGCACGAGGACACTCATTTATGGATGTGTAAAGTTGCAAAACAAGAGGAAGAAAGGTTAGAAGCAAGGACCTTAGGTGCAGAACAACATCCACGAACCCTTCAAGATCCTGCTTACGCACCTGTAGTATTCCCTGACGAAGAGTTTGAACCCCATGGTTGGGCAGAAATCCTAGCAACCATGGATGTAGCCATCAATGAAGAACAATGGACACCCCACTGTGACGAGGATGGCTATGACATTTCAGTTTTTACGATAGAACCAATCATGTGCAATGCAATTTTAGAAGAATGTGAACCAAACACTGATGCATTTGAGGATGCGAGTGATTTTGATTTAGAATCAATTATCATGGACCCACCCTTTGCATCAGAGGAAGAATATTTCTACGAAGTAGAGACTCACCCTCAGAGACATGAGGAAATTACGAATGAGGTGAGGTTAGCCACAGAAGTGACTAACAAGAGTGAAGGCAAGAAAAGAAAGAAGAAAGGAACCATGTACGAAAAAGAAGAATCTTATTTGAAGTACCGGAGAATTTCAAGAAATATGAAATCAAAGATAGAAGAATCATGGTACGAATGCCTAATAGGAAGGCGAATGACGGACAAGTATATGATAACCGAGAGAAAACCAAGAAAATAATAGTAGCCATAGAAGGAGAAGAAGAAAAATGTACATACATAGGGCATGATTTGACGAAGGAAGAAGAAGAAGAGCTAGTGGCCCTATTGTGCGAATATAGAGATGTGTTCGCTTGGAGTTACAAAGATTTGAAAGGAGTAGATCCAGATATATGCTCTCATAGAATCCCTATGACTCCAGATGCAAAACCTACGAAACAGAAACCTTACACGTACAATGATAACTACGCTGCGAAGATTAAAGAGGAGATAGATCCGCTGATAGAAGGAGGATTCATTTACGAGATTGAGCATACCGAATGGGTATCTCCCATTGTGGTTGTGCCCAAGAAGAATGGAAAATTGCGTGTGTGTATTAACCTTAAAAAAGTTAATGCCGCCACGATTAGAGACAGTTATCCTCTTCCTATCACAGAACATCTATTGGAAAGAGTTGCGGGCAAGGAAGTTTACAGCTTCCTTGATGGTTTTTCAGGCTATAATCAAGTAGCCATTGCTCCAGAGGACCAACACAAGACGGCATTTGCCACTGAATGGGGCATATTTGCATTTCGTGTAATGCCTTTTGGGCTCACAAATGCACCCGCCACCTTCCAGCGACTCATGTGTCATGTTTTTAAGGAATTCTTACGCAAGAGTTTGGAAGTTTATGTCGATGACATATGTGCTCGTTCTAATGTAAGACAGACGCATATCCCAGAGTTAAGGCAAATATTTGACAAATGTCGAGAATATCAGGTTTGTTTGAACCCAGAAAAGTGCGTTTTCATGGTCAGACAAGGCAAAATTCTAGGACACATTGTGTCAAAAAATGGAATCTCTACGGATGAAGAAAAGGTAAAAGTGATTGCAGAATTACCTAGACCAACTAATGTGAAAGAGGTACAAGCATTTATGGGCCATTGGGGTTATTATAGGAGATTCATACACATGTATGCAATCATAGCCAAGCCATTGTACTCTCTTTTAACCAATTTTGAATGGACAGATGAATGTGAAAATTCATTCAATGAACTTAAACGACGCTTGTGCTCAGCACCTATATTGACTACCCCAGATTGGAGTAAGCCATTCCATGTACATGTGGATGCATCCAATTACGCCATAGGATGTGTGTTAGCACAACCCACGAATGAAGGTAACATCGATCTCCCCATAGCTTACGCGAGCAGACAATTGAACGCAGCAGAAAGAAATTACACCACGACGGAACGAGAAGGATTAGGGATGCTCTACGCAGTAAAGAAGTTTAGGCACTACTTGTTGGCCAACCAATTCAAGTTCTTTACAGATCATCGAGCCCTATTGTACCTAGTCAACAAACCATGTAACACAGGACGACTAATACGTTGGTTTCTATTACTCATGGAGTACGATTTTGAAGTAGTAGTCAGGAAAGGAAAGACACATCTTAGAGCTGACCACCTTTCGAGATTAACCTCAGGAGAAGCTCCTCAAGGAATAGCGGATGAATTACCAGATGCATATTTGTTTAACCTTGAGATAGCACCAGAATGGGCTAAGCCTATAGTCCCTATTCTCACATATGGACCCAAGAATCCTAGGATAAAGATCAAAGAAGGAGAGATTACCAAATCTCAGAGATATCAAATCATAGCAGGAAGCATATATAAACAGGATAATCAAAAGATTCTTGCTTGTTGTGTAGATGAATCAGAACATGCAAATTGGTTGCAATTAGCACACATAGGTGCATTAAAGCAACATCATTCGAAACATCGAACATTACAGACTCTGCATAGACTAGGAGTATATTGGCCTTCAATGGAAGCAGATGTCTACAAGTTGTGTAAAGAATGCCATGTTTGTTGTGAAAGACCACCAGTAGAGCATGCTACATTATATCACGTGTCTCTCACACCAGACTGGAGTGAACCATTAGTGACATATTTGAGGACGAACACATTCCCTCAAGAAATGACCTTAGCTCGACAACGCAGTCTAGAGCAAGAGGCTCAAGACTACTCACTTATTGGCGATAATTTATACAAAAGAGGACGAGATGGATATCTAAGACAATGTGTTCATGAAAGCGATTATCTGAGCATACTAGAGACTGCACACCAAAGTGTTGCAGGAGGTCATTTTGGACCAAATAGGATGATCAAAGCCATCCTCTTTGCAGGATTATGGTGGCCCACTCTTCACATGGATGCTCATACCTATGTAAAGAGATGTGATGTGTGCCAAAGAACTCAGTTTCCTACTCGCAGAGATGAAATGCCATTGAAACCCATGATGGGAGGACGTGCATTTTCTAAGTGGGGTATAGACTTTGTAGGACCCATTAACCCCCCTGCAAAAGGTACGCATGCTGAATACATCATTGTCGCGACGGATTATCTTACCAAATGGGTAGAGGCAAAAGCCACAAAAAAGAATGATGCACACAAAACTGCAAAATTCTTATTTGAAAATGTCTTTACAAGATATGGATTGCCTATAGAGTTAGTGAGCGATCGCGGAACTCACTTTCTAAACCAAGTCATTGAATATTTGTTACAGGATTTTATGGTGATTCACAAGAAATCTGCACCATATCATCCTCAGGCCAATGGTCAGGCTGAAAGCACTAATAAGATCCTTTCTAACGTATTGACGAAACTCGTGAACAACAAACGTTCAGATTGGGACAAACAGTTACACCACGCTGTTTGGGCATATCGAGTGGCCTACAAGACCGTACTCAATGCAACTCCCTTTCATATGGTTTTTGGTCAGAATGTAGTGCTTCCTTTGGACTTCTTGATACCGACCCTTAAGGTTGCACAAGAACATCAGTGGACCGGCCATGAATTATCCGCAAGAATAATGGACTTGGAACGATTAGGAGAAACCAGGCTAAAGGCAGCAACAGGAATATATGCAGCGAAGAAGCGATAGAAAGCATATTTTGATGCACATGTGAAAGATAAAGGCCTAAAAGAAGGAGATTTAGTTCTAGTATATACGCTGAAACAACACGCACGGAAGTTAGAAAAGCGAGGTTATGGACCTATGATCATTAACAGACTCTCGACAAGTGGAGCAGTACAGTTAGCCACCTTAGAAGGAGATATAATGCCTAATTACATTAGTGGCTGTAGAGTCAGGTTATATCAGGAACCTGACTCTATAGCCTATTGGCAACACTGCAGACAAGAACAGGACAAAGTTTCAAAAACAAGCAGAGTCAGTATTCAAAGTCCCCTCGATCTTCTTCCAAAGGTACAAATACTCGACAGATTTGGATCGCCAAGAAGTATCTTATCAATCGACCCACACCCATGCAGATTTGGGTACCCAAACAATGTATTATAGCCCAACCCTCTAGCCATGTAATATATACCCCTCAGAAAGCTTTCCATCCTTCAATACCACTAAACCCGATACCACTTTTTGTCCCTCAGCAGACACACACCACCCACTCAAAGACTCTTAGGAAATGGATACCGAAACGTATCCAGACGTCTTCTTGTACCCCCTTATCTAACAATTCTTCCCCCCCGTTTAAACTCCACCCTTGTAATAATTCACCCTCAACCAAACCTTGTATAAATTCACACTCCATAACCCCACATCATGCATGATAAAAGCTCATCAAGAAATGTATGCATAATCTGAGCATGTAGGTGTCTATAGACCTGCATTAGTTTTGCAAAAAAAAAAATCATTGCATCAATCACTTCACGACACCTGGCTACACGGGTTACACATCGGTTATGGAAAGGGATTGCGGTCTCACCTTAATGGGATCATAATTAATTTCCATACTAATGTGCTAATCTTTTGTAGCAGATCTTTTCCATCAGCTCGTCAGTCATCATGCAAACCGAAGAAGGACCATCAGAAGCTGGCCCAAGCACACCAATGGCCAATATTGGAGAATTACTCGCGGAATCTTATCCTACGATGCAAAAACCAGAGTTTCAAGGTTTTCCAGGACCCATGCCAATCGACGATCCTCCTAGAGGATATACGGAGAAGATTCATCGTAACTCTCACTGGTTTCAAGGCCTAGCAGGACCCTTAGCAGACGCGGATTTCATATTTGAGGCCAATTTGGCATTTGATCTTCGCACATGGACCAAGTACCAGTTCTTTTCAAGAGAATTTGAAGGACTGCCGAATACACAAGATTTAACGCACGTTTGGGCACGAGCGGGATTTACAGAATATTTTAGTGACCCTCTGCCTAAACCCGATTTTTTACAGATGCTTTTACCTAGTAACCACCTTGACAGCTTCAGAGAACAAGGATCTACCCGGCACATTCATGTTACCATCCTTGGTAAATGACCCTCCATTCAGAAGGTTTTATTTGTCTAAAGATTTAATTTGTGCAGCTCTCAAAATACATGGAACACACACTCCGACAGAGAGAGAACGGCTAGTCCCAGAGCAGATGAAACGTGGTGACGTAACTAAGTGGGAGGATATTTCAGCTATAACCCCTGAGCTCTCCAAGCCATTACGGATATGCATGCAGCATTTTGCTTTCCCAGCTCAGGATCGTTTTACCATGCCCCACAAAAGAATCTGGTTTGGATTATACTTAGCATGTACTGGACCTCAAACGGTTGATCTAGCTAGCTGGATAATTGATCAGCTCTATTTGGCACAACATAGATGGGAACGAAAGAAGGTAATCAATGGATGTTGTGCCCTCACCAGGATCATATATATGTGCTTGGCGTATGACTTACCAATTGAGCGTGCCATGACCAGTGAGGAACTGAAAGCATTCAAAGGGACCACTAAGAAAGCTAGAAAGGCTAGCAAAGGCAGAGCCGGCAAACGCATGAGAGGAACTATCCCGTGCCTACAAGTCCCAGAATCACCCTCACCACAACCATCTCCAGAGCAATCACCGACAGCAGCCACTCCCATGGTACCACCAATTCGTATACGGTTATCAAGACCAGTTACGTCGGAGGGCACCACCAGTACGGTTGAACCTCAAGCAGCCACAACCCCAGAACCTACAACCACGACAGCAGAACTTCCCACCACCATTGGTGCGGAAGCGTTCTCTTTTCCAATACCCCATTTAGAAGCAGAACAAACAGCACCACTGGATCCAACTTTTGATTTTGAAATGCCCGATGCATTCTCCAATGAGTTCTAGTTTTCAGAAGGACAACTGTTTTCTCAAGAATATGAAAGACCTAGCTACCCTACCACACCCAGGGATCAGCCACACGGACAGATTGTGTCTAGCTCTGATGATGAAAGAACAGCAATCGATGACGACGAAGGTGATGACGAAGCTAGCCAGGGAACTCAGGAATCCCAAGAGCATGAACAGACAGATGGCCAAGGCCAACAAACAGACACACATGGTGATACAAGTACCCATGAAGATGAAACTTACGAAGCAGCAGCTTACACACTGGCTATTAAGAAGCTGTATAGAACTATGGAAAAAGTTTGGGCACGCAAAAAAATGACCGAGGAAGAGAGTCAAGCAATAATAGAACAGGAACTTGTCACAGGCGGATTCGAAGACGCATACATCAAAGGATTCCGCGAGTTAGTCAAATCAATAGGCTCCAACGAAGCGCTCAGGTACTTGCAAAGAAAGCCACTACAACAGTTTGACCCCCGCCGAGTACGACTACTTTCAAAGCCCGACGAATACATTCGTGTACCAACAGGAGCACAGTCTTCCGAACAAGCCAGGGAGGCATGCCTCATCCCCGAAAGTTCGTTGGCAGCAGAAACCATCCTTGTAGATTCCCCACCCCGCGCTACAACTGTACATACCTCAGTAGTAACTGAAGTACCGACCACCCCAACTGCTCCCCCATCACCGCCCGTCCATCCAGCCTCCCCTCTTCACCCTCCTTCCCCCATACCAACATCTTCATTCACTGGTGGCGTAGCAGAAATCGTCTTTACGACCACTCAGCCCACAATTCCTGCACCCATTAGACCTAGTCTACCCCCTCACCCATCCACCTTTCCATTCAACCCATTCCTCCATCCAACTTTTCCATCTTTCCCCACAACTCCAAGACCCCTTTTTCCATTCCCACCGCCATTAACCTTCTCGCCCGTCTCACCTCCCCGACCCACTGTAACCCCTATTTCCCCTTTCCACCAAGCTGCTCCAGCCAGCCCCCCTATAAATTACTCCTCAACCTTCGTAAATCCTGTATTTACACCAGCACAAGCACCCACAGTCACACCCATATTCACGGTCACCGCACTGGACACGTCCAATGACATGGACATCTCACCACTCATTGCACCATCACTCACTTCACTCACAGCACAAACATATTTAGGCACCGCACAATTTTCCACAATCACCACAGCATCCACCTTCCCACCCCCATTCCCCATTCCCGTTGCATCTACACCCACTGCATCTTCATTTAGCACCCCATTAATACTATCACCCACTGTAGATAATGCATTTCGACAGATGTTCATGTGTATGACGCAAGTAAGAGATGAGTTCACATCTCTTGGCGATAATTATCAGCAGCTGCAAAGGACAACCAATGACTTACAGTCGCAGCTTAATTTATTGTCTATTGAGAATGCCTCTCTCAACACCCGATACTAGGAATTACGCGAGGCATATCACAAATTGGAACTAGAAAGCGAAGAAAAGACCAAAGAAGCCACTGCTGACCTGGATAACTTATTAAGAGCCCAGACAATGCGCAACGCAACATTAACGAGAAATATGGGCTTACTACGAAGACACCTAGCAGTAGCCAAGGAAGAAAACCAGCGCTTACAGGACCAGAATCGAGAAAACTTAGAAGCAGCGCTCGACCACCCAGACCAACCACTCAGTCCTAGTCGGTTCAAAGCCATTCCCTCAGACTCGATGAGGATGCTGCTAGAAGATCATGTACGACTGCTACATGAATACGACCGCATGAACGAGGAGTTACAAAAACTCAAAGAAGATCATAAATTACTCCAGTTACGAGCACCGGCACAACCAGACATACCAGCACCTGTGGACCCCTCTCCTGACATCTTAGAGGAACTCAATGCATTACGGGCCCAGGTATCAAACCTTGAATCAAGGATTGCAGTATATGAAGCACCACCAAGGCCAGATTCCCCACCTGAGCTACCAGCTGAGGAAGAAACTGTCACCATCCCGGTGGAGGAAACGTTTCAAGAGGCGTACGAGCCACAACCCATCCCAGGCGGACGCGTCACGGCCGAAGGCCAGATGACTTACGAACTCCCGAGCCCCGCGTGGATGAAGACAATTGAAAAACTTGGAACAACACACTCAGCTGGAGTAGAGGCACAATTACATGCCATGGCGATGATAGAAGAAAGAATTTTACAGTCTCCATTCTTTGCTCATTTGGCCCCGCGACGATACATATCTGGGCATGAGCTCTAATATAAACCGTATTTTATGCTAATGGCTGAATACCAGTTAGCCATTGAGAAGGAAACAGGTAAGAAACCATCGCATGCAACTCAATTCGAGGAGGACGATCTACCACTTGATGCGCAGCAAGGAGAGATCTATCAACCAGAGTGGCGCAAAGATTTACTACAGAAGTATCCAGAACTGATGAGTACATGGGTAAAGGCACCTTTGCACTTAAAGTACAACCCATGTTGGGGACCAGTACCACGACGCCGCTCCTGGACAGCCTTTGCTATTAAGGTACAAAACAATAAGCAGTGCCAGGACTGGTTGAATTACCCCTATTTTAAGCCACCCATTGAGTTACCAACTGTAGGCTACATGATGGCTACAATTCGCCACTGGCTCCCTAGATTAAAGCATATGGATGATATAGCGGCGCATATGACTGTCAAAATCTTTGACATGATGCAAATGATTTTTAAAGTCTTCCGACGCGTCAAGGCACCTCATGTAAACACCCCGAGTTTTGAGCATGGCAATTTCGACCTGGTATATGATATGAGTACAACGCCATCGCTACGGGTGTGTTATGCCTGGCATTGCAGAATAAAGTACCTACCGGCGTGCTACAAGCAGACGTTCGAAGAGATGTTCACAACCGGCTTCTGGGAATACCATTCAGAGGTATTCATAAGCAGGCCTACACATTTATTACACTTATTTGCCTGTGAACGAATGGTCTATTCCACACACTATCAGCTCCCGCCACCAAAAGAACCGCAACCAATAGACTGGGAGAAACTCGAGGCCGCCCTGGCCCGAGGCATTCGTATCTCCAAGCACACCCTCGCTCAAGACCTCCTACAGAACTATATCCGGCAGACCTCACAACAAGGTTCTGTCAGGGACGACAGAAGCGAGAGGGAGGGGGGTGTTGGAAGCAGCCAGAGGCATAGAAGACGCGGAAGCATGTAACGACGGAGCAGTGAGCCAGTGGAATCCTTTTTCAAAGAATCATGTTTTAGAAATACTTTTCAAAAACCTCCAACAGTGATTTTTATCACTATTGTAACATATGTAACATAGAAAAACCCTTTTCTTAATTTCTAGCTCCATTTTGTGCAAGCCGAGGAGTCCTCGAGCTTGAGGAGCTTAGGTAGAACAAGCGTATCAATTTTCGTTAATTTTAGACACCGTTTACCCTTCCAAATAGCATCTAGGACCTATTTTTTAACTATGCCGGTCACTAGATGTGAAACCGGTCAAAACTAATCTAGAAACTATAAAAAGAGCTAGAGAGCTCATTTTTGAGGTTAGTTAGTGTGAGCTTAGAGCTATTTTTGAGCTTGTAAGAGTGTTCTTGAGCAATAGAGTTGATTTCTCACCTTCCATTGTGTCTTGCTTGTCTCTTCGTAGTGTGTGTGTATGTGTGTGTGCATTTCTATGCTTCTCACCTTCACTCTCACTTCATCTCACATTCACGATCTTCATATCACTCCTATCTCTTCCGCGGATTGACATTAAGGAGGTGGAGCTTCTTAACGTGGTTCTCACCATTGTGCTAGAGCAACAGCAGGTTAAAAATGGCATTATATGGTTTAAAGCAAGCACCATGTGCTTGGTATGAGAAGATACATGCCTATCTGATTGCACATGGTTTTGAGAATAGTCCAACTGAAAGCACCTTATATGTTAAGCGTGCTAATGATGTGCTTCTGATCATTGTTGTCTATGTTGATGACATGCTGCTCACTGGTCCTATTGAGACACATATTGCTGATTTTAAGGCTGATTTGCATGCCTCATTTGAGATGTCTGATTTGGGGCATTTGCATCACTATTTGGGCATTCAGTTTATGCATGCTGATGGTGGAATGGCTTTGTGTCAAACGAAATATATTGACACATTATTGCAGCGTTTTGGCCTTGAAGACTGTAAGCCTATTGCCACTCCTATGGAGACAGGTTTACGATTGAGTCTTCATGATGCAGGAGATGCATTTGATGCTGTTCTCTATCAGCAGGCTGTTGGATGCTTGATTTACTTATGCATTACTCGGCCAGATATTCAGTTTGCTGTCTCACAGATGAGCAGGTTTATGCATTGCCGAGGAGTCACGCATTGGAAAGCGGTTAAGCGCATCTTTCGCTACTTGAGTGGTACTCAGTTACTTGGGTTGTTTTATCCCAAGGGGGGATCACTATCGCCAGATTTGCATGCTTTTTCTGACTCAGATTGGGCTGGTTGCTATGACACTCGTGTGTCCACCAGTGGTTTTTGCTTCATGCTTGGTAGCTCATGTATATCTTGGTTGAGCAAGAAGCAGCCTACTGTGGCCACTTCTAGTTGTGAGGCTGAGTATAGGGCAGCTTTCACAGCGACTGTTGAGTGTGTGTGGCTCAGACGCCTTATGGCTGATTTGGGTGTTGGCCAGTCTTCTGCCACCACCATCTTCACTGACAGTGAGAGCGCATTGGCAGTTGCGAGGAACCCTGTGTTCCATGCTCGCAGTAAGCACATTGAGGTGCATTATCACTATGTCAGGGAGAGGTTCTCTGTTGGGGAGATCAGCTTGGCATATGTGCCCACGCAAGAGAACATTGCAGACCTTTTCACGAAGGCTCTGCCTAGGGAGAAGTTTGAAGCTTTCCGCAAAGCTTTGGGCTTACTTCCTTTTGTGGAGTGATTTCCACATAGCTTGGCACTTCCTTATACATGAGTGCCAGCTCCTTGTTCACCGCATCACTCCCAGGGGGGATTTGTTGATATATTTAGGTAGTGATGTGTGTGAACACTCTAGGACCGCCGGGGCACTTTTTTCCCTCTTTAGGAGGTTTTTTTCCCTCGGCTTGTATATACGCCTATTGCCCTAATGGGCTACTTATCTTTGTAAATTCTCTAGTAATACATTCAGTCTTGTGTGGTGTGCTCCAAGCTTCTTCTTCTTCCTTGTGCTGTTCGCGTGCTTCCGCAGACGTCTATCTCCAACATGTGTATGTGGATGTGAATATGCATGTGCATGTGTATACATATGTGTATGTGTATATGTATATATGTATGTATATGTGTTTTATAGGTGTATATGTATGTATATATATGTATGTGTATATGTATGCATATATGTATATGTATTTGTGTATACATGTGTATGTATGTATGTATGTGTATGTATGAATGTGTATATATGTATGTATGCATGTGTAACTGTGTATATTTGATTTCATTTTTAATTGTTTTTTGTATATTTTGGTTTGCAAATTTTCATATCTAGACCATTGAATCGTCTAGCAGTTTCCCATTTTATAGTCAATCTATTACCTATCTTGCTAAGTTGTTTATAGATATTAAATAGTGGTTACCAAGGAAGGCATTTATTCATATGTAAAATGGGAGGATCAAAATTTTTGCGAACATTTTGAAAGATGCATTAATAGTTTTAAAAGATGGGTGGACAAAAAGTGTCCATTCAATTCAAGTTCTTGTTCTTACCTTATCTAAAGTAAGAATAAAAACCTGCATTGAATGTACACTTTTTGTTCGCCCATCCTTTAAATTTATTTTTCCATCCTTCAAAATCTTCAAGATAAATTTGCTCCTCCCATTTTACATGTGGCTTAATACCTTCCTTGGTAACTACTATTTAATATTTGTATAATTAGCAACACAGGTATTGGGTCGACTAAAATAGGACAAACATATGTGTCAAGAAGATTCTAAAGGTTGGGTGGACAATTCTAAAGGCTAGATGGACAAAACATCTTTATTTGATACAGGTATCTATAATTTGACCTTACTCTCATAACATGTGTATGTGTGTATATGTGTGTGTGTATGTTTATATGTGTGTGTATGTTTATATGTGTGTATGCATTCATGTATATTATGTGTATGTTTGTATATGCATGTATATATATATATATTTTTTTTTTTTATTATTATTTATTTATTTATGCATATATATAAATAGATAGAAAATTAAAAATTATACCTTAATAGTGTCAAAATAGATACATTACTCCATCCAAAACGATTTTGAAGATTGAGAATAAGTAAGCTTGCACTTAGTCATGTCAAACGACTTCCTTCATATACATGCTTTAGACATTCCTCTCGAAGATATTTCTCATTTTTAGAAATATCAATGCTCTCACTGTCATTTTGATACCAATCCTCAATAAAATATGCCATGCCATCATCTTCATCATTGTCACACAAATCTTGTACTTTATCGTCTTTTGAATATATATCTTTCAACCTTGCATATTCCACAGGATTACTTTTGTGTAGCCTCCTCATAGAAGCTTCTGATAAATGATGTCTTACTGGCAATTGTGAATGGTGTGGAGGAATATCATCAACATCATACGTTGGAATCTACACATATAAATAAAATTCATTAGTATTCCATAAATGAATAAAAAGTAAACTTTAAATATAAAATTAAGTATATAAGTTATTAAATATGGATAGAAAATTTTTATTCTCTCTACCTAAAAGGTGCTCTTGGAGGTCTACGCCATCCATAATTTACTAATAGTTCATCACCGGCATGTAATGTAGTAATAGCATTGACAACTATGTATCTTGATACATCTCTACTCATGTATGGTGATTCATGACTGTTTTCATGCTCCTCAAATGTGCAATTAGTCCTTGAACTATTATGTAACCCTTGACTACTATTTATTAAACCTGCTATATTTCCATGTGTGTAAGGTCTTCCATCAATATATAATCTTCCATTTTCTACATGTAAAATCCTTCTACTAGTAAGGGATGCTACGTTCAAGCATATTCCATAAGTACTCATGCTTTGAACATAACGTGAAAGCCGATGCCAATCTCCCCATCCATATATAGGACCACAAAATGACATAAGAGTGACTTCAAGGTTCCGAGGCACATACAAATCCTCTACAATAAAGAGACCATGACTAGCATTAGTAACAGTGGATGGAGCAATCATATAGCGATTACCCCAAAAGTTGAAAACCTCTCCATCTAAAGGAAGTGGTCCTCTATTCCATCCTCCATATCTTCGTCTATCATATGTTTGTACTAAAGAACGATCATGAGCTGGCAATGAATAATCTCCAATCATTTCAGTCTCTAAACAAGGAGGTAGAGGATTTCTAGAAACCTCTGATTGTAATTGATGAACAGAAAGTCCATGATGTGCACGAGGTATATTAATATTATGAGAAAAATTGTCACCATCATCATCATCGAGCAAGTATTCCTGTATATCAACAGTAATTTGATTTTGTATATGGTTTTTAAATAAAATAATGACATTAATTTATATAAAAAATACATACCCAAGCATTATCACATTGACCAGGTGATGGTGCACACTCAAACGTACCATACTCTGCCTCATGTTCAATACATTCCAATCATGGTCTTCAATACGTGTCATAACAAGAGTTACACCAACATATAATATGCTCTTGATAGTAAAATTCATCATAATTCCTATCGGAGGACACATGTGAAGTCGTTGCATGGGTAGGAGGTGGTGGAGTACCCTCTGATTGATCAGAATGTGCATACAATAAGAAACAAAAAAATATACAAGTTATGTATCCATCAAATATATTTTAAATTAAATGTTTGATATACTTACAGTATATAGTCATTGCACAATGAGGAGACGGTGGTGGAGTTCCATCTGATTGATCAGAATCTATAAATAATGGTATTTGATATTAATAATCTGATTATTTACATACACAAAAAATTCACATATACATATTTACACATACACCCATATTCACATATACACATTTACACATACACACATATTCACATATACACAAATACACATTATTGTGGGATAAATGTATGTATTTTGTATGAATGAGTGTATATGTATGCATGTGTGTGTACGTATATATGTGGATATGTATATGTGTGTTTATGTTATATGTATGTATATGTGTATATGTATACATTTATGTATGCATATATGTTTGCATGTATATGTGTATGTGGGTATGTGTATGTGTATATGTGTGTATATATGTGTATGTATTCTGATTTTTTTTTTCTGTTTGAGATTAAATTAATAGGAGATATTGTATGGTGGAAAAAAATAAGAGACGACCTAACATACCACCTGAGATGTGGCAGTTTTTTTGTAGATAGCTATGTCTTCAGGAGTCATTTCCTCAGCAGAAGGTACACAAATTAATAGTTTATATTTATAATTTTCATATATTTTAGAAACTTTTTACATTTAATTTATGTATTTCTTTTTTCTTAAATAAGCAGGCTGCTGCAAAGAAGAGAGTAGAGTCGGGCCACCCATCGCACCTAGGCCAAATGCGCCATAATGGTTTTGTAGCTACATTTGTAAGTATATGTGTTATTGTGAGCATATTTTTTATTTTAGTTAGAATTCAAGCAATTAATCTTTTTTATTTGTTTCAATGCAGCGAAAGAATTATGGCCGATATCCTACGAAACATGAGATCGAGTATGCTACACATTTTGGATATCGGCGTTTGAGCGAGTATATGCAAGATCATCCTTATGCCTTTGTGAGTATTATTAAATTTTATATAGTTATTTTATTTTTATGAAAGGTTTAATTGTTTTACTTATTTATGTTTGTTATATGTAATACAGGAGTATTATGGAGAGATAGATATGGATGAGGTGGAGAGACAGACACAGGAGGGATGATCTCAATCGTCATAGGGTGATCATGATGATGAGGATGAGGATGATCAGGATGATCATGATGCTGCTGATGATGATCATGATGATCATGATGATGATGATTAGGATTCTAGTTGATTATGACATTGGATTATATGTATTTACACACACACACACACACACACACATATATATATATATATATATATATATATATATATATATATATATATATATATATATATATATATATATATATATATATATATATATATATATATATATATATATATATATATATATATATATATATATATATATATATATATATATATATATATATTATCTATATATTTTTCATTTTAGTTATGTTTTGAAATGTGTGTATGGTATTAAGTAATGAAGAGTTTTTTTCTATTGATTGTTATTATTGCTTATATTAAGCATGTGTTTTAATACTTTAATTATATAATTCATTCATATGTGTGTATGTAAGTGTATATGTATGTGTGTATATGTATGTATGTGTATGTGTGTGTATATGTATGTGCATGCGCATGTGTAAGTGTATATGTGTGTATGAGTATGTGCATGTGCATGTGTATGTGTGTGTATATGTATGTGCATGTATATGTGTAAATCTATGTGTATATGTGTGTATATGCATGTATATGTGTATATGTAGGTATGTGCATGTGTGTGTGCATGTGTATCTGTGTGTGTACGTATGTGCATATATATGTGTATATATGTGCATATATGTGTATAATGTATGTATATGAATGTGTATATGTATGAAAGATGCATGTGTATGTGGATGCATTTCCATTTGCATCCATGTGCATGCATGTGAATGTGCATGCATGTGGATGTGCATATACATGTATTTACGTATATGTTAATGTGTGTATGTGTGTGTGTGTGTGTGTGTGTGTGTATATATATATATATATATATATATATATATATATATATATATATATATATATATATATATATATATATATATATATATATATATATATATATATGTGTGTGTGTGTGTGTGTGTGTGTGTGTGTATATAGCAATAATGCATGCATGTAAGTCTTTTTATGTGGTTGTAGAAATGTTTGTGCATATGCATGTGTATATGTGTGTATGTCTAAGTGTATGTGCACATGTATCTGTGTGTATATATGTGTGTGTATGTGCATGTGTATATGTGTATATGTGTGAAAGTGCATCTTCATCATGTATAAGTGTATAAGTGCATATCAATAAGTGTGAGTATTCTATATAATGAAAATAACACAATTCAAATGATATAAAAAGAATAGAAATTGTACTTACAATAGTTAGCCATACTTTTTGCTTGGTTAGCTTCTTGAATAACATGCAGTAAAGAGAGAAAGAAGAGAGAGAGAGAGGGAGAGAGAGAGAATTCAAAGAGAGAAATATGTAGAAAGAGAGAAACAGAGACGGAGAGAGACAATAAGAGAGAGCTTAGGCAAAACAAAAATTTTGCATATACTTGTTTCAGCTCGTAAGCGCAGCACGATTGCGAACGTTGGAGAACTCTTCGATCAGATGCGTGAGAATGCCGATCGAAGAGCCTCCAACATTTTAATTTTTTTCCATCAACAGATCGTCGTGTAAGCAATGGTAACACGTCGTAAAAACCACTAGAATTGGCATCACATAAGCGACATTTTTTAGCGTCGCTTATGCGACGCTTTTTAAAACCACGTCGCTTTTTAAAACCATCCCTTTAGCGACGCTCTATGCGAGCGCCGAACACCCCATCATGCCACACATCAAAAAAACATCGTTTGGCTTGTCGTTTAATCGATGGTCCGCACTTGATGCTCATTGCAACGCATTTTGCAATTTTATAGCGACGAAATTGTGTCGCCTTAACCGTCGATATGCGCATGTATTCCTTGTAGTGTAGCAATCCTTCATGGGCTTGTTGCAAACAACTACTATGTTCATTATCCTCGACACAACAAGCTAATACACCCTCTATATCTTGTTTGTACATACTTCCTACCAATATTTGATAGTTATATGATCTTACAATTTCTTCTTTATTTGTTCTCACATTCTTATTTGGGGGTCCAAAGGTTAGGACGGGTACCAACTTATTTTCCCATTTAGGAACAATTTCTAAATTGAACAGATAAGCATCAGGTAGTTCATCAAACACTCCTTGCAATGACTCTTGTGAAGTGATGTGAGAAAGGTGATCTGCCTTGAGGTGGGTCCTACCTTTCCTAACAACAACTTCGAAGTCGTATTCCATTCGTAAGAGGAACCATCTTACTACCAAATATAATAAAGCTTGATGATCGATGAAAAACTTGAACTTATTGGCCAATAGATAGTGTCTAAACTTATTCATGGCATATACCATGCATAAACCTTCTCTTATCATTGTTGTATAATTCTGCACAGCTGCATTGAGCTGTCTGCTAGCATATGCTATAGGCAAATCTAGATTTCCTTCGCGTGTAGGTTGTGCTAGCGCACATCCTATGGCGTGATTGGATGCATCCACATGGACATGAAATGATTTATTCCAATTAGGAGTGGTCAGTATTGGTGTTGTGCACAAACGTCTCTTCAGCTCATTGAAGGAGTTTTGACATTCATTGTTCCACTCAAAATTTGTCATCAAGGCATAAAGAGGGCTAGCTATGATCACATACATGTGAATAAACCTGCCATAATATCCACAATGGTCCATAAAGGCTTGTACCTCTTTAGCATTCCTTGGTCTTGGAAGCTCTGCTATGGCTCTTAGTTTATCCTCATCTATTGATATTCCATTCTTAGAAACAATGTGACCTAAGATCTTACCCTGACGCACCATGAATACACACTTTTCAGGGTTCAAACACGCTCAATATTCTATATACTTGTGGAAGATTTGTCTGAGCTCAGGGATGTGGTATCTTCTTTCTTGGGAATGAGCACATAAATCGTCCACATATACTTCTAAGCTCTTTCACAAGAACTCTTTGAAGACATGACACGTGAGCCTTTGGAATGTTGCAAGTGCATTGGTGAGACCAAATGGCATCACACAAAATGCAAAGATTCCCCATTCTGTGACAAAGGATGTTTTGTGTTGATCTTTGGCGGCAATGGCTACTTGATTGTAATGTGAAAATCCATCAAGAAAGCTATAAACATCCTTGCCTGTAACATGCTCCAATAAATGTTCAGTGATTGGAAGTGGATAATTGTCTCTGATCGTAGCGGCATTAAATTTTTTAAGGTTAATGCTGTGGGATTTGAACTCATGACCTACCAGCTAAGAGTATGATGGGCTAACCACTTGCCCCAAAAGCCATGGTTGAGGATTACTTCCTAATCCTCCCTCTTAGGGTGTGGTTCAACCATCTCGTGCCGGTTATATCTTGAGTCTAACACTCTTTTCCCCTTTTAGAGATCATTATCATCAATGATCAATCCTTGCTCTCCCCTTGGATTGATGTCCTCACCCTCGCACAGTCTCTTGAATCAGTCCTCAACCTTGGTCTCTTGAGCCTTGCCTTTCTGCTTCTTGGCCACTTTGCCTACAGACTTGCCTTGCTCTCAACCTTGGTGTCTTGAGCCTTGCCTTTCTGCTTCTTGCCAACTTGCCTATGGACTTGCCTTGCTCTCAACCTTGATATCTTGAACCTTGCCTTTCCATTTCTTGGAAACTAGCCTACGGACTTGCCTTGCTCTCAACCTCGGTCTCTTGAACCTGGTTCTCACTCATGTTAGGTATCTTGGATCCCAAATCTAGTGTCTTCATTGGAATGCTCATTCTTAGATCTTTCCAACACATCAAAATCGGACCTATGGATTGGGAGATACACTCAAATCTTTGTTACGCTTACCTTTGAAACCGACGTGCACGCCTTCCATCCGCCTTGCCCAAGACTACTTCCTTAGCTCTGATACCAATTGTGGGATTTGAACTCACGACCTAGCAGCTAGGAGTATGATGGGCTAACCACTTGCCCCAAAAGCCATGGTTGAGGATTACTTCCTAATCCTCCCTCTTAGGGTGTGGTTCAACCATCTCCTGCCTGTTATGTCTTGAGTCTAACACTTATTGTGGGAAGTGGAGAATGACATGCCTAGGACTCACCTCCCAGCCTATTTATAGCCCTTGCCTAGTCACCATCTAGAGTTCTCTCTAAGGTTCCTCTACTCATCTGGCCATCATGAGTAGGTACATCGTATGAACTCTCTGGCTTTTGGCCTTGGTTATCCCCCAAGAAAGGAACTTCTCGTTCCTCCAAGCATGTACATCTATGGAATATAACACTCTCTCCCCCTTCTAAAGATCATTGTCCTCAATGATATAGAAGAAGCTATAAACCTAGGAATCAAAATCTGTGATTCCAAATAATAAGAGTAGAGTGTGCTAGGTGTGTGAAATACTAGATGCTCAAAAAGCAGACAAGTCTTTGTGCTTCTTATCTAGCATTTCCATCAATCAATAGTAGTCCTTGCCTTGGGCATACAATAGGAATCCCTCTCAGGCCCAATGAGTCCAGATGTGCGAAGCATAAGTACTCGGAATATCCTCGGACTCCCTATGCCTAGACCTTGCCCACTAACTTGTGACGGCTTGTCACTTGTAGAAACCTTGGAAACTTGCCCTTGTCTCCCTGGAATACCCATTAACAGCTTGTCATATGGTATAATTGTGCAAAATCACTTACCCCACTAGAGTAATGAAAACTATTATGCTAATCCAAAACAATGTGGCTATGTTCCAACTCTCTATGGAGGAATACTAAAAGGAAATGGAAAACTTTTCTAAATAGTGTTTTATCTCTAAGGTCAAGTAAATTGTCTTGATTTACTATCCCTACGCTTGAGTAAATCCACTTGCTTTACCTATTGTAATGAAAATGAAACTCAAGAAAGTCTCAACATGATCCAAACTATGAATCCAAGATGACAATCTATCAACAATCCAGAATATGGACCAAGATATCTATATGTCAATGATCCAAACTATGGACCAGATCTCAATATGTCAATGATCCAAACTATGGACCAAAATGTCAATCGGTCACATCCAAACTATGGACTAAGATCTCAATCAGTCACATCCAAACATGGATCAAGATCTCAATCACTCACATCCAAACTATGGATCCAAATCTCGATCTCTCATATATAATAATCCAAACTATGGATCAAAATATCTCTCATACAAAGTAGATTCCAATCCACTCTGTGGAACTAAGTCCATCATGCCAAGTGAAGACGTGCTAAGAAAATATAGCAACTAGTGGAACTACCACCACCTTCTTAATAATAACATGCAAGATGTTCCAAGTGCATGAAACTTGCTTTATCTTTGACCACCATATGATCATCACTATGATCAAATCATTCCCAACTAGGAATGAGGTGTATCTGGTAAACTACTATAATAATCTGGCACTCCCAGATATAATGAGAACCATAATATAAATCCACTAAATACACTGAAAAATGGTAAATAGATGTGTGCACGCTCATAGCCCACTAGGCTAAGCATCTAGCTCACCTCATACACACTATGTATGAACCATGGCCTAACCTTAGGCATATCAAATAAAATAGTACGTACTCTATGAATTTCTTCTCAATG
The DNA here is from genome assembly GCA_020310875.1 of Ceratopteris richardii. Classification (NCBI taxonomy): domain Eukaryota; kingdom Viridiplantae; phylum Streptophyta; class Polypodiopsida; order Polypodiales; family Pteridaceae; genus Ceratopteris; species Ceratopteris richardii. The sequence continues at coordinate 76,872,976 of CM035413.1, forward strand.
CAATTGTCTATTCATAGTTCTTATGTGCAAACCTTGCCTTTCCGCTTCTAGGCTACTTGCCTGCGGACTTGCCTTGTTTGCGATCACATACAGAGTGACTATCTCAACTGTCCCTCTGTTGTCTAATAATAAGATGATACCAGAAGATCATATAAATGAACTCTAAATCATATCAAAAATACAATCTCAGAGACTTCTCTCCCATACCATCTATCCTACACCTAGGTAGAATACAAAGTTTGATGTCCCATACCACCAAACTTTATACCCCACATAGATGTCTGTATGAGATTAAAGTCAAACACTACTCTCCAAACTAATAAGAATAACTCAGTGAGTACTCACAACCATAGATAATAATAAGTGAAATCATGAAGTGTTGTTGAAGTGTTTCCTTCCCTATATAGAAAGAACAGAGTCATTCCTATGACTCTATAACTCATACTATCTGTAACATCAACTCATCTTGAGTTGAGAAATGAGAAACTATACAATAGATCAACTCAACTAGAGTTGTGAAGGATGCCTCTTGCATCAAATATGAACTCATGCAACTTGAATCAAATATGAATCCAATTATATGAAATGAGAACAACTAGCAAAGTTCTCTTGTTCCATGCTCTCTTGGCACTATATATATTTTTGAAAATTTTGACAGAGTCTCCTCAGTCCTATTGAGAATGGTCATCATAAATGAATGCTCAATAAACAAGTACCTAGGGCATATCTAGCCCATGGTGATCACACCATCTCAAAAAATATCATAAAAAACCTGTGAAATGTCTTTTCCTTTCAACAATGTCTCCTGCATAAACAATTTCCAATAGTAGCAAATTAAATCTTGATTTTAACTAACTTTTACTCATGCAAAATATATAAAATCTTTTGGCCTTATGTAGCTTTGCTCAAGCTTTCATTAGGCACAAAAATCACTTGATTTGGGTATTTCATCGGAGTTTTATGACCATTTTACTGAAAAGGTCGAACACTTGACAACCAACTTTGAGAATGTACAAGGTCATTTTCTTGAAGTCCTTAGACTGATCAACAAAACTCCAAATTCTATATTCTTTGTGCCCAAATCTAGATCACATTATCTAGTTTGTTCTCATAAAAGTTAAATTTAAAATTAAATCAAATACTCATTCAAAAGTATAATTCTATCTCTGCTACACCTGCACTTAGGTGAGCCTAGAAACAATGTTGTTGCACCTTTATAATATCTTGTAACTATGACGATAAATTCCAAAATCCTTGAATTTTGGGTATATCATAGGGTCTATACTACAGTAGCTTCTCCAACAAAATTTTTTTTAATTTGAATTTCCGATAAGAAAATATCATATGCTCATCACACACATGTACCACTCTTTTGAAAATTCTCACTAGAGCTTGATCTGAGAAGAATAGATCATTTGACCTATCAAATGATGTCCAATTTTTTTCAAATTATAATAGAATATATATAATCATATTTTATTTTTATTGATATAAGTTTCATAGTATTTGGACATTTGGATCTTTCACAATGACAAAAATACTAAGCCTCTATACCTATAAAATTTTAAAACTTTGCTGAAGCTAACTTTTACTCTTTTCTTTATATATCATAAATGGAGAAACATTTCATCTTGAAATTTTTTATACACTATTTGGACGTATTTAGCTAATGTTAGAAACAAGAATCATGCAATTTGATTAAATGAGCTAAGAGAACCAATCACCTCTAGGTGACATAGTCTCTGATCATTTCATAAATTCTAGAGGCTGCACTTTGATGTGCAGAGATTCTTTGACCTATCAAATGATCTCTAAAAATAATTAAACTTAGTATGCACAAAATGCATCTATTAAGATTTCATTTCCCACAAAAATCATTTTATTTGGATCTACCAATTAAGAGGAATTACCTTTGTAATAGGCCTATGTCACTTTTTTCAGGCCTCTATCTTTACTATGAGCATTTTTAGTGCAGAGGTCATTGGACCTATCTAAAAATCTCCAAATTACTTGAAAATTGATCAGCTTAAAGAAACACGTAGGAGATACTTGCCCTCCAAATTTCAATTAATTTTAGCATTCCCTCAAAGAGTAGCATCCAAAACTCTATGAGGCTACTACCTCACTAACTATTTGCTCAATCATTTTTTTTATCTAAAAATGATGAGACATGTTAATCCTTATGATTAAACAAAATCATTCATTATCTTGAATGGATTATGACATGGATATATATCCATGCATATAATGATCATCTAGATCAATGCAAACCAATTAACCATCACAAATCATCTCGTTGAAAAAAATCAACTCTTTACATAGTATCCACCTTTTAGTGAAAGTGAACATCTATGGATGTCATTCTATTCATTCTCTTTCTTGCACATTCATTAATCTCATCACAACCAATCACATACAAGCACTTAATACTTGTATTGATGATCATAACCATAGCACTCTTGTGCGGACTCGAGATAAGCGTCTATATCAAGTACATGGACATGCATGAAAAACAATTTATGTGCTCATGCATTACTAGTCAAAAACACATCTTAGTTGTTCTTGATATATATACCTTGTCCTTTACTCTCGAAAGGCACAATCAGTCTATGCATGATACCTCTATCACATACCTCATGCTCACCCTACATAAAAGTGATCTTCTATAAACAAAAAATGCATCATGCACTTCAACTTTCATCTACGTATGCATTCATCCACTCATGCATCTTCTCTCTACTTCAATCAATTTATATGCTTTTAGCTATGCAGACATGAGACTTCCTCTCTCAGCCAACATAACATCACTCTAGTTCTCACATGGCATATAATGCCATGTGGCTACAAAATTTTCGACAGCATTTTGCCAGGAAAATGAAGCCTAAAAATAATAATAATAATCATTACAATGATAGGCATCAACATTGTGGTTGGAAAACCACTTTCTTTACTCCAGAAACCTGCAAATAAGAAACTTTGTCAAAATGTGTTGTTGGGCACTACACACCCTCATAACCATGTCTTTTTCTGCCTTCAATACCTGCAAAAGATTCTAAAACACACAAAAATGATATATCCATTATTTTATGAATCAACATAAGTTAGTATAACTTCATGTGCACAGATAAATTCATGTAAAAAACTAGCTTTCATGCACATTCCAATGTTGTTTTCATAAAATTGGAAGAAAATACAATGCAAAATTATAAACTTTGATGCAAGAAGTATTCAGATGAATTTATTTGAGAGAAAAATTATGATGCAAATGTATGAAAGTAAATTAATTCCTATCCAAATGGTTCAAAATATGAGTAGGAACTCCTAATTATCACAATTGGACACCCAATTCACTAAAAAAGAGTTTCTTGCCAGTCAGCAGCCATCTAAAAGCTTGTGTAGAGATGAATTTCGATGGTTAAAATAGGTATTGTGACTAGTCACGAGAAAGGACTAGAAGTGTAGAATCTATGCCAAGTTGAATTTCTTGATTTGGACCTTCCATTAGGAAGTTATGGCCAAAACAGTGAAGCTAGGTGATTGGGCCGCATGCCTCTTTGAAGAGATATGCAGAGAACTAAATGCCCTCTACAAGTGGTTTTTAATTATCCAATGATAGCTTCCAGCTACTCATTGGAAAGCACCTGAAGTCTACTTCCTATAGCAAGTCGAATCATCCAATTTGGATATCGTATGAGAGAGTTATGGGCATTTTTGTGAAGATATGTATGCTAATCTTGCTTTTTTTTCTCTTACTTCCTAGCTTTTAGTTTTTTTCTCTTTCCTTACTCTTCTCTCTTTCTATTATTTTCCTTCTCTCTCTAGTCTTAATTTTAATCTTCTCTCTTCCTCTTTGTTCATCCATTTCTTACTTCTTCATATTCTCTAATCTCTTTCTCTCTACCTCTCTTTTTTTTCATCTCTTTCTGTATTTCTCTCTCTTCATCTCTTTCTTTTTTTTTCTCTCTTGGATTCTCTCTTTCTATCTCTCTCTTTCCTCCTTCTTCTCTTTCTCTTTCTTTCTCTTTCTCTCTTCCCTTCTTGTCTTTCTCTTTCTTTCTCTTTCCTTCTCCTTTCTTCTCTTTCTTTCTTTCTCTTTCTCTCTCTTTCTTTCTCCTTCTTCTCTTTCTCTTTCCTTCTCTTTCTCTTTCCTTCTCTTTCCTTCTCTTTCCTTCTCTTTCCTTCTCTTTCTCCTTCTCTTTTGTTCTTTCTCTTTGTCTCTCTTTCTTTCTCTTTCTTTCTCTTTCTTTCTCTTTCTTTCTCTTTCTTTCTATCTCTACTTCTTATCTTCCTCTCTTCTCTTTCTTTCTCTCTACTTTTCTCTTTCTCTCTCTTCATTCTCTTCTTCTCTCTATCTCTTCCATTCTTCTCTTTCCTCTCTCCCTTTCTCCTTCTTTTTCTACTCTTTATTTCTTCCTCTTTTGCTTACATTGCATGCACAGCAAAAACAAGAGAGTACACTATACATGCTGAATGAAAACCATTATGCAATCTTTGATGAGTTGGTTAAGGCACTTACCTTGTACTCATGAGGTCCAAAGTCCAAAACTCCCAATTTGCAGCCTGTACTTGAAGGGTATATTCAGTCGCTGGATTACAGCCGCTATTCGCATCACTTCAGCAAAGTTTTATTGCTCCGTGAGCTCTACAACTCCCAATGTTCCTTCCAAGGTTCATGTAAATCTCTCGACTCCATGGATGCTCACGTTTTTCTCACGAAGATGATGATCTACCAAAAATAGCATGAAATCTTTCCTTCTATCACCAGAGGAAGCTCTTTCTTCCATCTTCCCAAGGTCTCTATCTCCCTATGCTCTGATACCAATTGTGTGAAGTGGAGAATGACATGCGTAGGACTCACCTCCCAGCCTATTTATAGCCCTTGCCTAGTCACCATCTAGAGTTCTCTCTAAGGTTCCTGTACTCATCTAGCCATCATGAGTAGATACATCATATGAACTCTCTAGCTTTTGGCCTTGGCTATCCCCTGAGCAAGGAACTTCTTGTTCCTCCAAGCATGTACATCTCTGGAATATAACAAATACACACTCACAACTTCCCATTCTTCTTGGGCACCACTACAATGGGGGACACCCATTCAGTATGCTCAATCTCATAGATAAATATAGCTTCAATAAGCCTATCTATTTCTTCTTTTATCTTGGATGCATAATTTTCATTATATGTGTAGGGCTTCTGTTTGGGGGGTTTGGCATCAGTAGTCATGGGGATAGTATGAGAGCAAATTTTCGGATCTACTCCCTTCGAGTCTCTGTAGTGACACACAAACACATCCCTATATTCCCTTAATAGAGCTACAAGCTCCATTTCTTCTATTGCACTTAGGTCATCTCCTATGTATGTACATCTCTCTTCTTGGTTTTCTCTTTATTATCATATGCTTCTCCTGTAAAGGATTCTCTCTTAGGCATTCGTACCAAAATTTTTTGGTCTTCAATTTCATATTTCTTAAAATTTTCTAGTACCTCGAACAATGATTCCTCCTCTTCTTGTTTCATTGCTTTTCTTTTCTTTTCCTTTTGACTACCTTCACTTCCATCCTTTGAATTTATAGCTTTGATGCTTGTGAGAGGTTAGTTATCTTTCTAGTTAAATACTCCTACATCTTCTAGATAGTGCTCCTCTGAATTAAATCAACTATCCATCACAATGGACTCTAGATTGTCATCGTTCTCTTCTTCTTCTATGAAGTCACTAGGGTCACATTCTTCTAGCAAGGGCTAACACATGAACACTCAAATATCATAACCCTCCTCATCACAATGAAGTGTCCATTGTTCCTCATTGACGGCTATGTCCATGGTGGCTAAGATTTTTGGCCAGCCATGAGGCTCAAATTCCTCATCTAGAAAGATCATGAGTGTGTAGGCTAGGTCTTTAATTGGTCTTTCTCCCTGAGAAGGTCCTTCTTCTCTCACCTTAAGGCATTTTTCCTCTTCCTCTGCGACCTTGCACATCTACAAGTGAGTATCTTCATGCATCCATGATGGATCAGAAGAACCTTTAGAATGCACAGAGATTCAATGCTCTTGCACGTTGTGAATTGTTATATTCTAGAGATGTACATGCTTGGAGGAACAAGAAGTTCCTTGCTCGGGGGATAGCCAAGGCCAAAAGCCAGAGAGTTCATACGAGGACCTACTCATGATGGCCAGATGAGTAGAGGGACCTTAGAGAGAACTCTAGATGGTGACTAGGCATGGGCTATAAATAGGCTGGGAGGTGAGTCCCAGGCATGTCATTCTCGACTTCTCACATTTGGTATCAGAGCTTATGGAGAGAGACCTTGGTGACTTATGGAAAGCTTCACTTCATTTCAGAGGTCTTCATCGTCCGCGAGAGGGGAATACGAACAGCCATGGAGGGAGGATCTTCGAATTGCGTGCATCAAGTGGAGTCGCCTTTGATTGATAAAGGAGCATCGAAGTGCAAAAGAATAAGCGTGCATCTCATCACATAGCATAGGTTCAAAAATGTATTCCGCGCTGGTCTATAGACAAGATTCGAACCCGTGACCTCATGGCCAATGTAAGTACTCAAACCATTAAGATAAACGAGCTAGACGTTGAGAACTGCGCACGGGTACGAATTGTTATCTATATTGGCCGACAAGCAATGCAAGAGAGAGCTTAAGAGAGAGATAGAGAGAAGAAGAAAGAGAATGAAAGAAAGATAATGAAAGTAAGAGAAAGAGAAAGAGGAAGAAAGAGAAGGAGAAAGAGAAAGACAGATAAGGAGAAAGAGAAAGAAAGAGAAGAGAGAAAGAAAAGGAAAGAAAGAGAAAGAAAGAAAGAGAAGGAAAAAGAAAAGAACGAAAGAGAGAAGGAGAAACGGAATAAGGAAAGAACAGAAGGAGGAAGAGAAGGAGAAAAGAGAGAGATAGAAAGAGAGAAGTCAAGAGAGATAGAGAAAAAGAAAGAGATGGAGAGAGAAGAAAAGAGAAAGAACAAGCTATAGAGAGAAAGGATGAATGATAAATTAGAAAAGAAAGGAGAGAAATAGATGAAAGTATGTGAATGATAAAGAGAAAGAGAGAAGAAGAAGGAGATCTTAAGTGTTAGAGAGACAAGGAAAAGATTAGGAAGAGAGAAAAGAGGAAAGCAAGAGCATGGTTAGCATGCCTACCTCCACTTAAATGGTCGTAACTCTATCATACGATATCCAAATTGGATGATTCCACTTGGTATAGGAAGTAGACTTCAAGGGCTTTCCAATGAATGGCTGGAAGCTATTGTTGGATATTTAGAAACCACATATAGAGAGCATTGCATTCTCTGCATATCATTTCAAGAGGTATGCTGCCCACTCACCTAGCTTCATTATTTTGGCCATAACTTCCTAATGGAAGATCCAAATCAAGAAACTCAACTTGGCATATATTCTACACTTCAAGGCCTTTCTTTTGACTAGCCATAATCCATATTTGGACCATTGGAAGCCATCTCTGCACAAGTTTCTAGATGACTGTTGACTGGCAAGAAACTTTTTTTTTGTGAATTGAGTGTTCAATTATGATAATTACAAATTTATAATAATATTTTGAACCACTTTGGATAGCAAAGAATTTTTTTTCATACATTTGCATCATATTTTTCTCTCAAATAAATTCATTTGCATACTCCTCGCATAAAAATTTATAATTTTGCATTGTATTCTCTTCCAATTTTATGAAATTAATATTGGAATGTGCATGAAACCTAGTCTTTTACATGAATTCATTTATGCACATGAAGCTAAACTAACTTATGTTGATTCATAAAAGCATGCACACGTTGTTGTTTGTGTGTTTTAAAATCTTTTGCACGTATTGAAGACAAAAAAAAAAGACATGGTTATGAGGGCGTGTAGTGCCCAACAGCACATTTTGGCAAAGTTTCTTATTTGCAGGTTTCTGGAGTAGAGAGAGAGTGGTTTGCCAACCACTAGGCAAATGCCTATCATTGTAAACAGTATTCTTATTTTTTTTCAGGCTTCATTTTCCTGGTGAAGTGCTGCCCGAAAATTTGTAGCCACATGGCGTTATATGCCATGTGAGAACTAGAGTGATGTTGTGTTGTGTGAGAGAGGAAGTCTTCTGTCAGCATAGCTAAAAGTATATAATTTTATTGAAGTAGAGAAGAATATGCATGAGTGAATGCATGTCTACATAGAGGATATGATTGCTAGACAATTGAAGTGCATGATGCATTCTTTTTGTTTATAGAAGATCACTTTTATGTATCACCACGACTGTTTAGGGTGAGCATGAGGTATGTGATCGAGGTACCAAGCATAGACTAATTATGCCTTTAGAAATTAAAAGATAAGTTATATGCATCAAGAGCAACTAAGATGTGTTTTCGACTAGTAATGCATGAGCACATAAACTGTTTTTCATGCGAGTATATGTACTTAATATAGAAGTTTATCCCAAGTCCACACTAGTGTGCTATGGATATGATCATCAATACAAGTATTAAGTGCTTGTATATGATTATTTGTAATGAGATTAATGATTGTGCAAGAAGCACAATGAATAGAATGACGTCCATAGATATTCACTTTCACTAAAAGGTGGATACTATGTAAAGAGTTGATTTTTTTATCGAGACGATTTGGATGGTTAATTGGGTTTGCATTGATCTAGATTATCATTATATGCATGGATATATCTCCATGAAATAATCCATCCAAGATAATGAATAAGTTTGCTTAATCATAAGGATTAACAAGTCTCGTCATTTTTAAGTTTAAAAAAAATGATCGAGCAAATAGTTAGTGAGGTAGCAGCCTCATAGATATTTGGATGCCACTCTTTGAAGGAATGCCCAAATTTATTGAAATTTGGAGAGCAAGTAGCTCTTAGGCGTTTCTTTAAACTGACCAAGTTTCAAGTAATTTTGAGACTTTTAGATAGGTCAAGTGACCTCTGCACTAAAAGTGCTGCTAGTAGAGATAGAGGCCTGAAACAAGTGACATAGGCCTGTTGCAAAGGGCATTTCTCTTAATTGGTAGATCCAAATGGAATTATTTTTATTGAAGATGAAAGCTTGATAAAGTTACTTTGTGCATACCAATTTTCAAGATTTTTAGAGATCATTTGATATGTCAAATAATCTCTGCACATCAAAGTGCAACCTCTAGAATTTATGAAATGATCAGAGACCATGTCACCTAGAGGTGATTGATTCTCTTAGCTCATTTATTCAAATTTAGTGATTTTTGTTTCTACCGTCAGCTATACACCCCCTGATGGTTTATGTAAAAGTTCAAGATGAAATGTTTCTCCATTTAAGAGATATAGAGAAAATAGTAACACTTAGCCTCTGCAAATTTTTAAACTTTTGCAGGTATAGAGGCTTAGTATTTTGATCATTGTGGAAGATCCAAATTTCCAAATACTATGAAACTTATATCAATACACATAGATAGTAGTATCTATATGCTATTAAAATTTGGAAGAAATTAGACATCATTTGTTAGGTCAAATGATCTATTCATCTCAGACCAATCTCTGGCGAGGATTTTCCAAAGAGTGGTACATGTGCCTGATGAGCACATGATATTTTCATATTGGAAACTCCAATTTCAAAAACTTTTGTTGGAGAAGCTACTCCAGTATAGAACCTATGCTATAACCAAAAGTCAAGGATTTTGGAGTTTATCTTAATAGTTAGAAGTTATTATAAAAGTGCAGCAGTAGTGTTTCTAATCTCACCTAAGCGCAGGTGTAGCAGAGATAAAATTATACTTTTGAATGAGTGTTTGATCTCATTTTGAATTGAAATTTTGTGAGACCAAACTAGATAAGCTCATCTAGATTTGTGCATAAAGAAAATGGAATTTGAAATTTGTTGGATCAGTCTAAGGGCTTCAAGAAGATGACCCTGTACATTTTTCAGGATTGGTCGTCAAGTGTTCGACCCTTCTAGTAAAATGGTCATAAAACTCTGAGAAAATATCCAAATCAAGTGCATTTTCTGCCTAATGAACGCTTGAGAAAAGCTACATAATGCTGGAAAATTACATAGATTTTGGATTAGTAAAAAGGTAGTTAAAAGTAAGATTTAATCTGTTGCTGTTGGAAATTGTTTATGCAGGAGGCATTGTTGAAAGGAAAAGACTTTTCACAGGTTTTTTGTGATTTTTTTTTGCGATGGTGTGATCACCATGGGCTCGATATGCCCTAGATATGTGTTTATTGAGCATTGGTTTTTGGTGACCATTCTCAGTAGGACAGAGGAGACTCTGTTGAAATTTTCAAGAATATATATAGTGCCATGAGAGCATGGAACAGGAGAACTTTGCTAGTTGTTCTCATTTCAAATAATTGGATTCATACAAGTGGTATAAATTCCAATTTATTGTAATTCAATATTTGATTCAAGATGCATGAGTTGATATTTGATGCAAGCCACATCCTTCACAACTCTAGTTGAGTTGATTTACTAAACAATTTCTCAATTCTCAACTCAAGATGAGTTGATGTTACAGACAGTTATGAGTGATAGAGTCATAGGAATGACTGCGTTCTTTCCATGGAGGGAAGGAAACACTTCAGGAACACTTCATGATTTCATTATATTATTTAAGGTTGTGAGTACTCACCGAGTTATTCTTATCATTTTTTAGAGAAGTGTTCGACTTTAATCTCATACACACATCTATGTGGAGTATAAAGTTGGTGGTACGGGACATCAAACTTTGTATTCTACCTAGGTGTAGGACAGATGGTATGGGAGAGAAGTCTCTGAGATTGTATTTTTTATATGATTTGGAGTTCATTTATATGATCTTCTGGTATCATCTTATTATTAGACCACAGAGGGGCAGTTCAGACAGTCACTCTGTACATAATCGCAAACAAGGCAAGTCTGCAGGCAAGTGGCCTAGAAGCAGAAATGCAAGGTTTGCACATAAGAACTATGAATAGCAATTGCATTGAGAAGAAATTCACAGAGTACGTACTACTTTATTTGATATGCCTGAGAATAGGTCATGGTTCATACATAGTGTGTATGAGGTGAGCTAGATGCTTAGCCTAATGGGCTATGTGTGTGCACACATCTACTTACCATTTTTCAGAGTATTTAGTGGACTTACATTTTGGTTCTCATCATATCTGGGAGTGCTAGATTATTACAGTACTTTACTTGAGACACCTCATTCCTAGTTAGGATCAAATGATTATCAGATGGTGGTAAGAGATAAAGCAAGTTTCTTCCACTTGGAACATCTTACCTGTTATTATTGAGAAGGCGGTGGTAGTTCCACTAGTTGTTATACTTTCTTAGCACGTCTTCACTTGGCATGATGGACTTAGTTCCACATAGTGGATTGGGATTTACTTTGTATGGGAAATATTTTGATCCATAGTTTGGATTATGATATATGATAGATCGAGATTTTGATCCATAGTTTTTATATTATATATGAAAGATCTAGCTTTTGATCCATAGTTTGGATTATCATATATGATAGATCGAGCTTTTGATCCATAGTTTGGATTATTATATATGACACATCAAGATCTTAGTCCATAGTTTGGATTATTGACAGATTGACATTTTGTTCCATAGTCTGGATCATTGATAGATTATCATCTTGGATTCATAGTTTGGATCATGATAAGATTTTCTTAAGTTTCATCTCATTACAGTGAGTAAATCAAGCAAATCTTAGAAATTAAGCATTATTTGGAAAAGATTTCCATTTCTCTTTAGTAGTTTTTCCACAGAGATTTGGGACATAGTCACATTGTTTTGGATTAGCATAATAGTTTTCATTACTCTAGTAGAGTAAATGGTTTTGCACGATTATTCTGTATGACAAGCTATTAGTGGGTATTTCAGGGAGACAAGGGCAAGCTGTCGAGGTCTCTATAGGTGACAAGCCGTCACAAGTTCGTGATCAAGGTCTAGGCATAGGGAGTCCGAGGATATTCCGAGTACTTATGTTGTGCACATATAGACTCATTGGGCCTCAAAGGGATCCCTACAGTATGCCCAAGGCAAGGACTACTATGGATTGGCATAAATGCTAGATATAAAGCACAGAGACTAGTTGTCTACTTTTTGAGCATCTAGTATTTCAGACACCTACCACACTCTACTCTTATTATTTGGAATCATAGATTTTGATTCCCAGCTTACAGCTCCTTCTATATCATTGAGGACAATGATTTTTAGAAGGGGGAGAGAGTGTTATATTCCAGAGATGTACATCCTTGGAGGAACGAGAAGTTCCTTGCTCGGGGGATAGCCAAGGCCAAAAGCCAGAGAGTTCATACGAGGACCTACTCATGATGGCCAGATGAGTAGAGGGACCTTAGAGAGAACTCTATATGGTGACTAGGCAAGGGCTATAAATAGGCTGGGAGGTGAGTCCCAGGCATGTCATTCTCGACTTCTCACATGAATAGGAGTCCACTGTAGGGGTGGTACATCTCTAAAGGTATAATCTTTTATATTTACTTTTGTTGTGACCCCTAAACGCTATAATTACAAGGAGTTGGTTCCCCAATCTTGTACTATTTGTACTTGTCGTAGGAAGGGTCCTCCTAGGATCATTTTATAGACATGATTTTTGCCAAAGTCACATATAGCAAAGGTGTGCTCAAACTCTACACCACAAGTGGTTAGAGTTATTCCTTCTAGCAATCCTAGAGGTCTTTCAATATAGCCATCAGCCATTTGAAGCTTCATTCGAGTTGGTCTTAATGCAAGTTTGCCACATTGCTTCCACAAGGAGGTAGTTGCAATTGCAACACATGTACCTGAATCTATGATTGCTTTGGTTGTGTAACCTTGGTAGGTGATTGGAAGATAAGTATAACCTTCTTCACCTTCACTCATGTCTCCTATTTTGTCGAGAGGTATCGCTAGAACTTTTTGTTTAGAGCCTACTTTTTGCATATTAGAATCAAGTTCTAGAACCTGATCTGCCACATGTTTCCATAGCTCAAGTTTTACTTTGAGAAGCTCTTCTACGGGGAGATGACACTGAACCTTAGTGTTCTTCACAAAATCCGTGTTCTTTGGAACCATTGAGTCTTCATTTCTAACCAATATTGTGGGAGCTCTAATCTGAAAAGATTCAGATTCCCATGTGCCTATGAATTGTGGCAACTTTTGTAAAGAATTAGATTCAAAATCTAATCTTTTGTCTTCTTTTTGCTCTACTTGGCCTCTGTAAATAGATGGAATGTCTTGGGGGAATTGATCAATCATCAATTTTAGGAATAGGAGGGGGATTATCCTTCTCCTTGGCCCATTTCTCTTTTTCTATTTCCCGCAAGAACTCTTGAGAGTACTATTGAATTGAAAAAGGTGCTTCACCATCTAGGGAATCAGGAACATAAGCTTTCGGCGGTGGTGATCTTTCTCTTTCAACAACTGGTTGAGCTTGTGGAGGTAAAGAAACCTGGGGCTTGTTTACCAACTGCTCTAATCTTTCTAATAAGCCCTGGAAATGCAAATCCAATTTGACAAAGTTTGTCTAATATGATAACTCTTGTCTAGGTTTGCAGCTATTGGCCCTTCTTGAAGTCGAGCCTGATAGGCTTTGAACATCATATCCAAGCCTTCTAGGGTTGTATCTGTGAGAACAGACACTAGTTGCGGTCTATTTACAATGGGTGGTGGGGTGGAATGAGGTGGTGTGGATGGAGTTTTGGCATGCATGGGGCTTTGAGATGCAATGTCTTCTATTTTTGTTTTTGCTTCTTTGAGGCTTTCTTCTACTTCAGATAACTTTTTATTCCACTTACGATTGGCCTTCTCCCTGGTATCCTTCCATGTTCTTGTTTTCCATTTACTAGGCTCTCTTGATTCACTTGAATCTGATTGTTCCGCTAGTTTAACCTGTTGTAAGGCTTGTGCCCTAGTAACTGCTTCTATAGGAGCCACATTACTGCTACTTGAACTTGAATCCACCATTAAGCCTACCACATTAATGGGTGTAACCTTGGGCACACTAGAGGGGTTTCTAGGACAATCTCTCTGAAGATGTTCCTTGCTGCACTCAAGACAAAAGCCTTGTATTGTGATGTTTTTTCCTTGTCCAGGAGTCGGTGAGTGGGGACATTCACGAATGAAACGGTCTCCTTGACATCTAAAACATGGTCCTCTAGGGGCTTGTGGTCTTACTTGTCTTATTTGGGGCCTAGGGTTAGGATTCGTATACATGACATTGGAGTATTCTGGCTCCCAATTTTGTTCCATAGGTGGTGCCTCATATTGATATGGATAAGTCTCACTATGATCAAGTGACTCTATGTAATAAGCTTGTGGACTATCTTCATAGGAGTAGTCTGAATTCTGAGCATGATGGTCATTTTCTGAGACCAAAGGGGTCACTAGCACCAATGCTCTATTAGGGTTTTCCTCCAACATTGCATACTTAATTGGAATCACATTGGCAGGAGTTGGTGGTTGGTTTCCTAGGACTGTTCATGGCCTATATGGTGCTTCATACTAGTTCTAATACCTACCATTCTCGGAAAGTTTTCCATCATCCAATTGACGTCCAAGAAAATTAAAACATGTTTATTGGTTAACTCTAATCCTTCTATTACATTATTGATTAAATGTTTTGCTTGGAACTTATCTCTTTGTAAGTGTTTACAGGTACAAAGTTATGAATATGCTCATATTAGGGTTTACCCTAAGCTGTTCATTTAATATGTTATTAAGCCAATGAAACATTGAAACATGGGTACGAAACCCTAGATTTACATTAATTCATGTGTATTTAAGTTAGAATGTTAATTCTAAGGTTAAAGCTAGGGTTTGAATGGGTTAATGCTAGGGTCAAACTAGGTTTCTGATAAGTTTCAAAGGGATTTCTAAGGGTTTTTAGTATGTTTTAAGGGTTAAAACATTTGACATTTAATTAACTTAATCTATAAATTGAACATTTATGTATTAAAAATTAAATTATGATTTAATTAGTTAATTTAATTGTGTGTATGAATTTAAATACTAAGGTATTTAATTTATTAAAACCTTAAACTAAGCTTAAATTAAATGAATTATTTAATTATGAAAACTTGGGAATTAAATTAAAATGACAATTTAAATGGATAAATAGTTAGTGGTGTGTGTAAGAAAGAAATAAGGAGTGGTGATTAGTGATTATGTAATTAAAGTGGAAAAAAGGGAATAGTAAAAGATGTGGTGTATAAGTGTGTGTGTTTAAAGAGTGGTTTATAAAAGAGATGCACTTAAAGTAAATAAAGTTGGTTAAAAGAAAGGAATGGTGTGAGTTGATGTATATGAAAAGAGAGGAGTAGAAGAGTTGTGTGAATAAAGCCAATTAAAAGTGTGGTGAATGTTAATGGGCTAAAGTGAGGTTGTAGATTACAAGTTAAAACAAAACGAGTGGTATAGAGAAAACTCTATGTGTGTATAAATATGTGAGTTTTGCATCAAAGTATTCCTAATGTTTCTTGTAGGTACTCGTTCTCCTTTGTCTTCTTTTTCTCCATTCCTCTGATGTCTTCATTATGCTTAGCTTTAGCTTGCTATTTGTCCACGTGGAGAGAAACGGAGAGAATTGAGAGAGATCAGGAGAAATTATCCTTGACTGTTTGAAACATAATTGGGATCTTTTAGTGGTTTTCATTCACATCATCACTTTGGGGAGTCTCATATTCTGTGACTTCTGTCGGTGACGAATAGACGATATATCAAAAGATATGGAAGTCTGCATCATTGGCAGGAAAAATGAGGTGGTGATTGTGGGAATTGATCTGGTGTGTCACGTCTGCTGATTAAACAGAGGCAGAGGAGACGCATACCAAAGGGAGAAGATGTGGAGAAGTGTTTTTTATGTGATGGAAGTTTGTGTTGTCTTCTATATATATCTATAGCAACTGACAAAATTTGGAATATAGTTATCTCTGCCTCTACATCGTTTGTTGATCCTCATTCATGGCTTAGCACTATACTGTGCACCCTCGATTAGGGTTTATAGCGCCTACAATTTGAGGAGGAAGTCATGTGGCAACGTCTGCAGCACGTAGTGCGTGCAAAGAGAGAGAGAAAGTAGGCAGAGAGGAGAGAGGAGAAACATCCAATCAGGTTTAAGATCCAGCGGCGTTATTCATAGGAGTTGAATTCGACTGCACTCACACGTTCTGATGGTTTGAATTCTTTATCCGTGCATGTCATATCACTCCTTCCATTTCTGATGCTCATCCTTCATCCACTCTGCAATCCACTGGACATAAGACATTGATCCATGTTAAAAAAACCCATTCAACTTCAGATGTGATCGTATCACTTCTCTGATGCAGACTAACCTGATATCTTACTACCCTAGGGATCCTTGTTCTGTCCTAACTTCTGCTGATGTCCGATAATTTATGGAACAGAGCAGGAAAATTCTATCACATCGGTTGCTACTTTTTGCGTGCCATACTATAGTAGAGAGAGAGAAAGGGTGCGAGAGAGAGAGAGAGATGAAGTGACCGTAGCGCTGATGTTTCTTGGTTGATGTTAGTTAAGGCCACAGAGAAGGAGACCTTTGAATCTAGTTAGAACTCCAAAATATGTGGGCTCAATGATGGCTATCTTGGTAGAGGCGTAGAATGCCTAGAGAGAGAACGCACGCCATGTGCAAAGTTATATGAAAGGGAGAGTATGTAGCTGCTTCTCCTGTAGAGAGAGAAAGAGAGAAACTTATGTGGTCTAGTTATAAAGAATTCTTATTTTTGAAGCTAGTAAATAGAGGAAGTCATTTTAGAATGGAAAATATTCTTAGTATGTACATGTGTGATACACCTCTTGAGAATAACGTATAGGACATATTAATGTTTTTATTCTTCATACAGTTCTGGTTAAAGCCACATGATAATGCATATTTAAGCTGAATGTGGATTGGTGAAACAATCTATTTAGCTAATCAATATCTTATTTAAAATAGAACTTTAAATTAATCATCTAAGTTTGTCATTTGCTCATATTACATACTTGAAGCATGATGTGCTGATGTCATCGCTACAAAAGTAGAAGCTCTATCTTGTACTGATATATGTTCTATTTACTTTATTAGTTAATTAGTTTAATTTATTAGTTAGTTTATCTATCTTGTATTTACTTTATTTTATAATAAGTGAATTTATTAATGTTATAATTGTTTCTAGGCATGAGTATATTAGTATATATGCTTATGTGCATGAGCATGAATGGTATGAAGAGAGTATGTATATAAAATACATTAGCATCGATGAGAATGTATATTAGCTTATGCATAAAGGAGTTTATAAATAAGTTAGCATAAATATTAATTTATAAGAAGAATAATTCATAAATACAAACATGAGAAGTGTATTAGCATAATTGAACATGCATTAGGTTTATGAATGCATAAGATACCTTACTAATTGTATTTGAGGGCATACATATAAGGTAGATGCATGTGCTACTGTGTATGCATACATGAGCTAATGAGTGTTAGGGCATAACCCTTCTATTACATTATTGAATAAATGTTTCGCTTGGAACTTATCTCTTTGTAAGTGTTTACAGGTACAAAGTTATGAAGTGGATATATGCTCATATTAGGGTTTACCCTAAACTGTTCATTTAAGATGTGATTAAGCCAATGAAACATTGAAACATGGGTATGAAACCCTAGGTTTACAATAATTCATGTGTATTTAAGTTAGAATGTTAATTCTAGGGTTAAAGCTAGGGTTTGAATGGGTTAATGCTAGGGTCAAACTAGGTTTCTGATGAGTTTCAAAGGGATTTCTAAGGGTTTTTAGTATGTTTTAAGGGTTAAAACATTTGACATTTAATTAAATTAATCTATATATTGAACATTTATGTATTAAAAATTAAATTATGATTTAATTAGTTAATTTAATTGTGTATGTGAATTTAAATACTAAGGTATTTAATTTATTAAAACCTTAAACTAAGCTTAAATTAAATGAATCATTTAATTATGAAAATTTAGGATAATTAAATTAAAATTACAATTTAAATGGATAAATAGTTGGTCGTGTGTGTAAGAAAGTAAGTAAGGAGTGGTGATTAGTGATTATTAATTAAAGTGGGAAAAAGGGAATAGTAAAAGATGTGGTGTATAAGTGTGTGTGTGTGTAAAGAGTGGTTTATAAAAGATATGCACTTAAAGTAAATAAAGTTGGTTAAAAGAAAGGAATGGTGTGAGTTGATGTAGATGAAAAGAGAGGAGTAGAAAAGTTGTGTGAATAAAGCCAATTAAAAGTGTGGTGAATGTTAATGGGCTAAAGTGAGGTTGTAGATTAAAAGTTAAAACAAAAAGAGTGGTGTAGAGAAAACTCTCTGTGTGTATATATATGTGAGTTGTGCATGAGAGTATTCCTAATGTTTATTGCAGGTACTCCTCCTTTGTCTTCTTTTTCTCCATTCCTCTGATATCTTCATTATGCTTAGCTTTAGCTTGCTATTTGTCCATGTGGAGAGAAACGGAGAGAATTGAGAGAGATCAAGAGAAACTGGCCTTGATTGTTTGAAACATAATTGGGATCTTTTAGAGGTTTTCATTTACATCATCACTTTGGGGAGGCTCATATTCTGCGACTTCTACCGTTGGCGAACAGACAATATATCAGAAGATATGGAAGTCCGCATCATTGGCAAGAGAAACGAGGTGGTGATTGCGGGAATAGCTCTAGTGTGTCACGTCTACTGATTAAACAGAGGCAGAGGAGACGCATACCAAAGGGAGAAGATGCAGAGAAGTGTTTTTATGTGATGGAAGTTTGTGTTGTCTTCTATACTGACAAAATCTAGAATATAGCTATCTCTGCCTCCGCATCATTCGTTGATGCTCATTCATGGCTTAGCACTGTACTGTGCACCCTCGATTAGGGTTTATAGCGCCCACAGTTTGTGGAGGAAGTCATGTGGCGGCATCTACAGCACACAGTGCGTGCGAAGAGAGAGAGAAAGTAGGCAGAGAGGAGAGACGAGAAACATCCAATCAGGTTTAATATCCAGCAGCGTTATTCTTAGGAGTTGAATTCGACTACACTCACATGTTCTGATGGTTTGAATTCTTTATCCGTGCATGCCATATCACTCCTTCCATTTCTTATGCTCATCCTTCATCCACTCTGCAATCCACTACACATAAGACATTGATCCATGTCAAAAAAAACCCATTCAACTTCAGATGTGATCGTATCACTTCTCTGATGCAAACTAACCTAATGTCTTACTACCCTAGGGATCCTTGTTCTGTCCTAACTTCTGTTGATGTCTGATAATTTATGGAACAGAGCAAGAAAATTCTACCACAGTGGTTGCTACTTTTTGCGTGCCATACTATAGTAGAGAGAGAGGGTGCGAGAGAGAAATGAAGAGACCATAGTGGTGATGTTTCTTGGTTGATGTTAGTTAAGGCCATAGAGAAGGAGACCTTTGACTCTGGTTAGAACTCCAGAATATGTGAGCTCAATGATGGCTATCTTGGCAGAGGCGCAAAATGCCTAGAGAGAGAACGCACGCCCTGTGCAAAATTAAACGAAAGGGAGAGTATGTAGTTGCATCTCCTGTAGACAAAGAAAGAGAGAAAAGTATGTGGTCTGTTTATAAAGAATTCTCATTTTTGAAGCCAGTAAACAGACGAAGTCATTTTAGAATGGAAAATATTCTTAGTATGTACATGTGTGATACACCTCTTGAGAATGACGTATAGGACATATTAATGTTTTTATTCTTCATACAGTGCTAGTTAAAGCCACATGATAATGCATATTTAAGCTGAATGTGGATACGTGAAACAATCTATTTAGCTAATCAATATCTTATTTAAAATAGAACTTTAAAATTAATCATCTAAGTTTGTCATTCACTCATATTACATACTTGA
This sequence comes from Ceratopteris richardii, assembly GCA_020310875.1. Taxonomy (NCBI): domain Eukaryota; kingdom Viridiplantae; phylum Streptophyta; class Polypodiopsida; order Polypodiales; family Pteridaceae; genus Ceratopteris; species Ceratopteris richardii. Next base: position 76,892,839 of record CM035413.1, read on the forward strand.
AGCATGATGTGTTGATGTCATCGCTACAAAAATAGAAGCTCTATCTTGTACTGATATATGTTCTATTTACTTTATTAGTTCATTAGTTTAATTTATTAGTTACTTTATCTATCTTGTCTTTACTTTATTTTATAATTAATGAATTTATTAATGTTATAATTGTTGCTAGGCATAAGTATATTAGTATATATGATTATATGCATGAGCATGAATGGTATGAAGAGAGTATGTATATAAAATACATTAGCATCGATGAGAATGTATATTAGCTTATGCGTAAAGGAGTTTACAAATAAGTTAGCATAAATATAAATTTATAAGAAGAATAATGCATAAATATAAACATGAGAAGTGTATTAGCATAATTGAACATGCATTAGATTTAATTGAACATGTATTAGCATAATTGAACATGCATAAGATACCTAACTAATTGTATTTGAGGGCATACATATAAGGTAGATGCATGTGCTACTGTGTATGCATACATGAGCTAATGAGTGTTAGGGCATAATAATGAGTGTTAATGTATGTACATGAGATAGTATGGATGTGTAAAGATGCATGTGTGTATGAATGCATGTGCATGAATGCATCTAAGTCCTAGCATGCATATGATTCTGCATAAAATATGGATGATAACATGTGCATATGAAAGTGTGTGTATTAGCATGATTGTGAGCATGCATGTAAAGTGCATACAAGAGGGCTGCCTCGAATGCCTTAGTTGCTCATACTTCTTCCATGGCTGAAATGGAGCTTTGGCATGCTCGTTTTGGTCATTAAACTTCAATAGTTTGCTCTACTTGCAAAAGAAGGACATGGTTATTGGATTGTCTACACTTGAGTCCATTGAAAAGCATGCATGTGAAGGTTGCATTCTTGGAAAAATGCATCGTGCTTCTTTTCCAAAAGATAGTCATAGACACACTACAAGAAAATTGCAACTTGTTCATAGTGATGTATGTGGTCCCGTCAAGACTCCATATTTTGGGAAGCATGTATATTTTGTTACCTTCATTGATGATGCTACTCGCCATACATGGGTGTATCCTATGAAAGCAAAGAATGAGGTATTTTCTTGCTTCAAAGCATTTTTAGCTATGGTTGAAAATTTTTCTTCACAAAAGCTTTTGACTCTACGCACGGATCGTGGTGGTGAATACATGTCACATGAGTTTAATGCTTTTCTTCATGAAAGAGGTATTTCACACCAATGTATGGTGCCATATACACCTCAACAAAATGGTGTTGCCGAGCGTAAAAATAGAACTCTACTTGAAATGGCACGATGTATGGTTAAAGGAAAGCATCTTCCTCATAAGTTTTGGATGGAAGCGGTCATGTGTGCAAATTATGTGTTGAATCGCTGCCCTACAAAAGCATTGAGATTCATCACTCCTTATGAGGCTTGGAATGGTCATGAGCCTATGGTTAGTCATATGCGTGTGTTTGGTTGTTTGGCATATGCTCTTGTGCCATCACAACAACGTCACAAACTTGATGACAAGGCAAAGAAATGTATATTTCTTGGTTATAGCGCTAAAAGTAAGGGATATTGATTGTACCATCCATTGACGAACACAATTATTGTGAGTCGAGATGTGGTATTTGCTGAAAATTCAGTTTTCCCTCTACTTGAATGCAAAAAACTGCCAACAGTTAGCTCACAAGATGTATTCGATACACTCATGCCTTTGTTCCAAAATGGTGCGCTTGACTATGGCCATGTAGACCAGCCAACTGAGGTTCAAAGGGCTGAAAAATTCCAGCCAAATAGGGCTGAAAATGCAGAGAATTTCCAGCCAAACACGGCTAAAAAAATTCAGCCAAAAATTGCCAAAACTGTTGGAAATTTTCAGCCACATATGGCAGAACATTTGCGTCCAAATATGGCTGAAACTGAGCACGAAATTCAGCCAACGCATGATGTAAATATTGAAGATGTTTTACATAATGAACGCATGTCTATCAAGAGTGCACAATCTATGCCAAAGTGGCTGAAACAAACTTTGCAGGACAGCAAATTGAGTGCACCTTTACTTGGTAGAACAAGATCAAGCTCTCACCATGCATCAAGTAATTTTGTGGATTATTCTCTTATTGCTACATCATGTAATGAAGAGCCACTTTCTTTTGCAGATGCATGTGACGATCCACAATGGATGAGTGCTATGCAATAAAAAATGGATTCCATACATAGGAATGGTACTTGGGAGTTATGTGAATTGCCAAAAGGACAGAATGCCATTGGTACAAAGTGGGTTTATAAGATTAAGAGAAAATCTGATGGTAGCATTGATCGCTACAAAGCTAGATTGGTTGCCAAAGGATATGCGCAACAATATGGCATTGACTATGAGGAAACTTTTGCACCTACTTCACGCATGACTACCATTCGTACCGTGGTTGCATTGGCTGCCCATCGAGGTTGGAAAGTGCATCAGTTGGACATAAAAACAACCTTCTTGAATGGAGATTTGCAAGAAGAGGTTTATGTGAAGCAACCTCCTGGATTTGCTATGAAAGGGAAAGAGCATAAGGTTTGTCGCTTGCATAAAGCCTTGTATGGTCTCAAGCAAGCTCCACGTGCATGGTATGACAAAATACATAAGCACTTGATTGCTCTTGGCTTCACATGTAGTCCGATTGAAAGCACACTCTATGTACGCAAAAATGGGGCCGATCTTATAGTGCTTGTTCTTTATGTCGATGACATACTCTTGACTGGGTCATGTGATGCAAAACTTGACATTCTTATGGCTGATTTGCTGCATAATTTTGATGTCACCTATCTTGGTCTTTTGAGCTACTATCTTGGCATCCAATTTGTATCCGTTGAGGGGGGAGTTGTTATGCATCAAGCAAAGTATGTTGAAAAACTACTTCAGCGTTTTGACTTTGAGGATTGCAAGCCAGTTTCCACACCAGTTGAGACAGGATTTAGATTCTCAGTTGAGGATTCCAGTGATACATTTGACACTTCTCTTTATCATCAGGCTGTGGGATGTCTTATATATGCATGCAACACAAGGTCGGATATACAGTATGCAGTTTCCTAGTTGAGTCGATTCATGCATAGCCTTGGCACTAAGCATTGGCAAGCGGTGAAACGTGTGTTTAGATATCTTCGAGGCACTTTGAGCTTAGGTCTCTTTTATGGCAGAGATGTTCAGCCATGCTTGCATGCTTTTACAGATAGTGATTGGGCTGGTTGTTATGATACTTGCGTGTCCACTAGTGGTAATTGCTTTTTCCTTGGAGACTCATGCATATCTTGGTTGAGTAAGAAGCAACCTACAGTGGCGACATTGAGTTGTGAACCTGAGTACAGGGCAATTTTCACAGCTACAGTGGAGTGTATATGGCTGAGACGCCTATTGATGGATCTTTGCATGGAGATTGATACTGCTACGCATATTCTCACAGACAGTCAGAGTGCTTTGGCTGTTGCACGAAACCCAGTGTTTCATGCACGGACCAAACATATTGAGGTGCATTATCACTATGTGAGAGAGCGCCTTCATGCAGGAGATATTGATTTGGTATATGTGCCTACACAAGATAATGTGGCAGACATATTCACCAAAGCTCTTCCACGGGAAAAGTTTGAAGCTTTTCGCAAAGCTTTAGGCTTGTTACCTTGTGGGGGCTGATCTGTCACTCCCTGTATGTGTTCACATCATTCGCTCCAGGGGGGTTTGTTACACTTATGTGTTCCTCGAGTAGCTTTGATGTGAACCTTTTCCGTATACATGGGCACTTTTTACTCTAGTGCTGGCTAGAGGTTTTTTCCCCATGTTACCACATACTTGATACTCTCATATGTGGTGGTACTTTGTACTTAGGGATATTATTCAGCTCTTACTTGAGTTCAGTTCAAAGCACTGTTGGGTGTGTGTCTTGTTGCGTTTGTGCTCCTTGTGTGTGCTTCTTGTGTGTCTCTCGCACTTCTACACACACCCAACAGTTTTTTATTTTACCTACTTATACTCTCTTGTTGGGAGTGCTCTTTCTCGTAGAATCTGGTTTACTTTGATGTATGTAAAAAAAAAAGCTATAATCATAAATCATATTATACGAATATTTTGAATTTTTATCTTTAGGTTGTTTGTTTAGAATGGATGGCTTTCTCTCTCTATATCTCTCTCTCATTAACATCTACTTTATCCATTATGGAGCACAAATACTACAAAGAGGGATTTAGTACCTCCAGCTAGTTCTTTTCAAATGGTGTATTAGTGTCTGACTATTTCATCCTTACTTTAAGAAACTTCTTTATTGCATTTAAACAAGTCTAATTTCAACCAAAAGGATATCACCCAAGATAAGGTAAATTGATATATCGTAAGAACATTGAAGCTACTTCGAGCTATATGGGACATGTTCCTTTAATACAAAAGACACAGAAGTAGTTTTTTTTTTTTAATAAAGGAAGTTCGGCCTTAGTCTACTCTCTCGGACTTGAATTAATTAAAAGAAAAGAAAAGTACAAGAGAAGGGGACAAGTGCCTATGGGATCCCCCGAATCCCACAGAGCGGGGGTAGTTTTAGTTTTTACAGAGTTTAGATGGCATTACAAAGAAAGTTAGTCACCCTCTCATCACCCTCATGTGGAGCCCACAGGGGTTTAAGCTTGTTGTAGGGAGCACTTGATGATGCCTAAACAAGGGGGGGGGGATTTCTTACAATTAGCGATCTTTTTGCCAAAGAGGAATAATAATTTCTCAATCGACCACGTTGTGGGGGAGTCACTGAAGTTGCAAGCACACCTTTCCCGCCATATATTCCATAGGGCCTCCCCTCTGATGATGTTCCAGAGAGGCGGAGCAACTGAAGTAGTTTTTCTAAGATGCTATCCAAGCTTAAATATCGATACAAGGCTTAGTAGAGCTACTCGTGGTAGAGATAGAGATTCAATTACATTTCGGCTTTTCCTATGTGTATTAAAAATTATTTTTTGCGATGGATAATTATTCACAACGGCCTTTAGAGTCACAATAAGGAAAAGAAAGTTAAAGTCCATGAGGGTTTACTTTTTTTCTGTGGTATTGAGGAAGAAGTGTCCCGCCTTTATATCAATTGTGTTCATACCAACACAATTTGAAAATCGTTGAGTCCTTAGTATCATAATGTGAAACTATTGATTCTTGGTTATTATGAGGTTCTACTTGGTGGATGCTTCAGGATGGATTGTACTCATTAACTATGGGAGTTTGAGGTTTGCAAAAGCACACAACCATCACAAGGAAGAAGAATCTTGGAGTTCAAAACAACAAAGGAACCTATTACTAGTTGATTGTACAAAGATAAGTTAGCCGTTGAAGATATGGGAATATATACAAGCCAAGGGATAAAACCTCTTAATTAGCAAAAAACGTTTCTGATGGTTCTAAGTGCATTCACACACATTATTGGCAAAATATAACAAAAAATGTCCAAAAATGTTGCGGTGAATAAGCAGTTGGCACTCATGTATAAGGCATGAAATACAAAAAAAAATCCACGACGAAAGAAGTAAGCCAAAAGATTTTTGAAGAGCTTCAATATTCTCAATAGGAACAACCTTTGTAAAACGGTCTGCTGCATTATCAAGTGTAGGAACATAAGGCAAACTGATCTCTTCAACAAAGATTCCCTCGTTAAGATAATAATAGTGCACCTTGATGTGCTTTGTGCAACTATGCGTCAAAGAGTTGCTTGCAAATACCAAAGCACCATATGATTAAAGATGGTGGTGGTAAGATATTGAAAAATATATGCATATGAACCACACACACACCCAAAAGTTATTATAAAAGCTCCCTATAGTCAACCTCTCTATGAAAGCCTCATAACTAGAAGTGGCCACAATAGACTGCCTTTTTCATCCAATATATGCATGAGCAACTCAATATGAAGCAAAAATCACTGGTGCACACATGTTTGTCATAACAATCAGCCCAATCTCAACTAGAAAGAAATATGTAAATCTAGAGTAATGATGCCCCCTTCGGATAAAACAATCCCAAGTAGCTCAATACCACTCAAGTAGAAAAAAGTGCACTAAATCCTCTACCATCTCTTGACACTAGGCAAACTCATAAACTTGTTCATATGAGAAACATAAAATTGAATATCAACTTGACTTATGCATAAGTAAATCAATTCTCATTATAAAAAAAATACTAGAGAGAACCATTGCATATCAATCTGATGCAAATGAAGCATTATGAGAGCAATATCATATCTCTCATCAACAATTTCATCATGTTAATCTCCAAAAAACGGAATCATCTAGAGCCTATAAAGGATGAGAAACTACCTCAATAAGACCAATTTAGATTGTCAAATTGTGAAAATAGGCAAGAAGTTTCATACACATTCTTTGAGCTAATTAATGTCTCCATGGTACATCAAAGTAAAGGTTGAATTACATCTTCCACAAAAACAACATCATGATTAACCCGTTGATAGGTTTCGATTAAGACCTCAAAGCCCATAAGATAGTGTTTCCAAATTCGCAGAGCATGCACAACCGCTAACAATTATTTATCATATGTACTATAATTCTTTTATGAGGGCTTAAGATTCCTACTCTCAAATGCAATGGGATGATCATTTTGCATTAAAACAACACCTATTCCTGAACCACTAGCATCAATAACAACATGAAAGGATTATGAAAAATTAGGTAACTATAAAACAAGTGCATGTGAAAGTACATGTTTGAGTTTTTCAAAGGATTGTTGTTGGGTAAGTCCCCATGCAATTTTTTTTTTTCAATAATAAGGTAAGAGGCAATGCTAAATAAGAAAATTTTCAAAAAAATTTCCTATAGAAACTAGCCAACCCAAGAAAAGAACGAACATCAATTATTCATTGTGGTGTAGGCCATTCTACTATAACTTTAATATTTTTTGGATCCACATGCACATCTTCACTTGAAATAATATGTCCTAGATATTCTAGCTTACGTTGAAAGAAGGAACTTTTTTCAGGATTAGTGTAAAGTGTATTCTCTCACAGTAAATGAAAAACTGTTTTAAGATGTTTCTCATGCTCACTATCATTCTTAATGTAAATGAGTATATCGTCAAAAAATACAAGAACAAAAGCTTGGTAATCAAGAAAAATGGTATTCATCATTCATACAAATGTAACAGGGGCATTAGTAAGTCCAAAGGGCATTACCATAAATTCACAATGACCTGTTTGAGTTCTAAATACAATCTTAAAAATATCACTTTGCTTCATAAGAATCTGATGGTATCTGGATTTTAGACAATTTTACTAAAGACACAAGCACCTCATAATCTATCTAAAAGGTCATCTATTCGAGGAATAGGGTATCTATTCTTTATTGTGATCTTGTTAAGAGCTCTATAATCAATGCACATTCGATAAGTCTTATTATTCTTCTCTACTAAGAGAGCTGGGGATCCAAATGGGGAAGAACTAGGCCTTATAAGTCCTTTCTGTAGTAGGTCTATTACTTGGTTTTCTATTTCCTTTTGGTGTAGTGGGCCATGTCTATAAGGTGCTTCATGAGGAGGAGAACTACTAGGGAGTGAGTCTACGCTATGGTCAAAGGATCCTCCAGATGGTGGTAGTTCAGAGGGACATTGATAAAAACAATGCATGAATTGAATCCTTTCTGAAATGCACGTTTTACTTGAGTATGATTAATCAATGGAAATGGCTAGAAATCATGCCATGTTGAAGCTCAAGGTCAAGTACAAAGCATAGAAGCGCATCCAAGAAGAGGACACACAAGAAGAGGGAGCAAGTAGGGAGCCCCAAGAGGTGTATGTCAAATTTTCATAAGAAATCCCTATAAAATAGTGATTTTCATCACTAAAAACCATTGTAAATATCATTTCACCTTTTTATAGCTCCATTTTGTGAAAGCCGAGGAGTCCTCGAGCTTGAGGAGCATTAGAAGTATCATCCTACCAATGTTCATAATTTTTAGACTTCGTTTGAGCCCTCAAATAAGCCTTGGAACCTAATTTTTAACTAGACCGAAGACTAGGTCTGGATAGAGCCAAAACTAGTCCAAAAACTATAAAAAGAGCTAGAGAGCTCATTTTCGAGGTTGGCTTGTCGTAGATTTCAGTTTTGTAATAGATTTCTTCTGTAATGAAAGCCCTTCCATTGTTCCTCTCTTTGATCTTACCGTGCACGTGTGTGTGTATGTGTGTGCATGCTTGTGCACTTTCACTCACACACTTGTGCCTTCACTCGCTCAAGGTCTTCATACCGGTCCTCACGTCTCCGCGGATTGGCAAATAAAGGAAGTGGTGCTTACGCTTGAGGTACACCAAATTTTGGCGCCGTTACCAGGGAGAGAGCTTCGAGGACGAGTGTTGTGATGGTAAGATCGTAGATTTGCGACATTGGAAGGTAAAAAAACTGTCAATGTTGTTCGTTTTCTATTTCTTCTTCTTCTTCTTCATCATCATCATCATCATCGTCATCTTCATCCATCTTCTTCTTCATAGAAATTTCTTGTTTTTTAGTGCATCTTCACCATTTTCATACCATTTTTCATGCATTATTGTGCGAGAAGGATTTAGGAAGTGCAAGGGAGAGCAAGCACCTGTGTTTTTTCATGATTTTCTACACATACGGAAGTCGCCATTGCTCGCCGCTTAGAAATTTGAATTTCCCGCCAAAAAACACGATTCAGACTGAAAATCACGATTTTCATAAAAAATATTTTTCAAAAAATGCAATTTTCTATTTCCCGCCTAAAATCTTTCTGAAGAGAATAGGATTTTGAGGTCATTCTCAAAATCGCGATTCTTTGGTTGTGCTCAAAGTCGCGATTCTTTGGTTGTGCTCAAAGTGGTGATTCTCTAAGTTTCCCAAAAAAAAACACGATTTTCAGCCAAAATTGCAATTTTCAGGCAAAAACACGATTCTGAGCAAAAACACGATTCTCAGCCAAAATTACGATTTTCAAGTAAAAACACGAATTTGAGAAAACACGATTTTCAGTGGGCTCACGATTTTCACAAATCATGATTTTCAGCCAAAAACACGATTTTGGGAAAAACACGATTTTGGGAAAAACACGATTCTCTGTTGGCTCCAAAGTCGCGATTTTCAAAAACACCACTTTCATTCAAAATCGTGATTTTCACAATTTTTAGAAAACACGATTTTCATTAAGGTACAAAATCGCGATTTTCAGAACATGATTTTCAATCAAAATCGCAATTTTTTGGTCATTCTCAAAATCGTGATTTTCAAGATAAAAACACGATTTTGGCCAAACACGATTTTCATTCAAAATCGCGATTTTCATGTCAAAAACACGATTTTCATTCAAAATCGCGATTTTGTGATCATTTTCAAAATCATGTTTTTCACGATTCTCAGCCAAAATCGTGTTTTTCACGATTTTCATTCAAAATCATGATTTTCATAAGAACTCAGCATTGCGATTTTCAGACCCCCAAAATCGCGATTTTCACACAAAATCGTGATTTTTCCAAAAGGTCCTGTTTGCCTCTTTTGACCCCTAGAAGCTTGATTTGATATAAATTTTTCATCAAAAGTCCATTTTTTGAGCTCTATAGCTCGTTGGAAATCGTTTCAAATCCTAGACTGTAACTTCTTTTTCTAAGAAGAATATATTGATTTTCAAATAGAGTAATTTGAAGTTGACCTTCAGGTGGGGTTGGGAAGCCAAGGGGGAGAAAAATTGTTTCATGGGAAAGAAAAAAGAAAAAGAGAGAAGAAAGGAGTCTAAGATTGAAAAAGAGGAGGGAGTTAAACATAAAATGCATGAAAATAATCTCACATAAGGGTGAAACATCTAGAGAAAAGTTGCAAGGAGTCAAGGAATCGGGTGAAATATCTGAGGGGGTAGGATCCTTATTTGCAACAAGAGAATATAACAATACTTTTGTGCATATAAGAATAGGATATGACCATAGAAGGTTGAGTGTTTATATCAATCCTAATTGTGAGTGGAATTTAATTCATATTGACCTAGTGACCATTATTTTTGAGAACATTCAAACAACTACTCATTCTTCTATCCTCATGGATGGGGAACATTATGATTGCATGGGTCAAGTTGTGTTTCCTGTTATGGTGGATGATATGCAATTTTTGGAAACATTCTCTGTCATGGATGCTATAGATGAAGACTTGATCATTGGCACTCAAAGGTTTTTTACAAAAATCATCAAGAATTTGAGGTGCCTTGTCCATCTATTATGCCCACTTCTATATATATGTCTATTGAATCCTAATGATTATCCGCAGTGTAAGAATTATGGACATAATCATCTTTTCAAAGATTGTGGTTTTAATGCACAATATTGTCTTTCCACTCATGCGTTTGTATCTAATCCTTCTTTGAGTAGATCACAGGAGACCTTGGCGACTAGAGAAATGGAGGATTCCGAGTGTTTGGGAGATGTGGAAGGGCCCTTTCTTCCTGCAAACTTAGATTCCCCTCATAAATCCATAACCAGGGATGATCTACACTTGGATCATCAAGAAGAAGATGATCAATAAATAGTTTGCATCAATGATGTAGAAAATGATGTCAAATCTATGGCCAATCATGACAATCCATCACCCATTTGTACATCTAGAGATTCTATGAGTAATAAGGATAAATGAATCGATGAATCTCTAGATCAATCTCAAACTAGACAACCCAATGATCCATTGCATAAGCATGATGTATGTATAGAAGATCAACCTTTGTTGCATTCCCCATGTAAAGATGAGTTTTCTCCAAAAACTCACATAGAAGGCCCCAAAGATCCTTACATCAAGAAATAGAAATCACATTTCCCTTGTAATGTCAAGCAAATTTGGGTGGCCAAGCAATTACTTAGAGCCCAACCAAATCGCACTATGATATGGGTACCAAAGAAAGCCCTTGTACAAAATCAACCCCCTCACACTGGACTTCAAAATCTATGGTCTAGAACTACCATGCCTTATCTTCAAGAAAGTCCACTTCCAATCAAAGGACCCAAAGCAATCAAGCCTAAACTTAAAAAAATCAAGGGAGGAACTTCAAGGCAACAACCAACACAACAAAGACATATTGGCAACCTGAAACCTCTTCGTGCGGCATCCATGGGTGTCAAACCCAACCTTGCCCAATGCACAATATATGTTCAAGATGCACACCAGTATGCATGCGAATAGGGCCTCAAAAGGTGAAGCATTAGGCACACTAAGTTTAACCCAGGCTCCAAGAGGGCACATGTTCATACATCATAAAAATTTGCTTTTTATTTTTCTTTTGGCAGGTTGGTGGACCAAGGTATCATCCATTTCAAATGGTTGATGGTGGGAAAGAAAAGGTTTTTGGCGTTGGAAATTTGGAGGAAGCCTCATCATCGTCTCATCCTTGAACACTTTGCTCAAGATCTATCCATTTTTGCACCATTGATTTCTGTATGCATTTTTTAGAGTATGCATGAGATAGGGTCTCATCATAAGACCATGCATAGGCACTTTTTTGTTTTCCACCCATGCACCCTTAGTCTCCCCTCATGCACTTGGACTAAGAAGAGATGAATCACATTAATCTATGGTACATGTCATCATGACATTTTCATTATGTATCTCTAGTACCCAAAAAAAGGGGGAGGGAGAGAGAGAGCTTGTTCCCAGGTGTGGATCCTGGAACATGATTGAGTCATGCTTCCTTGAAGGTGGAACCATTGATGATTGGGCATTTATCAATTTTGATGGGTGTGTCTCGACTCATAGATGATATTATTGCTACCTTATTTGGTAGATGTCAAGAACTTGGCATGAACAAGTCATCCAAAACTATTGTAGGCGGGAAGAGGTTGAAGGTCTGCAACTTGAAAGATGTTTAACTATTGTAGGTATGAGAGCATCCGAGGAGATATCTGTAAGGGGTAGTTGTGGTACCCTACAAATCCTTGTATGTATACTGGGTGAGAAGACTCCTACTTATGGTGCGCTAAGGAGAATATGTGAAACTATGAAGGAATATAACAAAATTCAATTCTCAGTCTTTTGCAAATGTTGCTTTGAAGAGATGGGATAGGACCAGTCACTAGAAGAATTTCATCAATGGACCATCAACAAGAACATTCATCGACAATGAAATGGTAAGTATCTTCACTTTGGCAACATCATAACCATAACAGATTAGGAAACCTCTTCGTCGACATACCCTTGAGCACTTAGCTCAAGACCCCCAATTTTTGCACCATACTTCTTCCAATGCATTTTCCAAGTTAGCATGCATAGGGCTACATTACAAGGCCGTGCACAAGGCACATATTTTCCTCAACCCATGCACTAATACATTTACCTATCATTCATTATGGGTTATGAGTACTTAGCATGACTACTATGAACATCATCTTTGGAAGATCTAGAGGTCATCAATGGAGACTCACAAGGACACAGTCATGTTGGAATCCAAGCAAGAAGCACATACCAAGGGACTACAACTTGCAAAGGCTCGCTGTGACAAATGAAGAACCGAACAACCAACCCTGCCCCATTTGGAAGATAGACGGCTCTAGTTCCTACAGAATGGACACTACCTCTCAAAGCACTACCTGGAACAAGTATTACAACAAGGGTCTGTCAGGGATGACAAACTCGAGAGGGGGGGGTGCTGAAGCTCAAGGTCAAGTACAAAGCATAGAAGCGCATCCAAGAAGAGGATACACAAGAAGAGGGAGCAAGTAGGGAGCTCCAAGAGGTGTATGTCAAATTTTTAGAAGAAATCTCTATAAAATAGTGATTTTCATCACTAAAGACCATTGTAAATATCATTTCACCTTTTTGTAGCTCTATTTTGTGCAAGTCGAGGAGTCCTTGAGCTTGAGGAGCATTAGAAGTATCATCCTACCAATTTTCATAATTTTTAGACTTCGTTCGAGCCCTAAAATAAGCCATGGAACCTAATTTTTAACTAGATCGGACACTAGGTCTGGATAGGGCCAAAACTAGTCCAAAAACTATAAAAGAGCTAGAGAGCTCATTTTTGAGGTTGGCTTGTTGTAGATTTCAGTTTTGGAATAGATTTTAGTTTTGTAATAGATTTCTTTTGTAATCAAAGCCTTTCCATTGTTCCTCTCTTTGATCTTACCGTGTGTGCATGTCTGTGTATGTGTGTGCACGCTTGTGTGCTTTCACTCACACACTTGTGCCTTCACTCGCTCAAGGTCTTCATACAGGTATGTCTATGGTAGTCAGTGTGTGGGTTATAATGATGACGAAAAGGCATACCTAGTATACAATTGTAAGATTGCAAAGGTGCAATTAAAAATGTTCATGAATTAATATATAGGCCTATGCTAATCATAACATCTTGCACTTCTCGTGGTACATTATAACGATTACCTTGAAATGTAGCTTTTACTTTATACAAGGAAGGAAATGTTTTTAATTTAAGTTCTTGTACTAATAAATGTGAAATGAAGTCATGTGAACTACCATCGTCATGTAAAATTTTAACGAGTTTTTTGTTTATAGTACCTTGCATGCAAAGTAGAGAATGAAGAGAGATATCATTATCCAAGGTACTTAAGTCCTTCTCTAATGATTCCTCTATCCAAAGAGGAGGAATTTCTTCATTATGGTCCTCCATGTTATGTAATTGAGCTACAGTTGGTTTCATGTTAAGAGGTCGCAATCGGCACTTCATTTTTGTATGTCCATGTTTAACACAATTCCAGCAAATGATTCATGATTGCTTGTATTGGCATCCATCACTGAAGTTTGTAGGGTAGGTGGTTTGGTAAGTTGGAGAGATGAAGCAATAGGTGCAATTGAGTAGTTGGATTGCGGTGGACGAGGAAAGCTAGAGTAAGATGGGGCATGAAAATTACGTTCCATGGGAAGATTTGGTTTAACAAAAAGTGGTCGTTGACGTGGTTGTTGTAGATGGATTGAGTTGGTTATGGATTAGAATTCTTTCTCTGCATCATAGGCGAAAGATATAGCCTCGTTGAGGGTTATAGGTCGTAGGGTATGAAGCTTAGCTTCAATTCCCGCCTCCAAAACATCTTCGTATTTCCGCTGCAAGCTATCGTGTGGTACATCTTCAAGCATTTGAACCAATAGTAAAATTTGCCAGAACCACTCTATGTAGGTAGTAATCGTATCACCCTCCTTCCATGTAAGGGTCGTCCATGCACATCGAACATGTAAATGGTACTAAGGAGGAAGAAAAGAATCTTTCACTTTATCTTGGAAAGCCTTCCATGTTGTTGGATGCTTGGTAGCGTGCCACAAGACATTCCACTAGAGTTGAGCTTTTCCTACTAAATAGTTAGTGGAAAATTTGGCTTTTTCAATTTTAGCATATGTTTCATCAATATAAAAGTCATCAAACTGTGACAACCAGGAAAAGATTAATGGACCATCCTTATGGCCATCAAACTGTAAAAATTGGTAATTCTTAACGACAATCTTGGAATGCGTGCCATCCAATGGGGTAGAGGCAATAGCTTTGACCACCCTTGTAAGGTTATCTTCATCAGTTTGCATCTTTTAAAGTACTTCGTTGCATTGTCAGATCTCGTTTTGAGTGCCTCAAAGTTCATGCCACAGGAGCTCAAGTTGTTGCTCGAGTGTTACCTCGGGTAGAGGTGACTCGCCAAAATCCTCCATGGTGTTCTTAGGGTCCATGAGGATATAGAGAACAAAACCCTCTTGCTAGATATGTAAAAACTATTTTTGAGATTGTTTGAGTTAAAATGTAAAAGGAACGGTTGTTCTTGGGAATTGAAAAAGTAAGAAAGAGATGAAAGTTGTGCTAAATATAAGAAAAGAGAACTAGAGTGACAACACAAAGAGATAGTGTAGTGGTAAAACACTTCCCTTGTGCGGGTGGGGTTGTGGGTTCAAATCCTCCCACCTTGGTGAATATAAAACTCCTTATTGCCACTCATAAATTAAAATTGGTTCTCACGTAGCCAACGGTCGCCAAGGGAGCCTTGGGTGCCAAAGATGCCAAAGTAATGCCTTAGTTATGCCTTACGTTATGCCTAAGTTCTATGCCTTAGTCGACGCCTTGGAGTAAGCCGAATGAGTAAACATAGGTGTAAGTGTAGGTTCTAGTTTTGGAATTGGAATTGGAACAGAAACTAGAATTGGAACTAGAAATGGAAATGGAAATAGAAATGGAGATGGAGATGATGGAAACGGAAACCGGAATTGGAATCAAAATCAGATCCCGAACAGAGAACAATGAAACAAAGATCAATCACCAAAACAAATAGAAATAGAACCCTCCGTAGTGATGCATGCAAGTCTCTAATACCACTGCTATCAGGATCTTGCTCACATGCACACAGAGGTTACGGATGCAGAAAACACACACAAAAATAGACATGCTAGGAGACGAGAAAGAACGCAGTATGGGGTGCAATCTCCCCCCATGGACTCTGTTTCAACAGTCCACAGAGTGCATGTATTTATAGGAATTTTTTATTATGTCGAAATAGTGGTTACGTGAGAGTGGATTCAAGAAGCATGCCTAAAAGTAAAAGTTGGTAACTTTTGTAGAAAGCCTTTGCTTTCAATATAAAAAATTGTGGTCTACAATGACCCTTATTCTAACCACTACTTTTCTAACTATTTCTAATAATAGAACCTTCTATGTGGATTTATTTACAAACTAAATTATAAGTCAGATAATTGATGTCCATCCTAAAGTCAGATTATTGATGTCCGCCCTTTCATGCCCTCACGAACCTTCAATTGCTATATCAAAAACATCAAAACACATTAATTATGTGTGTGTATGTATCTATATGTGCGTATGTGTATGTGTATATGTCTATGTGTGTATGTCTATGTGTGTTTATGTGCATGTGTGTATAAATGTATGCATATGCATGTGTGTTTATGTATGCATGCGATTGTATGTGTGTATGTGCATGTGTGTATGTATGTACGCATGCATATGCATGTGTACACATGGTGTGTATGTATGCATGCGTTTGTATATATGCATGTGAGTGTATGTGTGTATATATGTGATTATGTATATGTGTATGCAACTGTATGCGTGTATGTGTATGTAAGTATGTTTATATGTATGCATGTGTCTATGTATATGCATGTATGCATGTGTATATATGTGTGTGTATGCGTATGTATGTGTATGTGTATGTGTGTATGCATGTGTATGTATATGTGTGTATGTGACTCTTTGTGCATGTGTATGTGAATATCTAAATGTGTATGTGTGTGTGTCTATGAGTGTGTGTGTTTGTACCTATATGTGAGTGTCTGTGTGTGTGTGTGTGGACATGCTCTCTCATTTGCTTCTTGCTTGCTCGCTCTCTCTTTTTGCCGATCCCTGTACAAATGCGCAAGGAGAAATAGATTTTTCTTTTGTATTATGAGGGCATCACTTATGCGTCACTCATGCATCATAGAGAGTTTTCCAACATCTCTAAGAGCTTTGCTAGACTTTGATTCTCTTAACGATGATACTTAAACACATCATATAAGTGAAGGTGACCATCGCTTATGCAATGCTCGTTTTTTTAATTTGATTTTTTTGTGGAGCATCGCTTATGCAACGCTCATTAAAAAGAGTGCCATGCAAGCGACAATACCTGTTTCTTTTATAATTGGAGGCATTTCTACACCCTCATTTTTCTTCTAGTGAATCACATTCAAGTAAGCTAATGGTTACTCTAAGTAATCTAGCTACTTAGAGTAGATTTTTTTCAGATCTTTCTAAGTAAATGTGAGTCGAAGACATAATTCCATATCCTTGTACACTAAGAGATGATGATCCCACGATATAATCACTACTCAAAGTATAAGAATATGATTAGAGAGTGATTGGGATAGTTCCAAATACATTTCTAAGAGAAACTTTAAGCAAGATGAAATAGATATCATTATCTATGACCAATGAGAAGAATTTCATACCTAGCTAGGTAAATTTGGATATTATACTTGAGATTCGGGGTGAAATCAAGGTGCACTTTTGTCCCTCTTATTCTTGCATTGAGAGATAAGGGAACTTAGCACCTAACTACCTCAAATGATTAAAAGCCTTTAGGGAAGAGTCAAAGTCTCTCTATAAGTGATAATGTTTCCTCCCAACTTACCACAATTGCTAAAATAATTTTTAAAGGTATTTCTCTTCTATTATGCTAGACTAGCATTCACAAGTAGCTACTATTAAGTAGTTGGAAAAGAAGTGTCAAAATTGAATAGTAAATAGAAAGATAAGATTATTAAAGCATGGGAGTCATCTATTGGTGAGAATATCAAGGAACAAATTTGAAGGAAGTCCATGAAGATGATACCTCAAAAGGATTTATGCATTTAAGATGTCCAATTGAGTGATTTTAGGACATAAAAAATTTATTAAACATCATAAATGCATAATCAATACATTACGTCTTCATAAGATTAAAGGAATTAAGAGGGAAATTTAAGAAAATAGTACATTTAACTCCTTAATAAGTACCCAAAGTACTTAAGTCAAATATAGGTATTAAACAAACTTCAAGTTCATGTCATAAGGATAATGGCAAGCAACAATAGGAAGATCAACACCAAGATAAATAAATTTGACCATTTGGTAAATAGTTGAATTCAAATTAGTTTTTAATGAAATAAGTGCACCTATTTTGATGGATTGAAGGATTTATGACCCTTAAATAAAGCATCAAAAACATGATTAATAGTCATGAGTATGACTTAAAGTAACGTATGTGACAAGATCCTAAAGGGTCTCTAGATTCTTTGAAATTATCACGTAGACTAACTACCATGTCTTGTATGAGCAAAAACAAAAAGTAGCTGATCTTCTAAAAAAAGTTCCAAATCAAGACCCTTGAATATTTGGTTTTCTAAGTTTCAGGGGTTTGTTATTTAGAGTACCTCATACCAAAAGGTAAGGTCCTAGTTGGAAAAAAACTCTTAGTGTAAACAAGAGAGGATTGAGGTCCATGCAATCAAGTATTTTAATTGAAATGTTAAATTAGAAATAAAAAACATTTCTCGTCCATTTAATGAACCATATGATGCCTGAGAGACTAAGACTTGGGAATATTCCTTGACTTTTGAAACATGCATCTCATAAAAGACATAGTTGAAGTAAAATCTGTTTAAAATATCAAGAAAATGGCCCATAGGAATGATGCATCGATGTAATTGAAATTTGAAGTACACATAATCCTCACATACGTTGGATGCAAGTGTGGTAGTATGGGATAATAGGCCTTGGATCCACACGTGTAGAAAAGATGGTGTGAGACATTTGACTTTGAGACGGTTAGTTTTTCTTAGTCTTCGACTTATTCAAATAGGGTTTAGAGTTAACCCTAAAGTGCAAACTTGGAATAGAAAAAAATTCTCCAAGTTAGTTAGAACCCTTTCAAGACTAGAAACACTTTGCTAAAAGTGAAAATTCCTCAAGGAACGCGGGAGTAAAGTAAAGGGAATCTTATACTTTTATCGACTAGTTCCTAAGTAAGCCCCAAACCATGAAAAGTGCTACTTGAGTCTTTCGATAACCAGAAGTTTTACCCTGCTTTTAAAAGTAATTTCAAAAATTAGTAATGAATAAAGCATGATTGCTTGTTTAGACTTCACTCGACAAGAAGTTCTTTGGAAAGTCCCTTGAGCAAGCTATTATTTTGACGAGTAAGAAAAGAGATCTCAATGTAAAGACTACTCTTTCTTGGTCAACACAAAATGATCAGACTTAGAAATACTACAAGATTTGTGAAAATATTGAGGTTTAGGTTATGGCTATCTGAGAAATAGAAATAAACTCATGAATGAATCATGAGAAGCAAATATATTACTCCTTGATTATAGGGTGACAAGTAGGATTAAATCTTGTGAAGATTTTTCCAAGATAACATATCAAATAGGCAAAAAGGTTCAGGCGATACCCATGGAATCAGAGTCTAAGCTAAGACCATATTTTGATTAAAGGATCCTCACCTTGAAGGTCAAAGGAGCAAACTTGAATGCTTTTTCGCAAAGAATGAAAGGAAATACTCAACCTTGGAGGAGGGTATCTTATAGCAAAAACACTAAAGATATAAGAAATTGACTGAGTGTTCCATTTCTAATTACACATATTGGACTCAAAGAAAATTGAGTTCAAAAGAAAATCATTACACGATGGTGTGAATTTGGGCTTGATGGTCTAGAACATCAAGTTCTACATTAACGTCTAAGTGGGTATGGTGGTATGGGACACTGTATGTAAAAGATGATGAATGCCCAAGCTAAAGCTTATTGATCTTTGGATTGGATTAGGCTCAAGTGTCTGAGAAAATTGTCCCATGTTTGGACAACTATAAGATTTTAGAAACTCCATCTAGGATTTGACTTGCTCTAGTTGAATTTGGGTTGACAAAAATGACCTAAAACTCGGAGTGGAAACATTAGTAGTATATTAGGACAAAGTGTTAGTAAAACATAGAAAAACAATTCAAGTGATTTTGAAGATAATCTTCAAAGACCTTAAAATATTTAAACACTCTAGTTGTAGAAACACAAGAAAGGTTTCATGTTCCTTCCTAAATATTGAGTACGTAGATTTTCGAGTAACTTCTTAAATGAACATTGAAACATGAAGACATATACGCTTTTACAGAATTTTGCTCAATATGATAAAAATCTTCACCCCAATTTTCTATCTAATGCATTACAATGCATTGAGATGGATAAGACAAAGGTTCTAGGAACATGATCCACCTTTATCAATAGCCCAAAATAGAAGTAATTATAAGTGAATCGCATAGGGATTCTTTCTAACCCATCCTTACCATTATTTTCAGACTTTGCACCAGAATGAATGTATTAAGTGCAAGGAGAGATGGTACCATATGATGTGGGCAAGGAGCACACAACACATGGATTTCCCTTTTGCAGATTGCATCTAGGATTTATTCACTCTTATTAAAGAGCAAAATCAAAGAGATGATAAGCATGCTCCCTAGGTAGGACTATAGAGCTTAGGCGAGTATTCTTGTTCAGTGCATGACGTGAAGCATATTGTTTAGGATGAAAATGCTTTTCAAGGGAAAAAGAAGGATGTTGTAAAGTAACTTGATGAAGGTTCAATGTGAGTTAACATTATGATCTTGTAGAGAAGTAGAAAAGGAATATGCTTAACGTAGTAGTTAAGTTTAATGGATCGCAAAGAGGAGGCATTCGGTTGAATTGCAAAGAGTACCCAGGGGGAATTGTTTTTCCAAAGAATCTTGAAAGTCTTCTCGAAGTAAGAGTACCAGCACGCCAAACATGTCAAATCGTGGTTACACCTATTTCTCGCCAATTCGGTGGAATTTAAACATACATATGCGCGCCCCAATAAACTCTAGAGATCACCCTTCGCTAGGAAAGTTATATAATAATCGGTTGGGAGAAGAGGTTAGGGACATTCTCTCATGTGTGGAGGTTTCATCACACTAGCCCATCATATATTAAAGAACTCTCCGAGAGATATCTTTTAAGTGTTAGGAATGAGAGAAGGTACTATGAAAACACGAAAAGAGATGATGAAAATATAAAAAAAGTTAATCCTCATGGAAATCTTTATAAATTTCAATCCTTTCACGGAACTCTTCTACTCTTTTTATCAACCTTCTCCGAGGGGTTATAGCGAAAATAGTATAGCACGTTTCAAACATTCAAACTAGTCTCCAAGTCTTTATAAGGTATTTTGTGAAATATTGTAATCCAACCTTTTTAAGTAGAGGTTCGTAAGAAGGAAACTTTGAATTCCATTGGTTTCCTATGAGTAATCTGTCATTGCATATGCACCAATGTCAAAATGACCATTGGTTTGATGTACATTAGGGGAAAAAATGAACCTTGCATGGGTGTTTTAGATTAAGAGAGGATTAGTGATGGACCAATGAGAAGAGGGTGGTGGCCACAATCTACTCCCTTAATCACCTAGATTAGGCATAGGCTTCCCTTGTTTCTTTGTGGTCAAAGCTGGTATGAATGACTAAAAACCAGGAGTTCTTCTTCAAAAGTGGTTTGATGGGCCTAGATTTTGACGCATAGCCATTGGATGTACTGAAAGATCCAATGGCTCATATTAAATGACAAGAAAAAAGTCGGTATGAAATTCGGACCATTGCATGTGGAGAAGATTAATGGTGTAGCTTGAAATTCATGAGAAAATGTGCCTTCATCTCTTGTCCGTTGGATGCACCTAGAAATAAGTGGTTGAGATGTATTGTTTTGAATTTTGAGCCACTTTCCATTGCATCCATTGGATCTTTGCTTGATCTAGTGGTTGTGAAGCTTCAATCTTGAGAGGATCCCCTCAGTAAATTCGTAGCCATTAGCTCACTAGGACATCGAATGGACGGGAATGGATTCTGCCATAGAAATGCACTCAGTGTTTTGTGCCAGTCCCCAAGGTCACGTAGCTCATTAAATGCTCCTTATTGTGGCATATAGTGACATGCACACTCAAATCCATCCTTGCCGTTCATCGAGATATTATCGGATGGTCCAGAATGCCTACGACTGCTCACGTCTTGGGAGAACTTTTGTCTTTATGTGACAGGCACACAAATATTGATCGTAGTTGTCCATTTGATCTTATCCAAGGGACAAGAATGATAACGAATCCATTTGGACTGAGCACATATCTTAGAAGAAATATTTTATTTCCAAAACCACTAGTGGTTTTTTTTTGTGACCTTAATCCCTCTTTTTGTTAACTTTAATCCCTAAAAATTAGGGATCCATACAAGACCCATGCAAGGTTCATTTTTTCTCCGAATGAATACAAATATGATGAACATGTCCATCGATTGTCCACCTTCTAGACAATTGGGAATTTGGAGGTACTTCACCCCACCGGTTTGATAGAAGAACCTCGTGCAAGAAAAAAGCGTTTGCTAGATAGCCCATCATGCCCGCAACCTACTCATGTAAAAAAAGCGTGAAGAGCGGAACAAAGACTCTCGAACGCGGAGAAGGTAGTGTAGAGGAAACGAGAGTGGGTAAAGAGCAGAAGGAAGTAAATGGAAGAAAAACGAAGTAAAAAGTTCATAATTCGTAAGAATAATAGGATGTTACAATATAATGTCAACAACAGTTCTTAAGCGTTTTATCAGTTTGATTTTTCTGTTGAGATCTTCTCCATCTTCAAGGTCAGATTCTTTATTCATTTCATTTTCTTTATTTTCTGCATGTGAGGTCTAATGTGCAGCGAAGATACGCAATGCAAAATCAATATTGGCAATCCCAAATCAACGACACGTCTGATCATATGCTCAATGTTCACTCACACCGCACACCTGTGGGAGCACCTTACATCTTCTTCATCTTCAAAGTCCAATTGTTGACATTATTGAGATTAAAACATCATGAACTCCTTTGTAGAGGAATAGAGGTCCACGGAAATGCACCTTTACTCCTTATGAATAACTTCTTCTATAAACTTTAGCATAAAGAAAGTACTAATGGGCAACTCTTCTAGCTTTCACGTCATTAAAAATTCTATAAGAACACCTTTGTTTGCTTAGAAGGTTCTTGATCATCAAAGTTGAAGACCGAGTGTATTGGGTTTCATGTCATTGAAAATTCTATAAGAACATCTTTGTTTGCTTACACGAATCTTGGTCATCAAAATTCTAAGACCGAGTATATTGGCCGAGAGAAGGTATCCTTTATTGATGAAAATTAACTTTGATTGTTTTCGTTTAATCTTCATTTAATCAAAAGAGATGAAGCTAAATTAATTAAGCATGCATTTTCCTTTTCGTATGTACTGAAGCACAATCT
Organism: Ceratopteris richardii; assembly: GCA_020310875.1. Classification (NCBI taxonomy): domain Eukaryota; kingdom Viridiplantae; phylum Streptophyta; class Polypodiopsida; order Polypodiales; family Pteridaceae; genus Ceratopteris; species Ceratopteris richardii. The sequence continues at coordinate 76,915,597 of CM035413.1, forward strand.
CACTTCAATCCATTGTCCGCTTAAGGATGGCTTCAACGAAACCCAATATGTAGAGTAAGAATACTTAAAGACATAGTTAAGATTATCAGTTCGCATGGAAACTTTGATGGTTTAGTTTTCTTCACTTCCGGTGAATGAAGAAAAGGTTTTGAAGCTTTTGGTCATATTAGAAATCACCATCTCATTTCAGAAAGCTTATGGGCCTTCATTTATATGAACAAAACGTGTGAGAGACTTCACATAAGTTTCTTATAATCAGACACCTAGTCAAATTAATGAGTTCAGTATTCATAGATTGAAAGAAAATAGAGTGACTTTTTTCTCTTGTCACTGCTATACTCCTTATATCTGCCAGAACTCCAGCCCCTTAATGGTTTAAGAGGAAAATTTCAATGCATTTGCACTCGAAATGCAAGACAACTATTTTTCCATGGGCACATCTAGAATGTCTCTGAAAATTGCGTGAATAAAAACTCATGGGTAGAGAATCTCAGTAGTCTTTAAAGATCATATGTAGAAATGACTGAATACGGAAGTGTATTGAGAAGGTAGGTGTTGTATCACACAAGCATGTACCCAACAATTCGCTGAAGAAAATTCACAAGCATATGAGCTTTTAATACGTAAAAAATCGATCTGTTAGAACTTTTGAAGACTCCAAACATAAACAAAATGGATCCTCGCATGGCAAAGGAAACACTGAGAATGAAACAATTCTTTAAATGATTTCTACTTATGAGTTAGCCCTTTTGGATCCGCAAATTGAAGAATCACCAATAATGTTCACGCTTTGAATACGACTTCCTTTGAAAACTCCAAATCTCCTTCCAAGTATCACTCTTCACTCCTACAAGTTTAGAAATTCTAGAGAGAGAATAAAATCTAAGGCCTTTTCTTATAGTGAACTAAATGTAGAACACTAAACGAGGTACTTAAACATTATTCACAAAAAATTCATAGAGACAGTCTCTTATGCATGCTCTATCTTTCTCTCATACAAAAATTTTCCTAACTCTTTCATCTTCAGGTTCAATTTTCACCCAAAAAACATGATGCAAATAAGATTTAATGAGATAATATAAAACTTATCATCCCAAAATTTTGCATACATGCATAAAATGACCTCATTGTTCATTCTAAGCATTATCCCCACAATGAAAATAAAAAATTTACAAATGAATTATTCCACGATCAAAAGGCCTATTACAAGTTCTCCCCCCTTTTAGGAACTCTCTCCTTAGAGTTGGAAAGAAGGATAATGTGCTAGAAAATTGTCTAAGTTTACTGAAGGAAAACGTTCTACTCGATATGTGTGCCATTTCACCAAAATCCCTATTATCGTTATATTTCTAAGTCTTTCCCTCCTATCGAAAGCTATTTCAGAATCTCAAAAGAGACATCATCTTTCAGCTTATAGTTGTCTTGCAAAGTCGACTAAGGGCAAATATTCACTAGAATTATCTTGCTTTTCATTCATATACATATGCAACATAGCTTCAAGTACTCAATTAACCCTCTCAGTTTCCCCATCAGTTTGTGGATGGAAAACTTTACTCATACGAATTTGACTTCCAATACATTCAAATGTTTCTCTCCAAAAGTTTGATGTGAGCCTAGAGTCTCTATAAAAAATTTATAGTTTTAGACATTCCATACAATAAAAAAAATTCTTTAACAAATCATCTTGCAACATTGAAGGCAATATTGGTCTTCTTCATAAGGAAGAGATATGCTATTTTCATAAGTGAATGAACTACCACAAATATGGTATCATGGTTACTTCTAGTCAAAGGAAATTTAGTGATAAAGCCCATGTTGGAGTTAGACATCTATGGAAGCATGCAAACATCACAAGGACGAAGAAGAAGCTTGGAGCACAACGCACAATACTAAATGTATTACCACTAAAATGTACAAAGATAAGTAGCCCATTAGGGAAATTGGCATATATACAAGCCGGGGGGAAAAAACCTCCTAAAGAGGAAAAAAAGTACCCAGGTGGTCCTAGAGTGTTTACACACATCACTACCTAAATTTATCAACAAATCCCACCTGGAAGTGATGTGGTGAATGTTACCGTTAGTGTCCATGTGAAAGGCCAAATGGCCACCGGACACTTCCTTGTATATGTTCTTTAATAAAACATATAGTGGCCTGATGAGTTACAGACTGTAAGTTCGACCGCATTTGTAAGATCTAAGAAGTCTGTCTTCGTGCACCCCTGTGTACTGTGTTTCTTTGTGTATTCTGTGTTGGGAAAGATGGATGGACACTCCAAATGATGAGTAGGTATTGACAAATCCTGCTTTGTACCAGCCCTTTGTGGCTTTAGAGTTGATATGTGGACCCTCTTAGCTTTCCGATTTTTTGAGTTTGCACAATAAACTATTAGAACAAGGTAAATTAGGACTTAAAGGTTCTGTTGAAAAATTAAGAGAATCTAGAATGAAGGACAAGCTTTATTTTGAATGTTATGTATACACTTTGTAAATTAAATGGTCTTGCATTAAAAACTTTGATTGCAGGTATAAGGATAAAGTTATTCAAGCAATGTGATAATGATGAGTACATTTTAGATGAAGACAATGAAGAACATGAAAACAACAAGGCCGATTCATGAACAAGAGTATCCATTAAAAAAATAAAAAAATTAATAAAACATAAAAAAGTGAAAACAAAAATCTTGTCCAAATTCATGTTGCTTTCTTTTTCCAAGTTCATTCCAATTGTTTTTCCAAATTTTGCTTATTGCCAATTTCAATTTATTCGTGTTTCTTTTTAATCTTTGCATTGCTTTGCATATCCACATCACTTAAGTCAAAAGGGCAAATGATGATTTCTCTACTTGTTGTGTAACATTGTATCTAAGTAATAATGCATCTACTAAGAAGTCAACTATAATATAGGATTGTGGAAAGGTAGGGCATGTAGATTTGGAGGTTTATTTTGGTAAAATGACTTTCATATATAAACATGCATATGTATCCTATATCGATAGAATATTTATTGAATTCTTAACTCATGCTATTGCATGTTTCTATATCCTTAGTTCACCTAACAACACGTGTGAGAGTTTAAGCGAATGTTCTCTATCATAAAAAATGGTTGTACCTTGTATCAGGGTTTAATCTTTCCCTAACATAAAAAAAGATAAGCTACCATCTATTACCAAGAAGTTTACACTTTCTTCCCCCCTCCCAAAGAAGTAAATGTAACCATAATGTTTCCAAATTATAAAAAAAAGTCAATTGAAGCTAAGCAGGTATAGAAAAATCGCATATTCATGTTGCCTGTTTCAATTCTTTCTTTCATGCAAATTTTGGTTCATGTAATGTTGCATACTCCTTCATCCACATAATCAATTTTTTCTTTCATGTTTCTTATGTTGCCTATAAAAGAATTTGATGCTTGAAAATTTTTCTTTTTCAAAGAGACTAGAGTGGCAATTTCGAAGGAATTGTAGGTTTAGTGGGAGTGAATATCGTCGAGATTTTTTCTCCTCTCTCACTTATGAAGGCCTATAGGAAACACATTTGATGATGATAGCCAAAACTCCGTGAGAAGTCCAAGATGCATCAACGATGTCAAAGGTAGTTCACAAGTAAAGTTTGGAAGAAATCAAGCAAATCTTGGGAAGTGGTCAAAGCTAGTCAAATTTTCAAATTTCGGGAAAAAATTTCACTCTCACCAAATTACATGAAAATTCATATACTTGTAAATCCTATCAAAGGAACTCTATAGCATGAATTTCCCATGTAAATGGATTTTCTAGTACATTTATATGTCATGTGCATTTTGTGGAAATGTAATTTTTCCACTTAGAAGACCCTACATATTCTTATATAGGAATTTTTGTTAGCCATATGGTTTTGCATGTATAAAGATCATATGTGCCTACACATTTGTACAAATTTCCAAGGCTATCACAACTTTCTAGAAACCTGAATGCCACCTTGCAAACTTCCAAATGTAGTCAAACTTGTATAAGGGAGATTCAGATGGTTTTTTTTGCATATTACTAAACGAGACCTTTCAAGACATAGGCCTCCAAACTGTCATCTTCATCAAAGGATATAAGAGCAGAAAATCCAATTATTAGGGTCATCATAATTTTCTAGAATAAGAAAACCAAAGGCTTGAAAAATTGCCACATGGAAAATAATGTTTGAACCATGTTGTATGATTACGATGAGCTCAAATTCAAGGCTGGAGATGCAAAAAATCTTAAAACAAGGAGGATCCACAAATTTTTTCATTGGATAAGCTTATTTTGATGACCAAGGATTAATAATGTAAATTTCTTCTAAAAATAGCTACTAGTCTTATTCAAATTGATATCACCATTAATCCGACCATTGAGATCTTCCCCAAATCCAATGGCAGAGAATGAAGGCACCTATTTTTCTCCCCTCTCCCCTAGATATCATATTAAGAACCAATCCTACACATCTGTTTAATAAATCGAATGGTTGTAATCAAAAGTAGTTCATCTTAGGGTTGAGAGTTGATTTCTCTATATCCAAACATCCATATTCATTCAAAGAACTATAAAAACCCCCCTCTCAACTCATAGAGTATCATTGTTCGTCATACATAGGGTCGTTTCTAGCACATGGTTTCCTTGACACAATCACCTTGAGTTGAGCATGTGAGGATCCAAGGTGGGCTAGTAAGAGGATAGTTTCTAGAATCAATTTTAAGTTAGACTTCCAAACTAGGATAGGCTCGTAAACCCAATGGTTTCTCTATCTTTGCTCACCCTCAGTGCTGATGCAATTACCCCAAGCCCAAATGCTAGATCATTCATCCTATGGCTCACGTGTACATTCATGTGTTAGCACATAAATAACCTCTTGTAAACGATTGAGTTTTTACTCATTGTAAAAGTGCATACAAGGAATTACCTTCAATGATGAATTCTTTGGGGAAATTTTCCACGAATCAGTTGTGGACTTAGATGGACATTGACATCTTAAAATTTAGAGACACTTTTTTGGTAGAAGGTTGAATTTCAAATTCAAAAAGACCTCCAACTTCAGCTATAAAAGAGGACTTCTAAAGTCAAGAAGGATGAGCCCAATTAGAAGAGATTTTCTGAGCAATTTTATGTTGAGGATATTGTTCAGTGCCTGATCATTGGATAGGACCCAATTGTCCATTATGGGTAAAACATAGAGAAGAAAGGGGCATACCAGTAATTCGGTATAATCAGCCTAATCAACAGGGATAACAACTACAACAAGGACAGTAGGCTGCTCAAGCCAATGCTATAGTTATTGAGTTACCAAAACCGGAGTCTCAAAAGGAGACAGCTCCTAGTACATCGGAAATGGTAAATGCAAAGCATGACTCTCAGTGGTGCTGTGATTGTAAGCAGTGTGGGAAAAGAAAAGAAGTAGAAGTGTTGGCGGTCACAAGGTCCAAGAACAAAGGTCCTATTAATTGGCAAGAACAACAACAGGTTAGGGACAAAGTGCAAAAACAGGTTCAACAAGAGCAACATAAATAGGTGAAATTTATGGATCCAGCCGAGGAAGAGCAGGATGCAGGCATGGTACCGTCAATAACAATAAAAAACAAGAATCCAATCAAGCAAGATGCTGATAAAGATTGGTTTGAGGTAATCATTAACTCACCATTACAGTTGTCTTTAGACCAATTATTATCCTTAGTACCAGTGTTTCAAGAGAAATTATTGAAGAAGTTGATTGGTCAGCGTTCAGAGCTAGCACTTAGGTCAATACCCTCAACATCAGCCAATAATATTGATCCAACGGATGCAGATTTTGTCGTGCCAGTAATTCAGGTACAAATGGGCAAAGACGATTTGATGAAGTGTTGCTTGATGGGGGCTTAGGGGTGAATATATTACCTGAGCATATTTTTAAAGAAATGGGAGAAGGGGCATTAGCTCCAACACCGTTTCAAGTGAAGATGACGGATCAAACTCGAGTTCAGCCTATTGGCATTCTGAAGCAGCAACAGATCATTATTTTTGGAATGTCATTTATGGTAAATTTTGTGGTCATTAGGATGTTTGAGTCAATTTATCCATATGAAATGTTATTAGGAAGAACTTGGTTCAGGGTTGCTAAAGTCAAGCAAGATTGGGGTCTGAATGTGGTAAGGATCATAAAAGGGAAAAAGCAAATGGCAATCCCTATGCGAGGAAGAAGGAATATGTCGGTGCAGGATAAACCACTTATGGCTCAGACTATTAATTTGGCAGATGAGTTAGAAGATGATGAAGAGGAAAAATTTTTGCAAGCAAATCCAAGGATAGTACCAGTATTGGAGGTTGATGTCATAGGAGTATTGAGTAAGTATGATCCGATTGTGCAGAAAGTAGATGGGCCAGTTCTGGGTGAACAGGTTGAAGGAGTACAAATACAAAGGATGTTTGAGAAAAGTATGGCAACTCCAGTGCAACAGAAGTTAGAACAACAGGGGAAAAGAAGTAATAAGTCTGGCTGAATGGATATATGACCAGAAGTATGCAGGTTCGACAAGGGTAAAGGAGGAAGAGCTTCAGGAAGTCAATTTAGGGACCGAAATTGAACCTAAGATGGTGAGAATCAGTAAAGCAGTTGATGGTCAATTTAAGGAGGATCTTATTTGTTTGTTGAAAGAGTATGTAGACGTATTTGCATGGGATTATTCTCAGGTAAAGGGCATAGATCCGGATTTGCATCAACATCGGATTAATTTGAAGACGGATGTAGTGCCGGTTGTGCAACAGCGGTATAGGATGAATCCAAATTTTGCTAAACAAGTGAAAGAAGAACTTGATAAACTATTGGCTGTTGGATTTATTAAACTTGTTAATCAGGTGACTTGGCTTTCTCCTATTATTGTAGTCCCTAAAAAGAATGGGAAACTCAGAATTTGTGTGGATTATAGAAAGTTAAATGCGGCAAGAATTACTGATCCTTTTCCTATGCCGTTTTGTGATGTCGTATTGGACGCAGTAGCAGGACACGAAATGTACAGTTTCTTGGATGGGTTTTTAGGGTACAATCAAATTAGTGTGGCTAAAGAGGATCAACATAAAACGGCGTTTATTACAGAATTCGGTGCGTATGTGTTCACAGTTATGAGTTTTGGGTTGAAGAATGGACCACCATCATTTAATTATGTGGACCTATAGTGTTCGAACCTTACCTACAAGAGTTTATGCAGGTGTTTGTAGATGATTTCTTGGTCTTTGGTAAGAAGGTTTAGCATTTGCAGCATCTAAAATTATGTTTTGATAGATGTCAACTGTTTAGGATGGTGTTAAATCCGTTTAAAAGTGTAATTGCAGTCAGAAGTGGTATTTTATTGGGACATGTCATTTCTGAACAAGGCATGGCCATAGATGTTAAGAAGATTGAAGCTATTAGGATGGCAAAGGCACCTACGAATGTGAAGGAAATAATGCGGTTTGTGGGTCAGGTTAAGTGGCACTCCAGATACTTACGATATTTGGCTAATCTCTCTTTACCACTTACACATCTGACAAAAAAGGATGTTCCATTCGTATGGCCAGATGCTCAAGAAAAAGCATTTCAACTCTTGAAGAAGATGGTATCTGTGGCACCAATTTTTCAACCACCAGATTGGTCATTGCCTTTCCACATATTTGTTGATGCATCTGGTGTGGCTGTTGGAGCAGTTTTGATGTAGCAAAAGGAGAAAGGATGGTATAGAACAATGTATTATGCTAGTAGGGTATTGTGTTTAGCTGAAAGGAATTATCCGGTGACTGAAAGGGAAGCTTTAGCAAAGGTGTCAATGATGAATTCCCCGATGCGGAATTGTTTAATTCCCCGATGCTGAACCAGATTCTTGGTATGATCAGTTATTGGTATTTTTAACGGATGGGTCATTACCACAACATTTTTCACTTGATTAGAGAAAGAAATTTGCACTTAAAAGTAGACCGTATTTGATCATAGCCATTGCATTATATAAAAACGGGTGGATCAGATTATTAGGAGGTGTATACCAGAATTTGAGCAACCAGCAGTGTTACAAGAGGCACATTCAGGTCCAGCAGGAGGTCATTTGTCTGGGGACATTATAGGAAAGAAAGTGTTACAAGCAGGTTTATGGTGGCCTACTATGTTAAAGGATGCGCATGAATATGCAATTACTATGCCAAAAGTCAGCTCAAGATTCTTAAGAAGACAAAAGGACAGTTGACATTATAGGTAAAGTTTTCGCCTGAGTTAGTGGTGGAGGTGTTTAGACTACCAATATATGAGGATGTGGTTATTCCGAAATGTTCAGAGGAGTTATTGAGAAAAGAATTTGGCACAAGAGAAGGTGGAAGACAATATTATATGATGAAAAATGCAGGATATGCACGTCAAGAGGAGCTAAAGTGGTATTTAAAAAGATTATGTTTTATTATTAAGTATGACTACATGTCAAGAGAAAACTTTATGCCATTAGCTCATGCTGAATCAAATGGTAGGGTAAGTTGGGCTCATTGGCTATACGAGCACATACATGGTCAAATTTTTATGGGAGATAGGCGCAAAACATTGTTGAACAGTTGTATGTTAGCGTATATGGCAGCACTTTTTCAATTTGTACAACAGACGGATAATGAGGTGCTGCCAAGTCCTAAGGAAACCAAAATTCAAGGTGATGAGTCAGGAATTCGGGGTCAAGTGTAGGTAATGGAGAAAGAAGTGGAAGGATCGCTGGAGATGTGTACGTATTTGCTGAAGGCGGGATATACGGCACAAGAATTGGCACCAATTATGCAAATGCTTTAGACTGATTATGAAAAATAGATGCTAAATGATGGTAGGTTGTTGCAGGTTCCGAATAGTGCAGAGCAGCGAAAGGTAATAGGTAAGGTATTTAAACTATCTAAAAAGAGAAAGTTAGAAGTGTAGTTGTAGGCAATGGAGAATAAACTGGGGGAAGAGGTTAAGCAACAATCAATATTGTGAACAGGTTTTGATGTATCGAGTATGAAGGAGAAAATGCAAGAAATTTCTGTTTTTTTAGACTGGTAGGAGGAACAATTGAAAAAGTATGAACAAGCTAAAGAGTCTATTAATATAGAAAGTTATCAATTCTTACAGAAGCAGGTGCAGCTACTTCAGGACGAGGTAAACAAGAAAACACATGCATTAGAGGAATACAATCGACAAAGTAAAATTCAGCAGGTAATGGAGTTGTCAAAAGTGAAGCGGTCATTATAGGAGTTTGATGAGTGGAAGAGCACTATACAGGAAAAAATTGAAAACGAGATGAATGGGTTTTCTACATTGAATGCTAATTTGCAGACAGAACTCAGATCTCGGATGGAAGCATTATTTTCACTAGATAAAAAAACATTAGAAAATGAGGATGTGGAGTTTGATGCAGTTTTAATGTCAGAGTCGGATGTTGGAGTACTGAAGTAGCATGTGTAGAGATATGTTCAAGACATATGGAAGGTGGTTCAAGGTCGTTTGCAAAGTCTGTGTAGAAATCAGATTGAGCAGGTACATAATTGTTTTGTTTCAAAGCATGAGAAGGATTTACTGCATATGGTTGAAGAATATTAGAAGCACATTGATGACCATGTGCAAACAATCAAAGAACTGCAAGAGCGATTGTTGCAAAGAGATTTGGAGCAGAAAGTGGATGCAATAGTTGAGCAACAACAATTAGTTGATTCAATGGAACTTTAGGAAGCGCAGAAAGGTACTGAGGAGGATGTGAAAGTGTTGCAGAGTCAAGAAGTTGGAACAGAGGAAGCTAACAGTCCTAGACAGTCGATGGAAATAATATTATACGATCAAGGGATTATAAATTCGGGTTTGAAAAATCCCCCACCGGACTGTGCCAGGTGTTGAGGATAGAATAATCTTGAGGATTAATAGTTAATATGAATTCTGAAAGTCTGCTAACTCAGATATTACTCAATCGGATGTTGCTGAGTCAAAAATTTGCCAAATTTGTATTTTCTTGCTTGGATTTTAACAGACCGGTATATTTTGTTACGCGCTGATGTCACGAGAAGATGGTCATTATATTTCATTCGCAAGAAGAAGAAGTTGAAGGAAGTTAGGAAGGGGAAGAAGCGTCCCCAAGAGGGAGAGCGAAAGAAACCAGAAGAGGCAAGTAGAATCTTTCCAAGAAGAAGAAAGAAAGAAGCATCCTCAGAGAGAACAACGCCAGAAGCATATTTACCTATTTTGTAATGTATTTTCTATAGTTAGAAGTTTTCATGAACTTCTCCATCATGTAATTCTGATGTAGAAGAACTCTAATGGAGTAATTTACGTATGTTCATTTAGCACAAGAATGAATCCTTGTCTATTTGAGTTATGTTCGTTGACGAGAGATTTTGTCACAATATAACAGTGCTAAATCTGAATTTTGTTGGAAGCGTATTCTTTGTGTGAAGTAGATCAGTGCTAAAGTTTGATTGATCAGAAGCAAGTAGTGATGTGTTATATGCGAACCCCAACAGCTGGTGTGAAGCAAGTTTTTGCAACACCATCTCATCTCTGGAAGGTGTCCACCATCTCCAACAATAGTGGTATCAAAGCAACATCAAGATAAAATGGGAGATGGATTTCCATCATTCATTGAAAAATTGGACAAGGGCAATTATCCAACATGGTCCCTAATGATGAAGGTTTATCTCCAAGGAAGAAGCTTGTATGGGTTCATATATGGAGATGAAGAAAATCCAGTACTTAGAAGCAAATATCAACCCGCAAGAGAGGAGCAAGAGAGACTAGTTGCATGGTGTGCAAAGGATGCTCTAGCCAGATCATATATACTTAATTCAATATCTTATTTCTTTTACCTCATATTAGGAATTTCAAGACCTCCCAAGAGATTTGGCAAGCACTTTCTTCATACTTCTCATCAAATACAATAGGAAGAACTAGCTTTGGACAGATGTTGGAACTCAAGGTCAAGCACAAGCATGGACGCGCATCAAGGAAATGGATACACAAGAATATGGAGCAAGTATGGAGCTCCAAGAAGTATATGACAAATTTTCAGAAGAAGCCCTTTAAAAATAGTGATTTTCATCACTAAAAACTATTGTAAATGCCATTTCACATTTTTGCAACTCCATTTTGTTCAAGCCGAGGAGTCCTTGAGCTTTAGGAGTATTAGAAGTATCATCCTACCAATTTTTCTAATTTTTAGACTCTGTTTGAGCCCTCAAAAAAGCCATGGAACCTAATTTTTAACTAGGCCAGACACTAGGTCTGGATAGGGCCAAAACTAGTCAAAAAACTATAAAAAGAGCTAGAGAGAACATTTTTGAGGTTATCTTGTTAGAGAGTTGGCTTGTTAGAGATTGAAGTTTGTAAGAGAGTTCCTTGTAATATAAGCTTTCCATTGTTCCTCTCTTTGATCTTACCTTGTGCATGTGTGTGTGTATGCGTGTCATGTTTGTGTGCTTTCACTCACGCACTTGTGCATTCACTTGCTCATGGTCTTCATACCGGTCCTCACATCTCCATGGATTGACAAGTAAAGGATGTGGTGTTTACGCTGTCGTGGAGATTTCGTCTCCACCTTTTTTCTCTCGAGCTTGTGGGGGGAATGAACGACGCTCACTTCTGTACCTCTATGGGCATATTGTTGCTTGTGAAAGGGGAGGGTACTCACTTTTGATCCCTTGACAGCTCTTTGAGTGTGTTTGCGCTTCTTATATAGTGGCCATGATGTCCTATTCTATGGAGATAGCCATGTGATATGGATACAAAAAGAAAGGCATCAAAACACAAAGAGGGAGGTGTATGCGACTCCTCATGTCCAAGGCGGGTCTTGCCACAAAAGGGGGGGATTTTCATCAATCTGGCGGAAAAAGTTGTTCTCCTGTTTTTTCTCTTCTGCACCATTTTTCCTCAGGGGACATACCAAAAGAGATCCACGCAAAGGTCGGTAGGGGGGGTACTACTTTCTATCTGCGGATCTAGTCGAGTCTCTCTTGGTTTTTTTTTTCTGGCGAAGGTTGTCGGTTGCTGAACTAATGAAGAGGTATACATCTCTGACTACGACATAATAAATTTCCCAGATACGATGTTGGAGTTCGTGGAATAGAAGGCTGCACTTGAGGAGAGAGGAGGAGCGCAATACTGCAGCTGGGAATCGGCGATAGGGCCTTCAGAGAGAAAAAGAGAAGGGAAGCTTATCAAGGGGTTTTATTTTTCTTCGTTCTTTCTTTTTTGGAGATCGCATACAGGAGGGATGGGACAGGATCTCTGATGCAGAAGGATGGGACATGATCTCTCTCACAGAGGTATGGGACAGAACTCTCTGGGTGGTGTGCATGTATTTGTTGGGAGGAGAGAGGTGTGTTTTACTGTCCGAGAACAACAGAGAAAGAAAAATTTTCTGTGGTGGAATGGTCGAAGATGAAAGGGAAGAACATATCTGCCCTAACGAGCTCGAGTACCTGCGCATCATCAGAATAATTATGATGCAATACTGAAACACTTTTGTAAGTAACTCTGACTCGGCCTTACATTTCTCTGATTTTCTATCGGGAGGAGATTAGCAGTCGATGGCAAAGCGAAGACTTTCATTTCCATTTATATCCATCATTTGCTAAAGAGTACCTTAGAAAATAATGCTGGATTTCTCCGCTCTGGTTAATTCGATCCGTTATTTTTGTTTCACTGTCAATAATACTACGCAACTTGTGTGCATAATACACTTGAATCTGTCTTTCAAAAGTAGCAACATGGATAAAAAGTTCTCCAAATAGTGATTTTTTTTTTTTATTCTTATTATTATAATGGTTTCTCACAGATGGTTTGTTCCAACGGTGGGTGTGTTTCACTTTGATTGCAGTTGTTTTGAATGGTGCAATCCTCAATTATTTCATATATTTGGCTATTTCATCGCTTGTGATTCATAATTCCTGATGTTAATTGCTTCACATGTTGACCACACTTTATGTTTAGCTCGTAATGATGAATGAAGTTCTGTAGTGGGTGTTAAATTCCTAATATACACGAAGGTTATGTACTTCTCTGTGTCTTGTGCAGGTATAGATTTAATACAGACATAAATCTTATGGCATTGTCTTTCATGTCAAGTTTCTGTGCATAGCTTTTCAGATGTACACATGATAAGAGAACTTAAGGGTTCAAAGATTTACGTTTTTTTATAGATATGCCACTGCATTTCTTCATTATGGTAAGTATCAATGTTCACGATTTACTTAGAACGAGCAACGCATGAGAACAATGAACATCAGCCATCGAGTCATGATCACTCATGTGTGATACATCCAATAGTTCCAGGTGCTCCAATAATTAAATCGTGTGATGTACTTAGATAATGATGGGATTCTGCTTCATCTTCTTTTCCTTGCTTTGGATGACTTCTTTAAGGATCTCAAATGTTTGCACATATTACGAAATCATAGAGAGATGATGTTTTGTTGATAATCGCATGCAGCTTATGCGTGTATGTTTGCAAATGTTCATTTCCCGTTTTTCTTGGTTGTAGTGACTGAGGAGTTAGTTTTCATATGCATAAAGACTGGAAGCTCATTCTGTGTGCTTCTTCAAATTGAACAAAAGTTTCACACATATGTACTGAAAACAGGGATTGGCACATAGCTAACAACATAGACTTTTTGTTGTGAGACATTTACAATAGCTAGTTCTTTTTTATCTTTGTCTATGTGAGATGAAACAGGGTACGTTGTTATGGAAAGGTTGAAGCATGAAGAAGTCTCAGTGCGACCCCAACTCTCACATGCTTTAACTTCGGGTTTTATACGCATCTCAAACTATGTGGATAACTGAGTGAGTCAAAGTATATATTTACAGGTTCATGATCAGCATATATTACCTTCTTCTTATTAGATAATGTATTTGGCAAAAAGTCAACAACGCTAGATTTCTCAAAGTTGTAGTGTGTGGTGCATGAAATCAAATACTCACCTTCGGAGTTGAATTTGAATTATGAAATTTGGAGGTTAACCAAGCCTGAATTATCAAAATTTATGGAAGTGAAATTATCCTTGTAGAATTTTGTAGTTCAATGTCAAGTTTGTGTTAGGATCACATTTTCTTGGCACCTCGTGTGCACCCCAAAACGCGCAAGATCCCGACGACAACTTGAGGTACACCAAATTTTGGCATTGCTACCAGGGAGAGAGCTTCGAGGACGAGCATTGTGAAGGTAAGATCGTAGATTTGCAACATTGGAAGGTGAAAAACTATCATTTCTGTTCATTTTCTAAATTTTCTTCTTCATCTTCATCATCACCATCTTCATCCATCTTCTTCTTCATAGAAATCTCTTATTTTTTAGTGCATTTTCACCATTTTCATACCATTTTTCATGCATTATTGTGTGAGAAAGGAGTTAGGAAGTGCAAGGGAGAGCAAGCACCTGTGTTTTTTCATGATTTTTTGCACATATAGAGCTCGCCATTGCTTGACACTCAAAAATTTGAATTTCCCACCAAAAAAACATGATTCTGACTCAAAATTGTGATTTTCATAAAATTCAAATATTTTCAAGAAAATTTGATTTTCAGTTCCTGCTTGAGTCGCACAAAAACACGATTATCTAAATGTCATGGAAACTTGAGTTTTAGAAAAAAAACACAATTTTCAATTGGCTCAAAATCGTGATTTTTAGCCAAAAACACGAGTTTTAGAAGAACATGATTCTCCCCTGTCTCAAAATCGCGATTCTCACAAATCACGATTTTTAGCCAAAAACACGATTTTCATGAGGTCTCAAAAACACAATGTTCAAGCTTGACTCAACATCAGGATTGTCTAATAACATTGCGATTGTCTGCGTTTCCAGAACCACGATTTTCATAAGTGCTCAACATCGTGATTTTCATGATTTCATGGTTGCTCAGCATCACGATTTTCATAATCCCTCAAAATCGCGATTTTCATAAGAGCTCAGCATCATTATTTTCAGACCCTCAAAATCATGATTTTCACACAAAATCGTGATTTTTCCAAAAGGTTCTATTTGCCTGTTTTGACCCCCAGGAGCTTGAATTGACATAACGTTTTCATCAAAAATCCATTTTTTGAGCTCTATAGCTCATTGGAAAGCTATACATTTTCAGATAGGCTAATTTAAAGTTGACCCTTAGGTGGGATTAGGAAACCAAGGGGGCTCCAAAGGATTTTGAGCAATATAAAGGGGAATTTTGGAGCAAAAAACAAAGCTTATGAACTTGAGATCTGGTAGACACCTAGGCAAGGAGAGACAAAGCGTTAGATCTTCTAAGGCAAGTGTCAACCATACAACTAAGTCTTGGGCACAACAACTAAGTGGTTATCCTTACATACTAAGTTCAGACACTAGTGATTCAGAAATGTCTTGTACCATGGGGAAACCTATAGGGGGCTAAGGCACTACCTATCTACAAACACCAGAAGGTCCATTTAAGACACAGTTGGAATATATTCATACCAACCGATTAGGTGCTCGCATCTATGAGGATGGCCTGAGGCAATCATTGGTCCAACTCAAAAATCTAGATCAACCCTTTGGACTTGAATACCCAGTAGTCAAGCTCAAAGGGGGTTCATATATCGATAAGGAAGGAACCGTGTATGTGGTCACCAAATTACTAGATAGGATGGATGAGTTTGGAAATGTTATTCTCAAGAATGAGATAGGAGACCTAGAGCACGGAGACCTAGGATGAGAACCCAAGACTCCTAGAGGTCAGTCAGTTTTGACCAGAGTGATCACTCGAGATTGGATCCCTCAAGACAATAAAAGCATAGAACTGTTCTCGAATAGACAAACAGAGGAAGCCTTTTGGAGATTCAAGCCTAATCAACCCAGCCCAATAGTCACTATTTATGAGTTCAAAGATCCTGAGATACCAGGCAAAGTTGTCTATCTAGATCACACATCGGAGAGAATGTTCTTGGTATCAGAGCATGATAGGCACACATACACTTGGCAGGGTGAATGTATTTTCCATCCACCAAGATCTAATATTTCCCATGGCCTTCAAGGAGTAGGATCATCCCAAGCTCATGAAGCCTAGAGGAAAAGAACTAGAGAGAGACCTGAGGTAAGCTTTGCAAACACCATAGGCAAAGACAGATCAAGATTTGAAAATGAAAGGCTTGAGAGAGAGAGAGAGAGAGATCAAGCACATCGGCATCAAAGAGATGAACATGATTTTCCATGGCGTAGACCCCGAGAGTACCCAAGAACCCTTAGACCTTCTCAAGTGGTCAAGACAATGAAGAACTACTTTGACGGGTCCAGAGATCCTTATGATCATGTGGCCGAGTTCAAACAAGTGTTAAGGGCTGAACAAGTTGAGGATTTGTTCACCCAGTTTGAGGCATTTGGTTTGACTCCCAAGGGCACCGTGTTAGCTTGGTTTCAGCCCCTGAATAGTCACAACTACCAGAATATAGGTCAATTGCTAGAAGCATTCATTGTAGAGTTCTCCAAGAGTGGCATCATGCATAATACATCATCCTCGATCCACAGCTTCAAGCAGAAACCCCAAGAAACAATGCGACTTGCACGAAGACGATTCAGACAATATTTAGAAAGATGCCCTCTTCCAAAATTACCCACACCAGCCAAACAAGTGGCTTTGTTTTTAGATGGCTTACTAAGCACAAAGTTAAGATCATATGTGTACTTGAAAGAGCCTAGATCCATAGAAGACTGTGTGTGGATGTGCATTGATATAGACGATAACTTGGGTGAGGAATTGGAATTATCAAAACTGTATAAGGATTCTGATAGCTCTACTAGTCTTACCTCCAGGACCTCTAATGAGATAGATGAGATAACTGAGCAAGTTGCCAGGAAACTAAGAGTTCAAAATAGACAAACACCAAGGATCACCTCATTGAACCAGTGTTATACTTGCGGAGGGGACCACATGGCTAATGTATGCCCATTGCAAAACCAGAACATGAGAGAAAGGAATACTCCATATTGCACTAATGAGAGAAAATACATGAACCACATGGCTAAAGATTGTCTATACGATAGGCCGGCTGTCATACAAAATTATCAGCAACCTTACCAACACAGTGTTGGGAAGTTGCGGACACATGGCTGGTGGATCAAGCCAACCGCCAAATCCTTCGGCACACGCTGGGTGTTTGAGACAAACTCAGGTGAATTAAGTATATTTATCGACTAGGATAAATAAGGTTTCAAATAACTCTAAATATATAAAAATATGAAAAATCTAAGAAATATCTAATAGGTAATGCTAATCACTCTATACTTCTAAGGACCATATGGTTGAGCTCCTGTATATCTAGCAATAGCTTCTTGATATGAAGGTAAAATTAAGGATTCCTCAGTTATGTGTTCTTTAATAATCACTTCTTCTTGGTTTTCAATATGCTGTGGTTGAGTATGTCTAATTAGAGGTGGTGGAAATGAATCTACAGTATCTTGAGGTTCAAGAGATGCAATCGAAAATAACATTTAAAACCTAGTAAGACAATGATCATAAGATACGAAGATTAAAGATTCTTGCGTAATTTTGTCCTTAATGATTTCTACTTCAACCTCTATAGTTGTATTACTTTTAGATTCAACTCAATGCTCTATAGACATCGGCAAGGAAGATCAATGGAAATAGTAAATAAATTAAAGATAATAACAAGAATAGGTTTTAACAATAATAATGTGAATGAGAAGTCTTTCTAAATGATAAAATCTAGCTAAAATTATGATAAATTCTAGTGATTCCCATACAAAGAATATGGTAAATAACTTGATGGCAACTGTATAACTGAATCTTTTGTTCGCACGCGCAAAAAGTTGTTACATTGACAGTTGTAATCTTTTATATAAGGCAATGAAAAGAGATGCTCAGTGACGATTCGTGGAATCACCAGACTGTCCGTCTGGGTGATTGTCTACGCGTTGCTGTAGCTTTGTTTGTCTAACTTCTGAGTACTCTGAGTATACTGTGCATATCCATGTTTGTTGTCTATTGATCTGTGTGGCAGTTGTGAATTTCATTTACATACAGTAGACCGTTGAACTGTTCTCTGAGTAAGTCGTTTGCGAGTCTCCATTGGGATTGTTGTGTTAGTTCGTGTGTTGTGTTGTTATTCTTTCTTGGAATCTTCTGCCAGCGTGTGGCGAAGTCTGTGTAGCTGCGGCAGCGTTCTGGTATTCAGGTTGGTATTGTGTTATCTTCAGTACTGAGACCTATACTCATATGGCAAAGATTTAAGCTACGGTAAGAACTGTCCTAAGTTGCGTACTGAACTTCAGCACTATGTGTCTATAACGATCGAGTCCTTTTGTGTCTCCGGTTGAGTTTAACTATGAGCACTGTTCGGTGAAGTTGAACTACTGTTATTATTCCGGATGTTACTGCGATGTGTATTCGGAAAAAGGGTATGAGGTGACTCTCTAACACGATACTAATCGTCTGGTACAGTGTGTTCGGCAAACCTTGGAAGAGTTAGAATGATGAACCGTAAGGATTGAGAAGGGTAGACCAATTTGTGATATAAGTCTTGAATGTTAGTATATTGTAGTGTGAAGTCAGTTGTGAAAACATACTGTAGATTGTAAATCGACAGTAATAGTACGCGATTAGTACCAAAAGATGATACATGCCGGTTACTCGATCTGGTGAAATGTATCCAAAGAACCAACAGCCTTGGGTACCTAACTTGCTAAGGACGCCTCCAAGAGGTAGAAGCGTAGGTAGGTCTAACCCAGTTGGCAAAAAGGTAAAGAACATTAGTAGTGATTCCGATCATATTTCGGTGGAACGTACTACGCCTCTGATAGATTCCGATACTATTTCGGCACAGTCTGTCAAACATATAGTAACTCCAGAATCTATCAGGACGTAGCCTGAAGTTAGTTTAACAACATTGGGTAAAGATTTAAATTTGTTTACGAATAGAAACGCCTTAGCCAAAGAAATCAGTGAAGGTGAAAAAGCACCTTGTTTTGGTGAAAATTCGACACCTTCCGGTGTTATTCCAGTACAAGTCACTGAGAATTTATAGTTTTTCGGTGACAGCTTACCATTTCTTGGGGAACCTTCAGCCCAATCACCGCCATTGGGAGTAAGCTTTCCTACATTTGACATCAAGAAGGAAGGAAGCTTGTTCGAAACTGAAATTCGAAACATACTGAACAAGATTATCGAACCAAAAAGTGCACAGGCTGACGATACAGATTCCGACGATTCAGATACTTAGCCTCAGGATACAGAAGATAGTCACAATACAACCATCAGCACGATGAATGGGCAACAACAACAACAACAACTATGTCCACCCAGGCCGCCGCCGACAGGAGTAACGTACACTAAATTCGGTGGATTTCCAGGTGATGACCCAGATGTGCATGTACGCACATTTAAGATAAGTTACGCAGTGCTCAATCATCCACTTGATCCGGCATATAAGGCTATTGTCTTCCAGTCCACATTGGTTAATGAAGCTGCCAGGTGGCTTACAGAATATGATATTAACCATTTCGGCACCTATGAAGCAGTAAGGGATGCATTTTTGTAGAGATTCAGGCTAAAGAAGAACCCAGCCGAAATCTTCGACTATCTGCAAAACAATAGGCAGAAGATAAATCAAACAGTGCAGGAATATGCCACTCTATTCAGGACTCACTTAAGGCAACTACCACCAGCACATGCTAACCTGCCGGATGACGTTATCACTCAAACGTTTATCAATGGTTTGACTCCGCAACTCAAACAGATTATGATCATACGCTGTGTAGGAGCTATGACACTAGATGCCGTGATCGCAATGGCTTTGCAATTGGAAAACAAGGTTGGAGGATATACAGAAGATCTGGAGTGGTTAAAAGCAAATAAAAATGTTGCAGAAGATCCAACCAGACAGATGTACTGCACCACATGCAAGAATTCATGCCATACTAGTGCCACTTGTGCACTTAATCAGTTGTTTTGTGCTCTCTGCAACACTACCGGACACACCACCGAAAACTGCGCATATAACGCCAAGGTACAGGGACCAGCAACTGTCAATGCTATCATACAGGAACCAGGACAGCCAGCCAATCACTATGTACCACCACAAATGAGAAACAACCAGCAACAAGGCTACCGAAATTACAGAGGACAAAGAAATAATAATTACAATGCAAACCATTGGCAGGCTGGACCAACACAAGAAAATATCAATTTGCCACCACCGTGTTGTCATTTTTGTGGTGAATTTGGCCACATTAGAAGATTTTGTAAGGATGCAGCTGAGTATGATCAGAGGAAGAAAGAACGTCAAAACCTGATGACTAATATGGTGCAAATCACACTCGTAGAAACACACGCTGTAGTAGTTCAGACCAGATCTGGTAGGCCGTTACAACCAGCAGCCGAAATATTTGAAACAGGCATCAGAGAACAACAAAGGATGTATGATAAGGCTAGTCAATGGACCACCGTAGAACCCCCAGTGTTTCGAGACCCCATTCCGGTGACCCAGGCTCCGTTAACCGAGGAAGGAACACAAAAACAGGATTCTAACTCAGTAGCAGGCACATCATCTTCAATAGATACATCATCTTCAGCCAATGCATCATCTTTAGAATCTGTGGAAAATACAACTCAATCACAAAAGGCCTGGGAAATTTTATCTAAAGCATCCATTACTCTCCCCCTTGGGCAATTGCTGGCACTAGTACCAGGAGTCCGACAACAATTCCAACAACAATTCAATCCTGTGCCTTCCTGCATTCCAGCAACAGCAACAATGCAACCGGAACCTAATTCTACAGTCGATCATTCGGTTCCTTTAATTACGGTATGGTATAAAAATAATAAAATCACACAAGTACTAATTGATGGAGGATCTGGTGTCAACATTGCTACTGCCGCACTATGTAAAAGGTTAGGATGGACCGAAATAGAACCAGTCCAGTTTTTTGTCAGAATGGCCGACCAGTCAAGAGTCCACCCAGTAGGACTTGTCCAGAACGTACCGATAACTTTACAGGGCACCACATTTAAGATGACCTTTGTCGTCTTAGAATTACCAGAATCCATCCTTGATTATAATCTTCTTTTTGGCCGCCCTTGGCTGAAGCAAGCTAAGGTGATACAAGATTGGTCTGCACAGGAACTCACTTTCAAAGATAAGGATTGTAAGTATGTTGTAAAATTAGATGCTATACAGCCTTGCGAACTGCATGCTACACCATATTTTGCAGAACCAGTTCATATGTTAGATGGGTTGTGAGATGATGAAGAAGAAGAGTTTTTAAAGAACAATATTGACTTGATCTCCTTAGGAACTGTTGATCTACAATCTGTTGTAGATAATTGGAATACCGCAGTTTGTACGGTGATGCCTGTAACAGAAGAAGATAAGAAAGAAGATACTGCTGCTATAGATGACGCTAAACTGCAATAACTTTTTAAGCCAGCTGTCGATATAGAGAAACCCCGACAATTTTATGTTCCAGAGGATCAGTTGGTCACTTATAATTTAGGAGATAAAGACCATCCGCGTACTGTCAAGATAAAGGAAAACTTACTGGAAATATTTCAAGCGGACTTAATTCAGCTAATTCAAGAGTTCTCTGATGTATTTGCATGGGATTACAAAGATATGAAAGGACTGGACCCGCGCATCTAGCAACACAGGGTCATGCTGAAGCCAGAAGCAAAACCAATCAAACAACCCAGCTACCGGATGAACCCGAACTATGCATCACAGATAAAGGCAGAGCTGGATAGGTTATTAAAGGTTGGATTCATTGTACTAGTAGAGCACGCTGAGTGGATCTCACCAATTGTTATTGTGCCTAAAAAGAATAAGCAGCTACAAATCGGTGTAGATTACCGGAAATTGAATGCAGCTACAGTGCCTGATCCATTCCCGTTACCTTTTCTTGACACCATGCTTGATAGAGTAGCAGGACATGAAATGTATTCATTCCTAGATGGATACAGTGGGTATAATCAAGTTAGAATGGCTGAACAGGATATACCGAAGACCGCCTTCATTACCAACTAGGGTGTGTTCGCGTGTACTGTTATGTGGTTTGGATTACGTAATGCCCCTAGTGCTTTTCAAAGATGCATGCAAGAAATATTCTCCCCGTACCTTACCTCGTTTATGCAAGTTTATCTTGATGATTTCTCCTTATTTGGCAAGATGGTAGCACACTTGTTCCATTTACGGTGTTGCTTTGAAAAGTGTAGAGAATACAGACTCTGTTTGAACCCAAACAAATCTGTGTTTGCGGTTTCATGTGGAAAGCTACTTGGCCACATTGTATCTGCACAAGGTATACAGGTGGATCCAGATAAAATTACAGCTGTGTTAGAAGCACCTGTGCCCACTATACCTAAGGAAGTAATGTGTTTCATGGGCCAAGTAAGATGGCATGGACGACACTTATGGTGGCTTGCTCATTTGGCAATACCACTGAACAGATTAATCACCAAGACTCCTCGACAATTTGAGTGGACTCAGGAATGTCAGATAGCATTTGATCGATTAAAGTGTTTATTAACACAAGTTCCCATCTAACAGCCTCCCGACTGGGATCACCCCTTTCATGTATTTGTTGATGCTTCAGATATAGCAATTGGCAGCGTTCTAATGCATCAAACCGATAAGTGGTTCAGACCAGTGTACTATGCAAGTCGAAGATTGGCCCCTGCTGAAAGGAATTACTCTGTAACAGAAAGAGAATGTCTAGGTCTAGTATATTCGGTCAAGAAATTCAGGCATTATTTGCTGGGCCGTAAATTTACTTTCCATGTAGATCATGCTGCACTTGTCTATCTAGTTCGGCAACAGCATCTATGTGGTCGATTAGCACGATGGGTTCTGCTTTTACAAGAGTTTGACTATGAAGTTATTCATCAGCCAGGCAGTTCACATGCCTTAGCAGATTTTCTTTCTCGCTTAGATTCCGGTGAAGCTTCGATCGGTGTAGATGACACAACACCAGCAATTTACGTTTCTGAACCGACTAATGATGAAATTACAGACCCACCGATGCCATCTACATATTATGATCAGATCTTGAATTTCCTCAGACTTCTCCTGCCATACGAAGGAAAATTTCAGTTTTTAGTCGCCGATTTCGGTTGATTGCTAGGGAATTATACTATGTGGATCATACGGGAGTTTTACTTCATTGTATACCTCCACGCGAAGTTAACTCAGTTATTACTTTGGCTCACTCAATTCCTTCCGGTGGCCATTTTGGTGCAGACTTAACACATCGGAAAATTCTGTAGAGTGGACTCTGGTGGCCTACTATATATAGGGATGTATTGCAGTTTGTAAAAAAATGTGATAATTGTCAAAGATCTGGACAGCCGTTACCACACCATTTTTTCCCTCTACAACCTATCTTGCCATTAGAACCTTTTCAGAAATGGGGATTAGATTTCATTGGCCCTATTACACCATCGGCAATCCTCAGTAATAATCGTTATATTTTGACATGTACAGATTATGCTACCAGATGGGCAGAAGCCTGGGCTTTACGGTCTGCTACAGCTGTTGCGGTAGCCAAGTGTCTACTGACATATGTTTTTCCACGTTTTGGTTTACTGCTAGAACTTGTTACAAATCAAGGCACTCATTTTGTCAACAATTTAATGAATGCACACACATTCATTCCAGGTCACGCATAAATTCAGTTCTCCTTATTATCCTCGTGCTAATGGTTTGGCTGAAAGTACAAACAAAACCCTGTTGAATATACTTCAAAAATTGATTATGGAAGCACCAGAAAGATGGGATCAACTGTTACGTGTAGTGTTATGGGCATACCAGACTACATATAAAGCAGCAACAAGATTAACTCCTTTCAAATTAGCTTACGGATTGGAAGCCATAGCACCAATGGAAATCATTGTGCCAAGCTTACGAGTAGCCATCAACCAGAAATTGCTACCAGAAGAATCTCTGTCATTTCGGTTGGATACACTCAGAGAATTAGACGAGCATCGATGGCACAGTTTTTTGACTATTCAGGAAGTACAGCTAAGACAAGCTCAAACACATGATCGATATCTAAAAACTCCAGTATTTACGGTGGGACAACTTGTAGTCTTTTACAATGCAAAGTCGAATCGTTCTGCTGGCAAATTCAAGTTACGATGGTTTGGCCCCTACCGGATTTCTGAACAAGTGGGCCCAGCAACTTTTCGGTTGACTACTTTGACCAGAATTCCTCTTCCGAAAGTCATCAACGGTTCGAAGCTGCGGCCGTATCAACAAACATCTAATCAGTAATGAAACGTTCCACAGTTGGCCGCGTCTTTTGGCGTTCTCTTTTCTTTTCTTTTATTTTCTTTTCTTTTTTTTTTGCATGCTTAATAAAATTAGTCTGTCAATATCCGCGTTTTGATACCTAATTATGTCAAACAACCACCCTGCCCTTTCCAGCTGCTCATGCATGCACACCGAAGTTAAGAATTATCATCTCAATGTCGCACGATGATTAGTGATTTTGATTGCTCTCCCAGGCAACGCATCTACTTAATCTTTTCTGTTTCACTGAAAATCGCTATTGTGTTTGTGTGATTTGCGTAATTGTGCGTACCCTATGTTCTGTGTACTTGTGATTGCATTCTCTGTTTGCGCCATGGAAGCTTTGGCTAACTATGCCGCTTTTCGTGATGGACTCCCTGCTGACGTTGGAGAGTTCCTGCGCACCCGTGGGCAATCCAATTTTGCTGAACTGCCATGGCATTCAGTGGAATCCCACCCCTTCTTTGCCCAAATAATCTCAGCCATCACCAACACACCTGCTACAGAACAAAGTTGGCCTATCGCATCCTTACCTGCTAGAACTGTAATCACCTTCCAAACATTTGCCGATGCGTGATAAGGCATTTGGATTGCCTTTAATCATCAACCAAAGAGTAGAAGCAAAACGCTGATATGAATCTGGAAGACCATTCAGAACGGTCCACACAAGTGAGCTATCTGGTATAACCTCATCAGCAGAAATCAATTGTTCCTTCAAGTCTTTGATCTTCATTAAGAAACTATCCATAGAATCACCTTCATTCATGTGCTCACTCTCCAACTGTTTTCGGAGGTAAGCAACACGAGCCTCATTCCTAGCTTGGTACAATGTGGTAAGTATATCCCAAGCATCCTTGGCTGTTCTGCAAGAGCGAATGTGAGGAATAATGGCACGTTTGACAGAAAAAGCTATCAATGCATGTGCTTGGGCATATCTGCCATCCCAGCGAATCTTCTCTGCAGTAGGTGCAGCAAAAACTGCAGCACGAACATGAATATGCAGAATATCATCATCTTCGACACCTTCTACATCAGCTTCAGTACCTGCAGTTGTAACAGTTGCAGGTGTGATAGGAAATTTTTCGACACCCTGTATAATGTTCCATAGTCCTTTTGCAACCAGCACATGTCGCATCATATAAGCCCATAACGGGTAGTTGGTACCATCCAACTTATCCTCAATAGCCAACATACGGAATACATCACTACTTTCAGCCATGGCCGATGACTAAAATACCTTGATGCAGAAAATTGACTCTATCTCAAAAAGTTGAACAGAACTGCCCAAACGGATTCCGCTAGACCTGTAGCAGACTTCGAGACGCTTATACTAGCAAACAAAAAGTGGTATATACCTTTGATACAAAAAGACGAAATAGCCTGCACAAGCACTGCGATAGTGCGTTCAGAGGCCGAAATGAGCTCAGATCGCTCACCAAAATTTGTGCGATTCTGAGACTACAAACGGAGGAGTGTCGATGGCGCCCTAGATGAAGCGACGACCTGCTCTGATACCAATTGTTGGAGTTAGACGTCTATAGAAGCATGCGAACAGCACAAGGAAGAAGAAGAAGCTTGGAGCACAACACACAATACTGAATGTATTAGTAGAGAATCTACAAAGATAAGTAGCCCATTAGGGCAGGCGGTCCTAGTGTGTTCACACACATCACTACCTAAATATATCAACAGTTTTTTGTTCATTAAGTTTGTTTGTTTTAGTTCGTCGGTTAGATTTTTCGAATTCTGCCAGTTAGATTTTTCGAATTTGGTATTGTGCACTGTCACATTGTACCCCCTGTCACACTGTCATCCTGTACTCTCTATACCCCATGTCACACTATCACATTGTACCCCTGTCACACTGTCACCTTGTACTCTTTGTACCCTCTGTGCTCACTGTGCTCACTGTACTCACTGTGCTCACTGTTCACTATTCATGTTCGAGTTCGGTTCTGTTATCAAATTCGTTTATCAAATTTGTTTATCAATTCGATTATCATTCGGTTACTCTTGTGCTCATTGTGCTCACTGTACTCACTGTGCTCACTGTACTCATCGTGCTCACTGTTCACTGTTCGAGTTCGGTCCGGTTATCAAATTCGTTTATCAAATTTGTTTATCAATTTGGTTATCATTTGGTTACTCCAAGGCGTCGACTAAGGCATAGAACTATGGCATAAGTTTGGCATCTTTGGCTTCTCTGGCACTCATGGTTCCTGTTAAAAGGGAAGTTCCATCACGTCCACTTTTAAGCTCTTTTCGAGTTCTTGGGGATGGTAGGGGTCTGACAATGCAGAGACCCTTTATCTATTTTCCCAAAGTATACTCATTTACACACAGTAACTATACGTCAAGGAGAATACTTCTGTTACACAATTATAATCCTCCGTTTACAGTATCCTCACACAGTAGATATCGCGCAGTTGTTCAATCATATAATCGAACAGACTTATTAATATTACGACAGTATTACTGTGTAATAATAATAACTTACGGCAAGTCAATAAGAACATAATTAACAGTACTTCAGATATCTGCAACTCTGCACTACGACGTCTCCGCTGTTGATATATTTAGGTAGTGATGTGTGTGAACACACTAGGACCGCCGGGGCACTCGACTCCCTCGGCAAGGTCGGGAAAATGGCCCAAATCTGCCAATCGAAACAATGATAGAATTGTTTCCTAGGTATTCATCCAACGAATACGCGATCTTATGTCGACCGGAACCTGAGAGATCCGCCCTTCAGTTCTTAGTAGCTATCCTGAACCTATAGAAACGTACTTACGGCATATCTCGTCCCTTCTACTCCGCTATAGACTTAGCCGCCCGAGAACTTGTAAATTTCGCATCGTACTTCTTTGACCGCATTCACAAAGAATGCGTTTCGATCATCAAACAGGTAAACAAGGAAGGAATGCCAAGATCGAGACTGCCGCATATTCTATCCTTCCTGTTTCCAGCCATTCTTGCAGCACAACCACCACCCAGAGGCCCGGTCCTGCGCCATGAAGAGTCGGTGCAATTACTAGAAGATGATGAAGAAGACAAAGAAGAAATCAATCAACTCTTCGGCTAGAAACGAATTAGGATCAGTTCATCTGAAAGTGAAGCACAGAATTCAGCCAAAGGCAATAAAAATGATGACAAAGAACAAGAAAAACAGGACAAATAGACATTCCATGACACTGCAACCTCTATGCAACACGACTCATCAGCACAATCCTCATCAAAAGAGGCATCACAACAACAATCGGAGCCAGATAAACAAACAGATGAAAAACACATCGTTAAGGATGTTTTCGACAAACTGCTCAGAGCAGTAGAATCTACAGTTGCTGATACAGTTGACACACAACTTACCGCAGATAAGGTAACACTGTCTCATTCTATTCTTCCCACCCCCCCATCGGAGCTACCACTCGACCCCATTATCCCCATCCAATCCATCCAACGCAACAAACCCACTGCCTCTTCTTCCTCATCCCCCAACTACTCTCCACCGAACTCACAGCAGCTGCTCACCCCATCCTCATCCCAACCTCGTCCCCATCTTCCACTCCCCTCCATCCCAGTATTTTCTCAGTTAGAATCAATGGGTCAACTGCTGATCAATTTATCACAACAACTACTGCAACAAATGAAGCAATCACAGATACTGTTCGCAAAGACTTTCAACACAAATTGAAAGTAATGGAGGCAGATATCACTCCTTACAGGCAGTAAAGGCTGAAAACCATGCACTCAATGAACAAATTAAGCAATTACAGGCAAGACTTCAAGAGCAGGAAGTAATTAACAATCAACGAGATGAGGCATTGGAAGCAGCAAAAGAGGAGGAGGAATTACTGAAAGTTGCAGATGCAGAAATATAATTAAATTAAATCAAATACTCAAGGATAAAGAAGATGCAAGAATCACCTTAGGGAATCTACTAGAAGAAACAAGAGTTCAGCTAGAGGAAGTGGTACAGAAAGGCCAAGAACAACATGATCTGGCTATGAAAACATAAGAAGAACTCCACAGAACAAACGAGGCTTTAGCAGATGTCAACAAGATGCTTAAACACTATCTGACAAAGGAAGCTCAAGTACAAAAAGAAATAGCAACTCTTCGAAGAGAAAGGGATGCATACTACCGAACGATACAGTTTCAGAACCAAGAGATCGAAAGAAGAGAGAATCAACTGGACAATCAGAAAGAAAGAGTACGCAATATGGAAAAACAAGTTGCAAAGATGAAGATTTCCAGGGATACAACTTTATCCAACGATTTCTACCTACAAGAAGCCTTTCTGCAGACGCAAGCAGAAATTTTGCTGACCGAAGCTATAGCTTTAAGTTCTGTAAGAGTAGATGCGCAACTAGTAGAACCGGACACCCTTAAACAAATGTTAGAAACTTTAAAAAGAAAATCGCCAGAACCTTTAGGCTAGCACGATCCATGTACTTAGAAGGAATAATAGATGAACAGTAATTCTTGTAAAACCTGCGGGTTCGAGTCCACCGTGCGTGCCAGTGTTAATCGGCCGCCGGATTGGCAACTGTATAACTGAATCTTTTGTTCGCACGCGCAAAAAGTTGTTACATTGACAGTTGTAATCTTTTATATAAGAAAATGAAAAGAGATGCTCAGTGACGATTCGTGGAATCACCAGACTGTCCGTCTGGGTGATTGTCTGCGCGTTGCTGTAGCTGTGTTTGTCTAACTTCTGAGTACTCTGAGTATACTGTGCATATCCATGTTTGTTGTCTATTGATCTCTATGGAAGTTGTGAATTTCATTTACATACAGTAGACCGTTGAACTGTTGTCTGAGTAAGTCGTTTGCGAGTCTCCATTGGGATTGTTGTGTTAGTTCGTGTGTTGTGTTGTTATTCTTTCTTGGAATGTTCTGCCAGCGTGTGCTGAAGTCTATGTAGCTATGGTAGCGTTCTGGTATTCGGGTTGGTATTGTGTTATCTTCAATACTGAGACCTATACTCATATGGCAAAGATTTAAGCTACGGTAAGAACCGTCCTAAGTTGCGTACTGAGTTTGAGTTTAACTATGAGCACTGTTCAGTGAAGTTGAACTACTGTTATTATTCCGGATGTTACTGTGATGTGTATTCGAAAAAAGGGTATGAGGTGACTCTGTAACACGATACTAATCGTCTGGTACAGTGTGTTCGGCAAACCTTGGAAGAGTTAGAATGATGAACCGTAAGGATTGAGAAGGATAGACCAATTTGTGATATAAGTCTTGAATGTTAGTATATTGTAGTGTGAAGTCATTTTGGGAAACAAGCATAGGGCCTCTGTTTTTTACAGACCCCTTCCACTCCCAAGAACCCAATAACGTTTAAACGCACTTCTGACAAATAGAACAAGCGTTTAACAGTTGGAATGAAATAAGTGTACCTAATTTGAGGGATTGCAAGATTTATAATCCTTAGATAACCCATCAAAAACATGGTTAAGAGGCATGAGCATGACTTAAATGAACGTGTGAAGAGATCCCAAAGGGATATCTCAATACTAAGAAATTCTCATTGAAGAAAAAAAAGGTAGTTGATCTTCTAAAAAGAAGTGCCAAATCAAGAATCTTTAACATTTATTTTGGAAGGTCTCAAGGGCTTTTTAGATAGAGTACCTCATTTCCAAGAGTAAGATCGTACTTGGAAAAAAAGTCTTAGTGTAAACAAGAGAGAAATCAAGTTCATCCAATCAAAGATTTTGGATGAAATGTTGAAGAAGAAAAAATTACTTTCCTAATCCATTTTGTGAACCACATGATGCCTAGGAAGGCTACGACTTGGGGATTATTGTATCATACTTGATGCATGTTAAGGAAGACATAGCTGAAGTGAAATCTCTTTAAAAGATAAAGAGAGTAGCAAGGAAAAAATGGATTTACTTAGTGCATGAGTTCATTTAGATGATGCATTTGAAAGGATGGTAGTATGGGACAACAAACTGTAAATCCACACAAGTATAGAAAAGATGGTGAATTTTTCTTAGTCTTTGACTTATTCAAAGGCCATTTAGAGTTAACCCATCCAAGCTAGTTAGAACCCTTTCACGACATGAAAGACTTTGTTAAAAGTGAAAATTCCTGAGGGAACATAGGAATAAAGTAAAGATTACTTATATTTTTCTTGAGTAGTTCCTGAGTAAAGCGCAAACCATGGAAAGTGGTACTTGAGTTTCTTTTCGTATAACCAAAAGGTGTACTTTAAAAGTGATTTACAATATTTCTAATTTAAAGAACATTTTTGGATATTTTGAGTGGATGGTGAGATCACTTGAAAGTCCCTAGGGCAAGGTATTCGGTTGAGGACTAAGAAACGAGATCTCAAGATAAAGACTTACATTTTTGTAACTATTTGTTGGTCAACATGAAATGATCAACTTAGAATAGGAATATCCAAGTGATTACCGTTGGAACTACCATAAAACTTGTTAAAGTAGTAAGATTTGGGTTAAGGCTATGCAAGAAATGGACGATTTGGATTAAGGGATTACCTGGAATGTTATCAAGGTCTTGCTCACATGCACACAGAGATTATAGATGTAGAAAACACACAGAAAAATAGACACGTGAGGAGACAAGACAAAAAATAGTATTGGGTGCAATCCCCTCCCCCCATGCACTCTGTTTCGACAGTCCATAGAGTGCATGTATTTATAGGATTTTTCGATTATGTCGAAATAGTGGTTACATGAGAGCGGCTTCAAAAAGCATGCATGAAAGTAAAAGTTGGTGACTTTTGTAGAAAGCCTTTGCTTTCAATATTAGAAATTGCAGTCTATAGTGACCTTTATTCTATCCACTACTTTTCTAATTGTTTCTAATAATGGAACTTTGTATTTATTTACAAACTACATTATAAGTCAGATTATTGATGTCCATCCTAAAGTCGAACTATTGATGTCTGCCCTTTCACGTCCTCACAAACCTTCAGCTCCTATATAAAGAACAGCAAAACACATTAATACATTAATAAATTAACACTTTGACAATGCCTTGTTCAACATATTCCATAAGTTATAATATGCCCCTCAGTTGAAAAAGCAAATCACCTCAATTGGTAATATAAGAATAAACATGGATGGACAATCACATCTTCCATCACTGAATGAAAATAAGCATGTTCCATGTTAAAAAAAGCATGCATGGAAATGTTGATGGAGGAATTACGTTAATGTGTTTGTGTATGATATGCAGAAATTAAGTGGTCATAATGAGGTGTTAATTGTGTTTCATGTATCCATTGACATTCTTCAATAGAGTGATTTTTGTACTTAATTAAATACCGATGGTATTGAGTACCTATGTGTGTAGTAGTGACATCATGATCAATTATTTTCTCAGAAACCAAGATTTCAGATTGCTCTTCAATCAAAAGAGGGTCAGCAAGAAGTGGATTGAGTGGTAAAATTCATTTAAATGGTTTAAGTAAACTAATATGAAAAGAGTTATGTATATTCCAATGAGATGGTATATCTAATCTAAATGAATTATCATTAATTTTTTTTATAATGTGAAAGGATCCATAATAGCATGGTGCAAGTTTAACTTTAGGATGCTGCAAAATATTTTTGAGATCTCTTTTAATGATACACAACCAAACAAGATCATTTTCCTTGAATTCCTTAGCTAATCATTTTGTATTAATATTATGTGTGTAGCACCCTTGACTTTTCCTAATGTGCTGGTGAACATCGTGAAGTATAGAAATGTGACCTTGAGCAATATAATTAGCCATCGGAATGTCGGTTTGGGTGAGTGACATTTGCCATAAACAATTTCAAAAGATGCATGACCAGTAGTGGTGTGTGTGGTGTTATTGTAAGCAAATTGAAGCAATGGCAACTTTTCATCCCAGTTAGTGGGACTATCTAATGAATAACAACGCAATAAAGCAAGAATAGTACTATTTGTAGCGTCACTTTGTCCATTAGTTTTGGGATGAAATGCAGAGCTAAAATCTATTTTAGAACCAAAATGTTGAAATAAGGCAACCCAAAAATGATTACAAAATCTAACATCACAATCAGATAACATTACCTTAGGAAATCCATGATGTGGGAAAATGCATTTAATGAATAATTTTGCAGCCAGACAAAGTTTTTCTACATGGAATGAAGTATGCATATTTACTAAACCTATCAAATGTCCAAATCATATCATTATGTGATGAGTGATGGGAAGACCTGTGATAAAATCCATAGAAATTTTTCCCCATGGTTCATTCGGAATGGAAGGAGGTATTAATAATCCAAATGGTTTACCATGATGATGTTTTACACACTTTGACATACAATGCATTGAGAAACATAATGTGCAATATCTTTTTCCATGTGTAGCCAAAAAAAATAGAAATCTTTGCAGGCAAAAATGGTGCTTTGTATTGCCTCTATGACCCATGTAAGATGGTTCATGCATTTCTTTGATGACAAAATCTTTAAAAAGCTTGGGTTATGTATAATCTATGTTGAAAATAAAGAAAGCCATTATGAAATATATAATGTTCATCACATAAAGATGCACCATTGTTGAAGTCATGCCATGCACGTGAGAAATACAAATCAGATGCATAAGTGGAAACCATTTCTTGAAAAGAATGTATTATGATGGCATAAATATTATGAAAAACAACAGAATGTGAAGGAAATCGACTAAGAGCATTAGCTACAACATTAGCTTTAGCAGGCTGATATTGGATCATGGATTGGAAATTTTGAATGAATGATGCCCATTTAAGATGGCGATCAGAGATGAAGGGCTGATTTAATAAATGCTTAATAGCATGTTGATCAGTTTTGATTAAGACCTCGAAGCCCATAAGATAGTTTTTCCAAATTCGCAAAGCATGCACAACCGCTAACAATTCTTTATCATATATACTATAACTCTTTTCTGACGGCTTAAGCTTCCTACTCTCAAATGCAATGGGATTATCATTTTGCATTAGAAGAGTACCTATTCCTAAACCACTAGCATCAGTAACAACATGAAAGGATTGTGGAAAATGAGGTAACTATAAAACAGGTGCATGTGAAAGTGCATGTTTGAGTTTCTCAAAGGATTGTTGTTGGGTAAGTCCCCATGCAAGTTTTATTTTCTTTTTCAATAACAAGGTAAGAGGCAATGCTAAATAAGAAAAATTTCAAGCAAATTTCCTATAGAAATTAGCCAACCCAAGAGAAGAACAAACATCATTGACTCATTGTGGTCTAGGTCATTCTACTATAACTTTGATATTTTTTGGATCCACATGCACACCTTCACTTGAAATAATATGTCCTAGATATTCTAGCTTCCATTGAAAGAAGTGACTCTTTTCAGGATTAGCGTAAAGTGTGTTCTCTCGTAGTAAATGAAAAACTATTTTAAGATGCTTCTCATGCTCACTATCATTCTTACTGTAAACAAGTATATTGTCAAAAAATACAAGAACAAAAGCTTGGTAATCAAGAAAAATGTTAATCATCATTCGTGCAAATATAGGAGCGGCATTAGTAAGTCCAAAGGGCATTACCATAAATTCATAATGGCCTATTTGAGTTCTAAACGAAGTCTTAAAAGTATCACTTTGCATCATACGAATCTGATGGTATCCCGATTTTAGATCAGTTTTACTAAAGACATACCGAGCTCCTCATAATCTATCTAGAAGGTCATCTATTCAAGGAATAGGGGATCTATTCTTTATTGTGATCTTGTTAATATAATCAATGCACATTCGATAAGTTTTATTTTTCTTCTCTACTAAAAAAACTGGGGCTCCAAATGGGGAAGAACTAGGCCTTATAAGTCCTTTCTGTAGTAGGTCTATTACTTAGTTTTCTATTCCTTTTGGCATAGTGGGCCATGTCTATAAGGTGCTTTGTGAGGAGGAGAACTACCAGGGACTAAGTCTATGCTATGGTCAAAGGATCCTCTAGATGGTGGTAGTTCAGAGGGATACTCAGACATAAAACAATCCTTATAAGTGCTCATGAAAGGTTTATGTGCATCAGGAAGTGTATGAGTATAATCATTGATGACATTGATAAAAACAACAGGAAGTGTATGAGTATAATCATTGATGACATTGATAAAAATAATGCATGAATTGAATCCTTTCCTAAATGCACATTTTAATTGAGTATGACTAATCAATGGAAATGGCTGGAAATCATGTCGTGCAAACAAAGTAATGATTTGACCTTTAAATTCAAAGTTAAAGGTATGTGTATGGTAGTCAATGTGTGGGTTATAATGATGACGAAATGGCATACCTAGTATAACATCGTAAGATTGCAAAGATGCAATTAAAAATGTTCGTGAATCAACATATGAGCCTATGCTAATCGTAACATCTTGCACTTCTCGTGTTATTGTTATACTTTATGGAATATTTGGAATGAAGGTTTAATGCCTTGAGGATTCTCATGTGTGTTGTGTTTTGATTTAGCAGGTGGAGATCCATGAGGGTATGAACAAGTGTGAACGAGTGTGAACGCACATGGATTTATTCAAATACTTTTGGAGATATTTAGAAGAGTATTTTTAGAGAATAACTTATTTTTAGAAGATAGTTACTTTTAGCTATTTTTATAAATAAAGCAAAAGCACGCTATTTTTAGCGTGGCCCTCATGTATCTTCCAACCAGGACATAATAAGAAATACCTATAAATACATATGCTCTCATAGAGTTGTCCATCAGAGTATGTGGGGGAGATTGTACCCAATCTGGTGTCATCTCTTGTCTCTTTCTATCTCTCGGTACCTTTTGTGTGATTCCTTTGTGAGCTATCCTCTGTGTTTGTGCGTCTCCGAAATCTGGGCGTCAACAGTGGTATCAAAGCCAAGGCATTCGGGGAGGTGGTTTCGGTGTTTGATTGCAATTTGTGGCATCCATTCCATTCGCGATTCGGCGTCCATCTCAACCATCCAGTCCATGTTTTTGTTGGAGTTAGACGTCTGAGGAAGCACACGAACAGCACAAGGAAGAAGAAGAAGCTTGGAGCACAACACACAATACTGAATGTATTACTAGAGAATGTACAAAGATAAGTAGCCCATTAGGGCAATAGGCGAAAAAAGTACCCCGGCGGTCCTAGTGTGTTCACACACATCTCTGCCTAAATATATCAACAAATCCCCCTTGGGAGTGATGCGGTGAACAAGGAGCTAGCACTCATGTATAAGGAAGTGCAAAGCTATGTGGAAATCATTCCACAAAAGGAAGTAAGCCCAAAGCTTTGCAGAAAGCTTCAAACTTCTCCCTAGGCAGAGCCTTCGTGAAAAGGTATGCAATGTTCTCCTACGTGGGCACATATGCCAAGCTGATCTCCCCAGCAGAGAACCTCTCCTTGACATAGTGATAATGCACCTCAATGTGCTTAGTGCGAGCATGGAACACAGGGTTCCTCGCAACTACTAATGCACTCTGACTGTCAGTGAAGATGGTGGTGGCAGAAGTCTGACCAACACCCAAATCAACCATAAGGCGTTTGAGCCACACACACTCATCAATCGCTGTCAAAGCTGCCCTATACTCAGCCTCACAACTAGAAGTGGCCATAGTAGGCTGCTTCTTGCTCAACCAAGATATACATGAGCTACCAAGCATGAAGCAAAAGCCACTAGTGGACACACCAGTGTCATAGCAACCAACCCAATCAGAGTCAGAAAAAGCATGCAAATCTGGCGGTAGTGATCCCCCCTTGGGATAAAACAACCCAAGTAGTCGAGTACCACTCAAATAGCGAAAGATGTACTTAACTGCCTGCCAATGCTTGACTCCTGGGCAAAGGATAAACTTGCTCATCTGTGAGACAACAAATTGAATATCTGGCCGAGTAATGCATAAGTAAATCAAGCATCCAACAGCTTGATGATAGAGAACAACATCAAATGCATCTCCAACATCATGAAGACTCAAACGTAACCCTGTCTCCATAGGAGTGGTAATAGGCTTACAGTCTTCAAGGCCAAAACGCTGAAATAATGTGTCAATATATTTCATTTGACACAAAGCCATTCCACCATCAACTTGCATAAACTGAAGGCCCAAATAGTGATGCAAATGCCCCAAATCCGACATCTCAAATGAGGCATGCAAATCAACCTTAAAATCAACAATATGCTTCTCAATAGGACTCATGTCGTCAACATAGACAACAATGATCAGAAGCACATCATTAGCATGCTTAACATATAAGGTGCTTTCAGTTGGACTGTTCTCAAAACCATGTGCAATCAGATAGGCATGTATCTTCTCATACCAAGCACCTGGTGCTTGCTTTAAACCATATAATGCCTTCTTTAACCTGTACACCTGGTTTTCATGCCCTTTCTGCACAAAGCCATGAGGCTGAAAAACATACACTTTTTCATGCAAGTCACCATTCAAAAATGCAGTTTTAATGTCCAACTGATGTACATTCCAACCACGATAGGCTGCAAGTGCACAAATGCTCCGAACAGTAGTCATACGGCATGTAGGTGCAAAGGTCTCATCAAAATCAATGCCTCTTCCCTGCGCATAACCCTTTGCAACAAGCCTAGCCTTATACCTGTCAATTGTAGCGTCAAGTTTACGCTGTAGCTTGTATACCCACTTAGTGCCAATGGCCTTCTTGCCAGGAGGCAAGTCACATAAAGACCAACTACCATTCTTCATTATTGCATCATATTTAGATTGCATAGCAGCCATCCAATTTTCTGAATTTTGTGCTTCATCAAACGAAACAGGCTCGCTCTCATCACAAAGACTAGATGCAGCCATAGCATAGCAATCTGACACAAAAGAGGCACTATGAGAACCTGAACGAGGACGATATGACAAAGGTGCATCTAATTTGCTGTCACGCAAAGTCTGCACATACCATTTTGGCATAGTTTTTGCCTGCTCAATATCAGCTCTCTCATCAACTAGTGCATCATGTAAATTTGCATCAGAAATGGAATGATCTACATCATCACATGAAACCTGCAAAGGCTGAGAAGTTGCCTCATTGGGACCAGCACTAGACTGTCCACCTGTAAAAAGAGGCAACAAAGTATCATACATGTCTTTGGAGCTAACAGATGTCTCCTTAGTACATGAAAGCAATGGCTGAATAGCATCTTCCACAAAAACAACATCACGGCTAACCAGAATGCATTTAGTCTATGGATGATACAGACGATAGCCTTTACTTTCAGAACTATATCCAACAAAAATACATTTTACTGCTTTATCATCCAACTTTCTACGATGTTGTTCAGGCACTAATGCATATGCCAAACAACCAAAAACACGCAGATGAGCAACTGATGGGTTGCGGTCATGCCAAGCCTCATATGGAGTGATAGATCGCAGCGCTTTAGTGGGATACCTATTTAGTACATATGTTGCACACATGACAACCTCAAGCCAGAAACTATGTGGTAAAGCCTGACTCTTGACCATACACCTTGCCATCTCCATGAGTGACCTGTTCTTTCGTTCAACAACTCCATTCTGTTGAGGTGTATACGGCACTGTACACTGGTGTTTTATCCCATGTTCAACCAGAAATGCATTGAAATCAGAAGACATATACCCCCCCCCTCGATCAGAACGGAGGGTGATTTTACATGCTGACAGATTTTCAGCCAAAAGCAAAAGCTGTTTGAAGCACATGAACACTTCCGACTTTGCCTTCAATGGATATACCCATGCATGCCTAGAAAAATCATCGATGAAAGTCACGAAGTAAAGATAATTCCCAAAAGAAGGTGTGCATAAGACCACAGACATCAGTATGTACAAGCTGCAATTTCTGCGTAGCCTAAACTGAACCATCTTTTGGAAAGGACAAATGCTGCATTTTGCCCAAAATACAGCCTTCACAAACATGTTTCCCAGGTGCCTCAAGTTTGGGCAAAGAGGACACCATTTCAGATTTCTACAGGCATAGCAAACTAGCAATATTCAGATGGCCAAAACGTGCATGCCAAAGCTTTGCATCTGACATAGCCTAAGAATCATTTACTGCACATGTCAAATCATTTACAAATCTTTCATAGTCTATGAGCTTACACAACCCACGACATAACATGCCAGAAGCAATAATCACATCGCCATTTGACAGTGTTGATATATTTAGGTAGTGATGTGTGTGAACACTCTAGGACTGCCGGGGCACTTTTTTCCCTCTTTAGGAGGTTTTTTTCCCCCGGCTTGTATATACGCCTATTGCCCTAATGGGCTACTTATCTTTGTACATTCTCTAGTAATACATTCAGTATTGTGTGTTTGTGCTCCAAGCTTCTTCTTCTTCCTTGTGCTGTTCGCGTGCTTCCGCAGACGTCTATCTCCAACAATTGGTATCAGAGCAGGTTGTCCCTTCTTCTAGGGCGCCGTCGACACTCCTCCGTTTGCAGTCTCAGATTCGCACGAAATTTGGTGAGCATACTCAGGGTGTTTCCGAGATCAAAACGGCTTTGCTTTGTGTGCCGAAATCGCGATCTGAGCTCGTTTCAGCCTCCGAACGCACTATCGTAGTGCTTGTGCAGGCTATTTCATCCTTTTGTGCCAAAGGTATATACCAGTTTCTATTCACCAGTTTAAGCGTCTCAAAGTCTCCTACAGGTCTAGCAAAACTCGTCTGGGTTGTTCCGTCCAACTTTTTGAGATACAGTCAATTTTCTGCATCAAGGTATTTTAGTCACCAGCCATGGCTAAAAGCAGTGATGTATTCCGTATGTTGGCTGTTGAGGATAAGTTGGATGGTACCAACTACCCATTATGGGCTTATATGATGCGACATATACTGGTTGCAAAAGGATTATGGAACATTGTGCAGGGTGTTGAAAGACGTCCTGTTACACCTGTAATGATAGGTACTACAAATACAGGTGTTGGAGCTGATGAAGATGGTGTCGAAGATGATATTCCGCAGATTCCTGTTCGTGCTGTTGTTTCTGTTGCACCTACTGTAGAGCATATTTGTTGGGATGGCAGAGATGCCTAGGCACATGCATTGATAGCTTTGGCTGTCAAACGTGCCATTATTCCTCACATTCGCTCTTGCAGAACAGCAAAGGATGCTTGGGATACACTTACCACTTTGTACCACGCTAGGAATGAGGCTCGTGTTGCTTACCTCCGAAAACAGTTGGAGAGTGAGCACATGAATGAAGGTGATTCTATGGACAATTTTCTTACAAAGATCAAAGACCTGAAGGAACAATTGATCTCTGCTGATGAGGTTATACCAGATAGCTCACTTGTGCAGACCGTTCTGAATGGTCTTCCTGATTCATATCAGAGTTTTGCCTCTACTCTTCGGTTGATGATGAAAGGAAATCCGAATGCCTTGTCATTTGAGGAATTAGTATCTGTTTTGTTGCAGGAAGATCAGTCCAGGCAGAACAGGTCCATTCTGCGTGTTGCAGATCAAGCTTTCCTGGCTAGTCAGAAGGGCAAAGGAAAATGGAGCTCTTCTACTAGTAAGCAGAAATCTGCAAATGCTGCACAATCGAAGAACCAGGATAAAGATGAGAAGAAATCAGAAAAGCAGAAATTGTTCTACAAGTACTGTAAAAGAAATGATCATATTATAAAGAACTGTCCAAAACTGGCTGCTAAAGAGGCAAAGAAGAAAGAGGCTGGAATGGTTGTTGCAGAGGCCTCTACACCAAAAACAGAGTCTGCAAATCTTGTGCAGGAAGAAGAATGGGCGTTTACTACTGTCTGCAGTTTTGACCCATCTTCTCATGATCAGTGCATGTCTGTAGTAGACTCAGATGTTTGGTACTTTGACAGTGGGGCGACCAAACATATTACCTCACAGCGCAGTTTCTTCTCTTCACTCGCGTCTGCCCCTACAGGGAATACTGTCACATGCGCCAATAACTCCTCTTATCATGTTATGGGAGTTGGTAAGATCATTCTGACTATTGCTGATGGTAGTTCTTTCACTTTGTCACATGCTTTATTTGTGCCAGGGATCAAAAAGAACCTGTTATCAGTTTTTGCATTAGCCAAGATTGGCTTGGTTGTGAAATTCGTTGATGACAGGTGTACAGTCCATGATCTCTCAAATGGCGATGTGATTATTGCTTCTGGCATTCTATGTCGTGGGCTGTATAAGCTCATAGACTATGAAAGATCTGTGAATGATTCGGCATGTGCAGTTCATGATTCTCAGGCTATGTCAGATGCAAAGCTTTGGCATGCACGCTTTGGTCATCTGAATTTTGCTAGTTTGTTACGCCTGCAGAAATCTGAAATGTGTCCTCTTTGCCCAAACTTGAGGCACATGGAAAACATGTTTGTGAAGGTTGTATTTTGGGCAAAATGCAGCATTCTTCATTTCCAAAAGATGGTTCAGTTCGGGCTATGCAGAAATTGCAGCTTGTACATAGTGATGTCTGTGGTCCTATGCAGACACCCTCTTTTGGAAATTACCTTTACTTCGTGACTTTCATTGATGATTTTTCCAGGCATGCATGGGTATATCCACTCAAAGCAAAGTCCGAAGTGTTCATGTGCTTCAAACAGTTTTTGGTTTTGCCTGAAAATCTGTCAGCATGTAAAATGGGCACCCTCCGTTCTGATCGAGGGGGGGAATATATGACTTCAGATTTTAATACATTTCTAGCTGAACGTGGGATAAAACACCAGTGTACAGTGCCGTATACACCTCAATAGAATGGAGTTTCTGAACAAAAGAACAGGTCACTCATGGAAATGGCGAGGTGCATGGTCAAAAGTCAGGCTTTACCACATAGTTTCTGGCTTGAGGCTGTCATGTGTGCAGCATATGTACTGAACAGGTGTCCCACTAAAGTGTTGCAGTCTATCACTCCATATGAGTCTTGGCATGACCGCAAGCCATCTGTTGCTCAACTGCGTGTTTTTGGTTGTTTGGCATATGCATTAGTGCCTGAAACAACATTGCAGAAAATTGGATGATAAGGCAGTAAAATGTATTTTTGTTGGGTACAGTCTTGAAAGTAAAGGTTATCGTCTGTATCATCCACAGACTAAACGCATTCTGGTTAGCCATGATGTTGTCTTTGTGGAAGATGCTATTCAGCCATTGCTTTCATGTACTAAGGAGACATCTGTTAGCTCCAAAGACATGTATGATACTCTGATGCCTCTTTTTACAGGTGGACAGGCTAGTGCTGGTCCTAATGAGGCAACTTCTCAGCCTTTGCAGGTTTCATATCATGATGCAGATCATTCCATTTCTGATGCAGATTTACATGATGCACTTGTTGATGAGAGAGCTGATATTGAGCAGGCAAAAACTATGCCAAAATGGCTAGTGCAGACTTTGCGTGACAGCAAATTAGATGCATCTTTATCATATCGTACTCGTTCAGGCTCTCATTGTGTCTCCTTTGCATCAGATTGCTATGCTATGGCTGCATCTAGTCTTTGTGATGAGAATGAGCCTGTTTCTTTTGATGAAGCACAAAATTTAGAAAATTGGATGGCTGCTATGCAATCTGAATATGATGCTATAATGAAGAATGGTACATGGTCTTTATGTGACTTGCCTCCTAGCAAGAAGGCCATTGGCACTAAGTGGGTATACAAGCTGAAGCGTAAACCTGATGGTACAGTTGACAGGTATAAGGCTAGGCTTGTTGCAAAGGGTTATGCACAGGAAAGAGGCATTGATTTTGATGAGACCTTTGCACCTACATGCCGTATGACTACTGTTCGGAGCATTTGTGCACTTGCAGCCCATCATGGTTGGAATGTACATCAGTTGGACATTAAAACATCATTTCTGAATGGTGACTTGCATGAAGAAGTGTATGTTTTTCAGCCCCGTGGCTTTGTGCAGAAAGGGCATGAAAACCAGGTTTGCAGGTTAAAGAAGGCATTATATGGTTTAAAGCAAGCACCACGTGCTTGGTATGAGAAGATACATGCCTATCTGATTGCACATGGTTTTGAGAACAGTCCAACTGAAAGCACATTATATGTTAAACGTGCTAATGATGTGCTTCTGATCAGTGTTGTCTATGTTGATGACATGCTGCTCACTGGTCCTATTGAGACACATGTTGCTGATTTTAAGGCTGATTTGCATGCCTCATTTGAGATGTCTGATTTGGGGCATTTGCATCACTATTTGGGCATTCAGTTTATGCACGTTCATGGTGGAATGGCTTTGTGTCAAACGAAATATATTGACACATTATTGAAATGTTTTGGCCTTGAAGACTATAAGCCTATTGCCACTGCTATGGAGACAGGCTTATGATTGAGTCTTCATGATGCTGAAGATGCATTTGATGCTGTTCTCTATTAGCAGGCTATTGGATGCTTGATTTACTTATGCATTACTCAGCCAAATATTCAGTTTGCTGTCTCACAGATGATCAGGTTTATGCATTGCCCAGGAGTCACGCATTGGAAAGCGGTTAAGCGCATCTTTCGCTACTTGAGTGGTACTCGGCTACTTGGGTTGTTTTATCCCAAGGGGGGATCACTACCGCCAGATTTGCATGCTTTTTCTGACTCAGATTGGGCTGGTTGCTATGACACTCGTGTGTCCATGAGTGGTTTTTGCTTCATGCTTGGTAGCTCATGTATATCTTGGTTGAGCAAGAAGCAGCCTACTGTGGCCACTTCCAGTTGTGAGGCTGAGTATAGGGCAGCTTTCACAGCGACTATTGAGTGTGTGTGGCTCAGACGCTTTATGGCTGATTTGGGTGTTGGCCAGTCTTCTGCCACCACCATCTTCACTGACAGTCAGAGCGCATTGGCAGTTGCGAGGAACCCTATGTTCCATGCTCGCACTAAGCACATTGAGGTGCATTATCACTATGTCAGGGAGAGGTTCTCTGCTGGGGAGGTCAGCTTGGCATATGTGCCCACGCAGGAGAACATTGCAGACCTTTTCACGAAGGCTCTGCCTAGGGAGAAGTTTGAAGCTTTCCGCAAAGCTTTGGGCTTAGTTCCTTTTGTGGAGTGATTTCCACATTGCTTGGCACTTCCTTTTGTGGAGTGATTTCCACATTGCTTGGCTACTTATCTGTGTACATTCTCTAGTAATACATTCAGTATTGTGTGTTTGTGCTCCAAACTTCTTCTTCTTCCTTGTGTTGTTCGCGTGCTTCCGCAGACGTCTATCTCCAACAGACAGATCATGAACTGTACACCTATCATCAACAAATTTCACAACCAAATCAATCTTGGCTAATGCAGAAACTGATAACGGGTTCTTCTTGATCCCTGGCACAAATAAAGCATCTGACAAAGTGAAAGAACTACCATCAGCAGTAGTCAAAATGATTTTACCAACTCCCATAACAAGATAAGAGGAGTTGTTGGCGCATGTAATAGTATTTCCTGTAGGGGCAGGCTTGAGTGAAGAGAAGAAACTGCGCTGCGAGGTAATATGTTTGGTCACCCCACTGTCAAAATACCAAACATCTGAGTCTACTGCAGACATGCACTACTCATGAGAAGATGGGTTAAAACTGCAGACAATAGTAAACATCCATTCTTCTTCCTGCACAAGATTAACAGACTCTGTTTTTGGTGTAGAGGCCTCTGCAACAAACCATTCCAGCCTCTTTATTCTTTGCCTCTTTAGTAGCCAATCTTGGACAGTTCTTTATGATATGATCATTCCCTTTACAATACTTACAAAACAATTTCTACTTTTCTGATTTCTTCTCATCTTTATCTTCCTTCTTCGAATATGCAGAATTAGCAGATTTCTGCTTACTAGTTGAAGAGCTCCATTTTCCTTTGCCCTTTTGACTAGCCAGGAAAGCTTGATCTGCAACTCACATAATGGACCTGTTCTACCTAGATTGATCTTCTTGCAACAGAACAGAGACTTCCCTCTTTAGGAGGTTTTTTTCCCCGGCTTGTATATATGCCTATTGCCCTAATGGGCTACTAATCTTTGTACATTCTCTAGTAATACATTCAGTATTGTGTGTTTGTGCTCCAATCTTCTTCTTCTTCCTTGTGTTGTTCGCGTGCTTCTGCAGACGTCTAACTTCAACAATTGGTATCAGAGCAGGTCGTTGCTTCATCTCGGGCGCCGTCAACACTCCTCCGTTTGCAGTCTCAAAATCGCACGATTTTTGGTGAGCATACTTAGCGTGTTTCCGAGATCAAAACAGCTTTGTTGTGTGGTGCCGAAATCACGATCTGAGCTCGTTTCGGCCTCCGAACACACTATCGTAGTGCTTGTGTAGGCTATTTCGTCTTTTTGTGCCAAAGGTATATACCAGTTTGTGTTCGCCAGTTTAAGCGTCTCGAAGTCTGCTATAGGTCTAGCAGAACTTGTCTGGGCAGTTCTGT
Source organism: Ceratopteris richardii (assembly GCA_020310875.1). Lineage (NCBI taxonomy): Eukaryota > Viridiplantae > Streptophyta > Polypodiopsida > Polypodiales > Pteridaceae > Ceratopteris > Ceratopteris richardii. Next base: position 76,960,130 of record CM035413.1, read on the forward strand.
TCAACTTTTTGAGATACAGTCAATTTTCTGCATCAAGGTATTTTAGTCACCGGCCATGGCTGAAAGCAGTGATGTATTCCGTATGTTGGTTGCTGAGGATAAGTTGGATGGTACCAACTACCCATTATGGGCTTATATGATGCGACATGTTTTGGTTGCAAAAGGATTGTGGAACATTGTGCAGGGTGTTGAAAGACATCCTATTACACCTATAACGACAAGTACTGCAAATACAGGTGCTAGAGCTGATGAAGATGGTGTTGAAGATGATATTCCACAGATTCCTGTTCGTGTTGCTATTTTTGTTGCATCTACTGTAGAGCAGATTCGTTGGGATGGCAGAGATGCCCAAGCACATGCATTGATAGCTTTGTCTGTCAAACGTGCCATTATTCCTCATATTCGCTCTTGCAGAACAGCGAGGGATGCTTGGGATACACTTACCACATTGTACCAAGCTAGGAATGAGGCTCGTGTTGCTTACCTCCGAAAACAGTTGGAGAGTGAGCACATGAATGAAGGTGATTCTATGGAACGAAGATCAAAGATTTGAAGGAACAATTGATTTCTGCTGATGAGGTTATACCAGATAGCTCACTTGTGCAGACCGTTCTGAATGGTCTTCTTGATTCATATCAGAGTTTTGCTTCTACTCTTCGATTGATGATAAAAGGCAATCTGAATGCCTTATCATTTGAGGAGTTAGTCTCTGTTCTGTTGCAGGAAGATCAGTCCAGGCAGAACAGGTCCATTATGCGAGTTGCAGATCAAGCTTTCCTGGCTAGTCAGAAGGGCAAAGGAAAATGGAGCTCTTCAACTAGTAAGTAGAAATCTGCTAATTCTGCATATTCAAAGAAGGAAGATAAAGATGAGAAGAAATCAGAAAAGCAGAAATTGTTTTGTAAGTACTCTAAAGGGAATGATCATATCATAAACAACTCTCCAAAATTGGCTACTAAAGAGGCAAAGAAGAAAGAGGCTGGAATGGTTGTTGCAGAGGCCTTTACACCAAAAATAGAGTATGCAAATCTTGTGTAGGAAGAAGAATGGGCGTTTACTACTGTCTACAGTTTTGACCCATCTTCTCATGAGCAGTGCATGTCTGCAGTAGACTCAGATGTTTGGTATTTTGACAGTGGGGCGACCAAACATATTACCTCGAAGCGCAGTTTCTTCTCTTCACTCGAGCTTGCCCCTACAGGGAATTATGTTACATGCGCCAACAACTCCTCTTATCATGCTTGGTAAGATCATTTTGACTACTGCTAATGGTAGTTCTTTCACTTTGTCAGATGCTTTATTTGTGCCAGGGATAAAAAAGAACCTATTATCAGTTTCTGCATTAGCCAAGATTGGCTTGGTTGTGAAATTTGTTGATGACAGGTGTACAATTCATGATCTATCAAATGGCGATGTGATTATTGCTTCTGGCATTTTATGTCGTGGGCTATATAAGCTCATAGACTATGAAAGATCTGTGAATGATTCGGCATGTGCAGTTCATTATTCTATGGCTATGTCAGATGCAAAGCTTTGGCATGCACGCTTTGGTCATTTGAATTTTGCTAGTTTGCTATGCCTGTAGAAATCTGATATGGTGTCTTCTTTGCCCAAGCTTGAGGCACCTGGAAAACATGTATGTGAAGGCTGTATTTTGGGCAAAATGCAGCGTTCCTACTTTCCAAAAGATGGTTTAGTTCCGGCTACGCAAAAATTGCAGCTTGTACATAGTGATGTCTGTGGTCCTATGCAGACACCCTCTTTTGGTAATTACCTTTACTTCGTGACTTTCATCGATGATTTTTCCAAGCATGCATGGGTATATCCATTGAAGGCAAAGTCCGAAGTGTTCATGTGCTTCAAACAATTTTCGGTTTTGGTTGAAAATCTGTCAGCATGTAAAATGGGCACCCTCCGTTCTGATCGAGGGGGGGAATATATGTCTTCAGATTTTAATACATTTTTGGTTGAACGTGGGATAAAACACCAGTGTACAGTGCCGTATACACCTCAACAGAGTGGAGTTGCTGAACGAAAGAACAGGTCACTCATGGAGATGGCGAGGTGCATGGTCAAGAGTCAGGCTTTACCACATAGTTTCTGGCTTGAGGCTGTCATGTATGCAGCATATGTACTGAACAGGTGTCCCACTAAAGCACTGTAGTCTATCACTCCATATGAGGCTTGGCATGACCGCAAGCCATCTGTTGCTCATATGCATGTTTTTGGTTGTTTGGCATATGCACTAGTGCCTGAACAACATCGCAAAAAATTGGATGATAAGGCAGTAAAATGTATTTTTGTTGGGTACAGTTATGAAAGTAAAGGCTATCGTCTGTATCATCCATAGACTAAACACATTCTGGTTAGCCGTGATATTGTCTTTGTGGAACATGTTGTTCAGCCATTGCTTTCATGTACTAAGGAGACATCTATTAGCTCCAAAGACATGTATGATACTTTGATGCCTCTTTTTACAGGTGGACAGTCTAGTGCTGGTCCTAATGAGGCAACTTCTCAGCCTTTGCAGGTTTCTTACGATGATGCAAATCATTCTATTTCTGATGCAGATTTACATGATGCACTTGTTGATGAGAGAGCTGATATTGAGCAGACAAAAACTATGCCAAAATGGATGGTGCAAACTTTGCGTGACAGCAAATTAGATGCACCTTTGTCATATCGTACTCGTTCAGGCTCTCATAGTGCCTCCTTTGCATCAGATTGCTATGCTATGGCTGCATCTAGTCTCTGTGATGAGAATGAGCCTGTTTCTTTTGATGAAGCACAAAATTCAGAAAATCGGATGGCTGCTATGCAATCTGAATATGATGCTATAATGAAGAATGGTACATGGTCTTTATGTGACTTGCCTCCTGGCAAGAAGGTCATTGGCACTAAGTGGGTATACAAGCTGAAGCGTAAACCTGATGATAAAGTTGACAGGTATAAGGCTAGGCTTGTTGCAAAGGGTTATGCGTAGGAAAGAGGCATTGATTTTGATGAGACCTTTGCACCTACATGCCGTATGACTACTGTTCGGAGCATTTGTGCGCTTGCAGCCCATCATGGTTGGGATGTACATCAGTTGGATATTAAAACAACATTTCTGAATGGTGACTTGCATGAAGAAGTGTATGTTTTTCAGCCCCGTGGCTTTGTGCAGAAAGGGCATGAAAACCAGGTGTGCAGGTTAAAGAAGGCATTATATGGTTTAAAGCAAGCACCACGTGCTTGGTATGAGAAGATACATGCCTATGTAGTTGCACATGGTTTTGAGAATTGTCCAACTGAAAGCACCTTATATGTTAAGCGTGCTAATGATGTGCTTCTGATCATTGTTGTCCATGTTGACGACATGCTGCTCACTGGTCTTATTGAGAAGCATATTGCTGATTTCAAGGCTGAGTTGCATGCCTCATTTGAGATGTCTAATTTGGGGCATTTGCATCACTATTTGGGCATTCAGTTTATGCAAGTTGATGGTGGAATGACTTTGTGTCAAATGAAATATATTGACACATTATTGCAGCGTTTTGGCCTTGAAGACTGTAAGCCTATTGCCACTCCTATGGAGACAGGTTTACGATTGAGTCTTCATGATGTTGGAGATGCATTTGATGCTGTTCTCTATCAGCAGGCTGTTGGATGCTTGATTTACTTGTGCATTACTCGGCCAGATATTCAGTTTGCTGTGTCACAGATGAGCAGGTTTATGCATTGCCCAGGAGTCACGCATTAGAAGGCGGTTAAGCGCATCTTTCGCTACTTGAGTGGTACTCGAATACTTGGGTTGTTTTATCCCAAGGGGGGGTCACTACCGCCAGATTTGCATGCTTTTTCTGACTCAGATTGGGCCAGTTGCTATGACACTCGTGTGTCCACCAGTGGTTTTTGCTTCATGCTTGGTAGCTCATGTATATCTTGGTTGAGCAAGAAGCAGCCTACTGTGGCCACTTCCAGTTGTGAGGCTGAGTATAGGGCAGCTTTCACAGTGAATGTTGAGTGTGTGTGGCTCAGACGCCTTATGGCTGATTTGGGTGTTGGCTAGTCTTCTGCCACCACCATCTTCACTGACAGTCAGAGCGCATTGGCAGTTGTGAGGAACCCTGTGTTCCATGCTCGCACTAAGCACATTGAGGTGCATTATCACTATGTCAGGGAGAGGTTCTCTGCTGGGGAGATCAGCTTGGCATATGTGCCCACGCAGGAGAATAGCAGACCTTTTCACGAAGGCCCTGCCTAGGGAGAAGTTTGAAGCTTTCCGCAAAGCTTTGGGCTTACTTCCTTTTGTGGAGTGATTTCCACATAGCTTGCACTTCCTTATACATGAGTGCCAGCTCCTTGTTCACCGCATAACTCCCAGGGGGGATTTGTTGGTAGTGATGTGTGTGAACACACTAGGACTACCGGGGTACTTTTTTCCCTCTTTAGGAGGTTTTTTTCCCCGGCTTCTATATACACCTATTGCCCTAATGGGCTACTAATCTTTGTACATTCTCTAGTAATACATTCAGTATTGTGTGTTTGTGCTCCAAGCTTCTTCTTCTTCCTTGTGCTGTTCACGTGGTTCTACAGACGTCTAACTCCAACATCCGCAAGGGCACAAGTCGCCCAAACAGACAGTCTGGCGATCCCCATCTCCTCTCTCACCAGAGAACCACGTAAGGTATCTTCATTAATGGGTAAAAAGGTTACAGCGCTTCGCTATGCCCTTTCGGTGCGTGCGGTATATTAAAATGTAAAATTACATTGTGCCAATCCGGTGGCCTAACACTGGCACGCACGATGGACTCGAACCCGCAAAGAAAAGAAAACTAAGGCTCATCTACAATGCCTTGTATATACATAGTTCGGGCTAACTTAAAGGTTCTAGAGATTTTCTCTTTTAATGAATCCAGCATAAGCTTTAAAGTCTCTGGCTCCACCAATTGTGCGTCAGTTCTGACTGAACTCGCCGCAATGACTTGACTCATCAAAAGATCTGCTTGTGTCTGCAAAAAGGCTTCTTGTAAGTAAAATTCATTAGCTAAGGCAGCATCTCTCTGCTGCTTCGAATCCGCAATCTGAGCATCAATCCACGATAGTCATTCTTCAGTAGTTGGCTCAGTAACGTAAAGTGCCGGTGTAGTGTCATCAACCCCTACCGGAGGCTCACCGGAATCCAATCGAGATAGAAAATCCGCCAAGGCATGTGTTGTGCCCGGTCGATGAATAATGTCATAGTCGAACTCCCGTAATAATAAAACGTATCGAGCCAATCTCCCACCTGAATGTTGCTGTCAGACCAAATACACGAGTGCGGCATGATCCACGTGGAAAGTGAACTTTCGGCCCAAAAAATAATGGCGGAACTTCTTCACAGAGTACACCAACTCGAGACATTCTCTTTCGGTCACTGAATAGTTTCTTTCAGCAGGGGCTAAGCGGCGACTCGCATAATATACAGGCTGAAACCATTTATCCGTTTGCTGCATGAGGACGCTTCCAATGGCGATGTCCGATGCATCCACATAAACATGGAATGCACGATCCCAATCAGGGGATTGCAAAATTGGGGCCTGCATCAATAAAAATTTTAAACGATCAAATGCAATTTGGCACTCGAGAGTCCATTCGTACTGCCGCGGAGCGCTAGTCATACGCCGATGAAGTGGTGTCGCTAAATGAGCTAACCATCGTAAATGTCTGCCATGCCACCGGATTTGGCCCAGAAAACGCATAACTTCTTTCGGTGTTGTGGGGACTGGTGCCTCCAACACGACTGCGACTTTATCCGGATTGACTTGTATTCCTTGTTCAGAGATAAGATGTCCGATTAGTTTACCACAAGAGACCGCAAAAACAGATTTTGTCGGATTCAAGCATAACCAGTATTCACGGCATTTTTCAAAGCAGCACCGTAAATGATATAGATGCACCGCAATCTTATCAAATATGGAAAAATCATCCAAGTATACTTGCATAAAAGTAGTCAAGTAGGGTGAAAAGACTTCTTGCATACATCGTTGAAACGTACTCGGAGCATTCCTTAACCCAAACCACATTATAGTACACGCATAAACACCCTAGTTCGTGATAAAAGCTGTTCTAGGTATGTCCTGTTCTGCCATCCTCACCTGGTTATAGCCACTGTATCCATCCAGAAACGAATACATCGCATGACATGCCACCCTATCGAGCATTGTGTCTAGAAAGGGGAGAGGGAATGGATCCAGTACAGTGGTAGCATTCAGTTTTCGATAATCAACACAGATGCGCAGTTGTTTATTTTTCTTTGGGACGAGCACTATTGGAGATATCCATTCAGCATGCTCGATTGGGACAATAAATCCCACCTTCAATAACCGATCAAGTTCTGCTTTGACCTGTGCTGTATAATTGGGGTTCATTCGGTAACTAAACTGTTTGATTGGCCTCGCCTCCGGTTTGAGCACTACCCGATGTTGATAAATCCGTGGGTCCAAACCTTTCATATCTCGATAATCCCAAGCAAAAATATCAGAGAATTCTCGCTGAAGTTGTATTAAATCATCTTGGAACGTCTTTGCTAAGCCTACTTTAATCTTAACTGGTCGCGGGTTGACCGTATCACCCAAATTATATGTTACTAATTGATCTTCCGATACATAAAATTGTCGAGGTTTTACCAGATCATCAGCTGACTGCAAGAGTTGATGTAAGGTGGACCCATCCATAGCAACACCATCATTTGCTTTGGCATCTCCGGTCACTGTTACAACCGCACAGGCTGTCGGACTCCACTTGTCTGCGACCGATTGGAGATCTACAGTACCTAATGAGATCAAATCCTTATTGGTCTTTAGGAACGCCTCTTCCTCGTCGTCAGATAATCCATCCAGCATATGGACTGGCTCCGCTACATATGGTCATGCATGAAGATCGCAGGGTTGCATGGCATCTAATTTAACTACATATTTCTAGTGGTTGTCTTTGAAAGTTAACTCCTACACTGATCAATCCTGTACAACTTTGGCTTTCTTTAACCATGGTCGACCGAAAAGTAAATTGTAGTCAAGGCTGGATTCTGGTAGTTCTAGGACTACAAAAGTCATTTTGAACATGGTGCCCTGCAAGGTAATCGGGATATTCCATACTAGTCCCACCGGATGGATGCGAGATTGGTCTGCCATTCGTACAAAAAATTGTACGGGCTCAATTTGGGTCCAACCCAATTGCTTGCAGAGTGCTACCGTTGCTATATTCACACCCGACCCACCATCAATTAGAACTTGGGTAATCTTGTGGTTTTTGTGCCAGACAGTGATCAATGGGACTGAATGATCCACCGTAGAATCAATTTCCGGTTGTATGGTTGCAGTCGATGGAGTACAAGAAGGCCCCGGACTAACCTGCTGTTGAAATTGCTGCCTTACTCCTGGCACTAACGCAAGCAACTGTCCCAAAGGGAGTGTGATTGAAGCCTTAGCTAGGATATCCCATACCTGATCTGTTTGGGTCGTACTTCTCACCAGTTCTGATGATGATTCTAATGTTGTTGTGGCAGAATTGTGTTCATTCGATCTTGCCTGTGGCAGAGGGACCTGTGTTACCAGAATTGGATCAGGAGATATAGTCGGCTCCTTAGCTGTCCATTGAATAGCCTTTTCAAACATTCACTGCTGCTCACAGATACTAGGCTCGAACACCTCAGCTGCTGGTTGCAATTGATTACCCGATCTTGTTTGCACGACAGCTGTTGGTGACTCAACTGGTGAAATATAAACCATGTTGGTCATTGGATTTTATCGCTCCTTCTTCCTTTTGTCGTATTCTACTGCTTCCTTGCAGAATCTACGGATGTGGCCAATCTCACCGCAAAAATGGCACCGAGAGGTTGGAAGAGAGGTACCTTCCACTGATGTACCCGCCTACCATCGATTTGAATTGAAATTGGTATTCCACTAACCCCGATAATTCCTATATCCTTGCGACTGATTGGTTCGCATCTGTGGCGGCACGTAATGAGCTGCTGGCTGACCTGGTTCCTATATAATTGCATTCACAGCTGCTCTACCCTGCACCTTGGCATTATACGTGTAGTTTTTCGTTGTGTCCTGTTGTGTTGCAGATGGCACAATTCATCTGATTAAGGGCACATGTAGCACTGGTGTGCCTTGGATTTTTGTACTTAGTACAATACACCTGCTTGGCCGGATCATCCACTACGTTCTTACTGGCTTTCAGTCATTCCAAGTCTTCTGTAAATCCTCCAACTTTATGCTCTAGTTGCAGGGCCATCGCAATAACAACATCCAGTGTCATTGCACCCACACAGCAAATGATCATGATTTGTTTCAACTGTGGATTAAGTCCGTTAATGAACCATTGGGTTATAACATCGTTTGGTAGATTAGCATGCGCTGGAGGTAGCTGCCTTAAGTGGGTTCTAAACAGTGTTGCGTATTCCTGAACAGTCTGATGCAGCTTCTGCCGTTGTTCTGCAAATAGTCGAAGATTTCGACAGGATTTTACTTCAACTAGAACCTCTGTAAAAATGCATCCCTCATAGCATCATAATTAACGAAATGATTAATATCATACTCAGTCAACCACCTAGCTGCTTCATTAACTAAGGTGGCCTGAAATATGATTGCCTTGTACGCCGGATCGGGTGGATGATTGAGCACTGCATAGCTTATCTCAAAGGTGCGCACATGTGCATTAGGGTCGTCACCCGGGAATCCACCAAACTTGGTGTAATTCACTCCTGTTGGAACCGGTCGAACTGGTATAATTGGTTGCGGCTGCTGCTGTTGCTGAAACTGCGGTTGCGGCTGTGGGGGTGTCTGCTGCTTAGACTGTGAACCACTCATAGTGCTATTGTGAGTAGTGTTATTGTTATCTGTCTGTTGAGGAGGTGTCTCTTGTCCTTCAGAATCTGTATTGTCAGACTACTCACCTTCCGGTTCAAAAATGATGTTGAATCTCTTACTTATCTCCAAATCAAATAACCTATCCTCAGCCTTGGTATCGAGACTAGAGAGGCTTGCCCCGAACAGTGGAGAACGTAATAAAGGTCCACTAGGTAGCACTACACTGTCACCAAAAAACTTCAAGTTCCCACTAAATGATATCGAACTCCCACCGGAATTTACTGAACTTTCACCGCACCAGGTTATCTTTTCACCGGAAATGGTCTCACTTGATAACACAGCTTTATCATCGAAAATAATCGGATTCTGACCAGATAATGTCAAACCAACTGCGCACTGCGTCTCTGTACACTCAAAAGTCACTATACCTTCTTCAGAACGTATCGGAAACACATCGGAATCTACTGAAATCTCATCATGTGTCACCGAACTGGTACCGGAATCACTGCTAACTGGCTCCGATCCTTCGACAACTGGGCTTAAATGGCCTTCGCTTCTACCACATAGGGGTGTCCCTAAACGATTTGGAACTGCCGAGGGATGTTGGTCTCTCCTATACTTCGGATAAGATTCGTCGGACCGAGTAACCAGCATATATCACCACTGCACCGCTTGCCTTACGCATTGCTCTACCTTTACTAACTATTCTCAATCTATTGCCATCTTCCCACAGACGGCACCACTGTTAAAAGGGAAGTTCCATCATGTCCACTTTTAAGCTCTTTTCTGGTTCTTGGGGATGGTAGGGGTCTGACAATGCAGAGGCCCTTTATCTATTTTCCCAAAGTATACTCATTTACACACAGTAACTATGCGTCAAGGCGAATACTTCTGTTACACAGTTATAATCCTCCGTTTACAATATCTCCTCACACAATAGATATCATGCAGTTGTTCAATCACATAATCGAACAGACTTATTAATGTTACGACATTATTACTGTGTAATAATAATACCTTACGGCAAGTCAATAAGAAGAGAATTAACAATACTTTAGATATCTGCAACTCTGCACTACGACGTCTCCGCAAGGGTGCAAGTCACCCAGACAGACAGTCTGGCGATCCCCGTCTCCTCTCTCACCGGAGAACCACGTAATGTATCTTCATTAATGGGTAAAAAGGTTACAGCACTTCGTTACGCCCTTTCGGTGCGTGCGGTATATTAAAATGTAAAATTACATTGTGCCAATCTGGCGGCCTAACAGTTCCCTTTGGTAGCCGTTGGCTATGCGCGAACCAATTCTAACATATGAGTGGCAATAAGGGCTTAGTTATTTCCCTAGTTAGCTTAGTTTCCTCACATAGTTCCTTATTTAGTATGTAAGGAATTGAACTCTCAACCTCTTGTATAAGAATTTGATGGGCTAACCACTTGCCCCAAAAACCCTGGTTGAGGATTACTTCCTAATTCTCTCTGGTGTAGTTCAACCATCTCCTATCTGTCAAGGGTGTGGGATAATACCCGATTTCTGTGCGCTGCTTGGCTGAAGAGGAGCTCAAATTTAACGAACTCTGATCTGACACACGATACGCTTACTGAGGAAGGCCAATTCTACGATCTTCTTCTGGCGATAATTTACGAGAGTTTCGGACGGGGCACACATATGATCTGCTACGACGAGGAGGCCAATACATATATATTCATCTGCTACGACGAGGAGCAGATCTCTGCTACACTACGCTCATCTCCAGAGGACGACGTTTATTTCAGAGGATCACTTCATCAAACTGTATGAATCATATGCGCAACCTGAAGATGATGACGATAGGAACTATTTAATCTTAGTATCTGCCAAACTTAGAGTATACGGATTCCGCGCATACGATCGACTTTGATGAACTGGGCGGCTGATTAAATCAAGTTATTGGTGTAGCGGAGCTGTTCCGAAAATCGACGAATAACTATGAGTGGAGCTATGCAGATGAACTCTTGAGGGATGTATCCGAGATCTTCTATTCTTACACTCACACACGGTGCAATACTGATATCATCGAACCCACGTATACTAGTATAGAGCATTCACTTTGCATTCTGTATGATGCTGCTTCAATGATATGGCATGCCTTCATGTTCTATGTAATCGGCTGACGATCGACAACACTTTCGCGAATCTTGCCTGTCGAAATACTTCAAACTTTTATCGGTTTATTGACGATAGAGAACTAAATGTTTATGCGAAGGAGAATTTGAGCATCAGTGAGGCAACACTACTGACGTACGACAGTGATTCAAATTGATTTGGATTTTGCGCTTTTATCCTGCCTCCATCAACGTCTGCGTTCTGATGAGTTGATTGGCGCTTCTGATGGAGTTGTCAAGAAAGAAGATCACCTGACAATTCGTAGTGAAGGACGAAGATGATGAAGGAAAAGAGAGCTACATATGATGAACTTAGCCGAGATAAGTTAAAATTTGCAACTATCAGTACTTCTGCCACGTGAGAGACAGAAACTATAGCGCGCTTCGCGCGTACAGAGCACTGGTGCCCATATGATCCCGTTTCTGAGACACGTCTCTGGTTTCTTTTTTCAATGCACGCGTGAAGGGCACGAGAGATAGCTATCTACAGCATGCCCGTTTTGAAGTCGTTTCCACTGTCCAGGATAGCTCCCACTCCGCGTTCAGAGGCAGCGAGTCCTTATTTCGCTTTTCTTTTTGTTGAATCACTGAGGCGACCCCAAAGATATGACGGTCGCGCAACCACAAAGAACACTTTGTAGCCGGCAAGAGTTAACTGCCACCCGACCGTGAGCGCTCAGGGCATCGCTCATGAACTGAGGTCGGAGGGGCAATATATAGTCCAACCCGACCGTGAGCGCTCAGGGCATCGCTCATGAACTGAGGTCGGAGGGGCAATATATAGTCCAACCGTCCGTAACAGAATATATGGGATTAAAGTTGCACGCGTGCCTCGCTGAAGTATATACCTCACAGAACGGAATTTCGAATGTGTGATTGAGGTTATAGCTTAAGCTTCTTTCCCATAGCCAATTAAGCATACCTCTTCCACGGTATTAGCCATATCTGGAGCATCCGATCTCTGAATTAAGAGACTTTTGTTGTTTAGAAAGCTCTTTCACAGACCTTTTCATTAAGTGGCTACAAGCCATACTTTGGATTCAGTCCCTATCATCTTAAGAATTTTGAAGTTTGCCATACCTCTTCAACAACCATCTTCCAAATATTGTTTTGAGGTACAATCCATCAAGAGAGACTTGGAATGCTATTTCGACAAAGGATGAACCATCTTAAGTACTTGAACACCCCTGAAAATTCACTATTGAACCTTCAAATAAGTCTCTTGTCAATTTATATGCATTGTTGCTCTCTTTTTGCATCAAATTACATTTTGGACATGTAAGTTTTGCATTGTACCTAGCGTATACACATAGTTTAGACATGCTTTGTCTTGTATGGTGCATGTATTCTTCTTGCAGGGACAGGAAAGTATTTTCTTGCAGGTTAGCGAGGAGAAAATATATATATTTGTCAGGGTGTGTAATCCCCTTTCGATTTCTTTGTGGATAGATTGTGCATGTCAGCACCTATATCACGGAAATTATTTGTCGAAATTTTTTCAGTTTTCAAAATCACGCCGTTATGCTACCGAAATTTTTACAAAATTCGTATGCACATGCATTCAAGTATAAATTCATGATTAGAAAATCCATTGTTATTTTCTCATATCGAGATATCCATTTTTGTAATCACTTTTGGATTGCATTTAGACTTAAACCCTGCTTATCATTCACATTCACATTAAATTCCAGTTTTCTAGTTCCATGCATGTGTTTTTACATGGAACATGCTTATGATTCTTCAGTGATGGGACATGTGATTGGCCATCCATGTCTACTTTATTCTTATTAACTAAGGTCAGTTGCTCGACAACTGGGGGGCATGTTATACTTTATGGAATATTTGGAATGAAGGTTTAATGCCTTGAGGATTTTAATGTGTGTTGTGTTTTGATTTAGCACGTGGAGATCCATAAGCATATGAACAAGTGTGAATGAGTGTGAACGAGTGTGAACACATATGGATTTATTCAAATACTTTTGGAGATATTTAGAAGAGTGTTTTTAGAGAATAAGTTATTTTTAGAAGATAGTTACTTTTAGCTATTTTTATAAATAAAGCAAAAGCATGCTATTTTTAGCATAGCCCTCATGTATCTTCCAACCAGCATATAATAAGAAATACCTATAAATATATATGCCCTCATAGAGTTATCCATCAGAGTATGTGGAGGGAGATTGTACCCAATCTAGTGTCGTCTCTTGTCTCTTTCTATCTCTGAGTACTTTTTGTGTGATTCCTTTTTGTACTATCCTCTGCATTAGTACGTCTGCACAATCTGGGCGTGAACAGTTATATTATAACGATTACCTCGAAATGCAACTTTTACTTTACACAAGGAAGGAAACATTTTTAATTTAAGTTCTTGTACTAATAAATGTGAAATGAAGTCATATGAACTACCATCGTCATGTAAAATTTTAACGAGTTTGTTGTTTATAGTACCCTACATGCAAAGTAGAGAATGAAGAGAGATATCGTTATCCAAGGTACTTAAGTCCTTCTCCAATGATTCCTCTGTCCAAAGAGGAGGAATTTCTTCATTATGGGTCTCCGTGTTATGTAATTGAGCTACAACTGGTTTCACGTTAAGAGGTCGCAATCGGTACTTCTTTTTTGTATGTCCAGATTTACCATAATTATAGCAGATGATTCATGGTGGCTTCTGTTGGGCATCCATCGCTGAAGTTTATAGGGTAGGTGGTTTGGTAAGTTGGAGAGATGAAGCAATAGGTGTAGTTGAGTAGTTGGATTGCGGTGGATGAGGAAAGCTAGAGTAAGATGGGGCATGAAAATTACGTTTCATGGGAAGATTTGGTTTAACAAAAAGTGGTCATTGACACGGTTGTTGTAGACGGATTGACTTGGTTATGGACTGGAATTCTTTCTCTCCATTATAGGCAAAAGATGTGATAAGTTTGGCTTTTTACCTACAACCTTCTCTTCAGGTGTAACTTGATGTACAACAGCAGTCGGAGTTCTGTTCATGATGTATACAACAGTATGCACAACTTCTGCCCAATAACAATGAGGCATATTCTTCTCAGCCATCAAGGCTCTTGCTATTTCTGCAATATGTCTATTTTTGCGTTCAGCAACACCATTCTGTTGTGGTGTATACCTGCATGAAAATTGACGCCGAATTCCATGAGTTTTTAGAAAACTGCTGAACTCATTTGACATGTATTCACCTCCTCCATCAGATCTTAATGTTTGAATGTACTTCCCTGTCTGCTTTTCCACCATAGCTTTAAAATTCTGGAAGTGAGTGAACACCTGGCTCTTCTCTTTCATGAAATATACCCATACTTTGCGTGTATGATCATCAATGAAGGTAACATAAAACCTGCAACCGCCCATATATGTGGTCTTTGCTAGACCCCAAACATCTGTATGTACTACTTCTAGTACATTCTCACTAACATGCTTGTCATGTGGAAATGATGCTCTTGACTGTTTACCAAATTGACATGCTGCACATACCTTTTGCATTTCTGCAACTTTGAAATTTGGTACTCCATGGACAATCTCCTTTGACTGCATCATTTTCAGCCTTTGCAAGTTTGCATGTCCAATCTGTTTGTGCCATATCTCTATATCTGCAATAACTCCTGCACCTTTTGCAAACATGGATGCATTCATTTCAGGAATCTTCACATTTGAGGTGAACATCCTACCCACTTTGTTTCCTTTGGCAACCAATCGTCCATCCTGCTTGTACTCTTCTACATATAATCCATCAGCATTGAACCTGACTTGTAATCCCTGGTCAACCATTTGTCCAACAGAAACCAGATTCTTTGTTATATTTGGAACATGCAACACATCAGCAAGATGTTTTACCTTCCTATCCTCCATAGACAATGCTATGTTTCCTGTATGCTCAATAGGATGCGATGTATCATCACCTGTTTCAACATATCTAGGAACTGATATTTTCTGCAAACTACTAAACCATTCTGCATGACTGGTCATGTGATTTGAAGCACCTGAATCAACATACCAGACATTATCATTCGATTTTGAAACACCAGTAGACATCGTATTCATCATGTGACGTTGAACCATAAATAGCTTCTCAGAATCATCTGCACTTGTGGATGCATAGTTGTTTTGCTGCCTTCTGTTATTTTGATTCTTTAACCTGCAATCACGTTCAAAGTGTCCAGGTTTACCACAATTCCAGCATCCTTTACTATCATTACCTGAATCATTTCTTTGGAAATTTATGCGACCTCTTTGGCTCCCCCTGCCTCGAAACTGTCCTCTTCCTCTTGCATGATTCTGTTGTTGACCTTGGTCTTGGTTACTGTTTCCTCTTCCACTTCCAAAACCTCTACCTTTACCTCTTCCTCTGCTAGAGTAGAATACTTGCTCAGAACTGGGCTTTCCTTGGGAGTTTGAGTCCTCACCAAGATTCTTTTCTTCAATAATCAGCATAGATACCAGATCAGCAAATTTCGGAATATTTTCCCTGGTCTGTATGGAAGTTCTGAACTGCTTATATGCAGCTCCTAAACCACGAAGGCACACTTCCACCTTATCATCATCATCTACATTCATGCCAATAGATGCAAGTGACTCACATATGCCTTTGATTTTAAGAGTGTAGTCACTTACCGACATGCTCTTCTTTTCCAATGTATGCAGCTCGTTCTTGAGTTGCAATTTCCGTGCCTTTGTATTAGTCTCATACAAAGTGACCAAGCTGTTCCAAGCCTCTTTTGGAGTCTTGGCATCCTGTATGTGTCCAATCATGCTGTCCTGTATGCTAACAGATAGCCAATACATTACCTTTCGTGCTCCTTGATTCCATTCCTCATATGCTCTTAACTGATCTGCAGTCCGATTCCTTTCTGGTAACTACGGAGCATTTTCATTCTCTCCTTCGATGTACTTCCAGTAGCCTTTTCCCATCAGGAAATTCGTCATTCTGAATCTCCAAGCATGGAAGTTGTTCTTGTCCAGCTTATCGCTCATAAGCTGACTCATTCCATCTGCGTTTGCCATTTCTGCAACAATTCACAACACTGCAAAACACTACAAGCAACACTTCTGCTTGAACACTATTGCACTATGACGTGACAGTTCGATCTCAGAAAAACACAATTTTCGTGTATCAACAGTACACGGAATCACTTGAAATTCTGGATCTGGAATATATGAGTGTCGTCGAACACAATGCAAGTTACAGTTTCTGAAACTGACCTGGTTTTTTTGTGGGCCCCACCTTGCGGGCTCGAAACAGAGGTCGAGATGGCTCCGAAACTTCGATCTGACAAAAACAAGTGATCCTAAAGGGATAACCATCGAAAATATTTTGAGGTCTTCTACCTTCATAGTGATTTTCGTAGCAAACAGAGGCCGTTTGTGAAATCGGGTTTTCTCCACGCCTTGCCGTGTAGTCTTCACCGTTGCCTTCTCCACGAGCTCTCTACAGCCACGCTGGCTCTGATACCATGTCACGAGGAAAGAGATAAGGAAGAGAGCTCACACACACACTCTCACTCTCAAGGAGAAGCACACACACAGATTGAGGCAAGGAAGAATGATCTTCTTCTTCTTCTTCTATTACATAAAAGGAATGTACAAGAATGACCTAAAAACAAGAATACAACAAGTGCAATATATAAAGATCAGTACATAAGCAAAAAACCTAATATCCGCGAATGAGTGAGCTGGCAAGAAACAAATGTGCCATCACTCTCGGTAGATAAATCTAATAAAGCTCAATGAAGTATCCCTGACATATATCGGTATGACCACTATACATGTCAGAGAAACGAAAAACTGGTATGTGTCATCTTGGATCATCACATGTTGAGCTTGATATCTCAACAAAAGATATCGTACATAAAGCCCTCACTAGTGATGCTCTCTACGAAGATATAGTTAAGAGGACAATTAATGAAGCTATTAGTATTTCTTACTCAAATCCAATTAACATGTTAGGTAAACATCTAAGCTTCTCATGTTCCAAAAATTATTTAAGTGCAATGTTGAAGAAGCTTGAAGAAGTTATGCCTTTTTTCCTTGTTTCTAGGGCCTTGATCTTCAAAGTGCAATTCCGAACCAATCTTTTTATGTGTTTGTTAGAAAAGAAAATGATGATGTTATGCTTTCCAATGGACATTTGTACTATTTTCTTTGTTTAATGATACATCTGATATTTGATTTTTTTAAAGGCCAAATGATCCTAAAGCCTATGTAGCTTAAGTTCCAATGTTTCTCTTATCTTCTATTTAGAAGGTAGTGGTATTGCAATAGGACATAATTTAGGTACTAGAAAAATGCAAGATAATAAATGTAGGTGGAGAACTTATCTAGGTTAGCATAGATCAAAACCTTTCTTATCAAATGGATTTTACTCAAGATGATGGTAGAATTGATCATAGCGAAGAAATTCAATACAGAATTTTGCATAATTTTTGGTTTCAAGCCATGCTATTTTGCTTTGGACATCCCTTATAGGTCTAGCGTGGAAAGGCAAAAAGGTCCTCATGCATTAAGAAGAACATATGAACAATTGGAGGAATCCATGAATGAAAGTTTTACAATGGTAAAGGCAAAAGGGAATCATGCACCTCATAAAGGTAAATTCCTTGATACATTCTCCCCCATTCTTGTAACTCTAATCAATTTTGATTTTTTTATGAAGATAGAGAAATTAGTGAAGAAACGTCCTCTCTTTGAGATTCTAAAGGAGACTGTGAAACAAACTTTGTAGATGTAGTGTGACTCTTAGTGGTTTCTTCTTAATGAGATCGGAAGGAAAAGAGGGTCCTCTCTCTTTCTCTCTCTCTCTCTCTCCCTCTTAAATCCCTTTGTAGATGTAGTGTGACTCTTAGTGGTTTCTTCTTAATGAGATCGGAAGGAAAAGAGGGTCCTCTCTCTTTCTCTCTCTCTCTCTCTCTCTCTCTCTCTCTCTCTCTCTCTCTCTCTCTCTCTCTCTCTCTCCCTCTTAAATCCCTGTAAGCTCTTATGTTGATAAATCCCCCTAAGTCACAACGATAATAGAAGGAAAATAAGATCCATAGTTGATCCAACGTGATTGTCCAATAATGGACTCTTGGGTAAGAAGAATGTGCCCATAGCTAATTTTCTATTTATCCTTAAATGCATATCACCTTATCTGATTGTAAATGGCTCACAAGCCTTTCTAAGAGCAAAGTAACTAAAGCCACTATTAACTCAAACCTAGAACAAGTGTTTAATCAGCATGAGTGGTAATTTTCTTACCATGCTAGAGGCTGTCCTGGATTGGCTAATGGTATCCCTTGTGTGCTTAATGTGTTTTATAAAAAGTCCATTTTTAACTCAAATCAAAGGTGGATTGTTGGAGTTATAGGTATGTGAGAGCACACGAACAACACAAGGATGAAGAAGAAGCTTGGAGCACAACGCACATCACTGAATGTATTACTAGAGAATGTACAAAGATTAGTGTGACTCTTAGTGGTTTCTTATTAATGAGATCAAAAGGAAAAGAGGGTCCTCTCTCTTTCTCTCTGTCTCTCTCTCTCTCTCTCTCCCTCTTACATCCCTGTAAGCTCCTATGTTGATAAATCCCCCTAAGTCACAATGATAATAGAAGGAAAATAAGATCCATAGTTGATCCAATGTGATTGTCCAATAATGGACTCTTGAGTAAGAAGAATGTGCCCCATAGCTAATTGTCTATTTATCCTTAAATGCATATCACCTTATCTGATTGTAAATGGCTCACAACTAAGAGCAAAGTAACTAAGCATTGGATTAAGAGTAATGGCATGGTCAATCACGTGTCGCGCTATTTGCCTACTTAAGCTCAAAGTGTAGGTCCCCACTATTAACTCAAACCTAGAACAAGTGTTTAATCAGCATGAGTGGTAATTTTCTTACCATGCTAGACGCTGTCCTGGTTTGGCTAATGGTATCCCTTGTGTGCTTAATGTGTTTCATAATAAGTCCATTTTTAACTCAAATCAAAGGTGGATTGTTGGAGTTAGAGGTCTGTGAGAGCACATGAAAAACACAAGGATGAAGAAGAAGCTTGGAGCACAACACACAACACTGAATGTATTACCAGAGAATGTACAAAGATAAGTAACCCGTTAGGTCAATAGGCATATATACAAGCTAGGGGGAAAAAACCTCCTAAAGAGGGAAAAAGTGCCCCGATGGTCCTAACGTGTTCACAAAAATTACTACCTAAATATATCAACAAATCCCCCCTTGGAGCGATGCGGTGAACAAGAAGCTGGCACTCATGTATAAGGGAGTGCCAAGCGATCTGGAATTAATCCAAAAAAGGAAGTAAGCCCAAAGCTTTGCATAAAACTTCAAACTTCTCCCTAGGCAGAGCCTTCATGAAAAGGTTTGCAATGTTTTCCTACATGGGCACATATGCCAGCTGATCTCTCTAGTAGAGAACCTCTCCCTGACATGATGATAATGCACCTCAATGTGCATAGTGCGAGCATGGAACACAGGGTTCCTCACAATTGCCAATGCACTTTGATTGTCAGTGAAGGTGGTGGTGGCAAAAGACTGACCAACACCCAAATCAGCCATAAGGCATCAGAGCCACACACTCAACAGTTGCTATGAAAGCTACCCTATACTTAGCCTCAGAACTAGAAGTGGCCACAATAGGCTGTTTGTTGCTCAACCAAGATATACATGAGCTACCAAGCATGAAGCAAAAGAAACTAGTGGACACATGAGTGTCATAGCAACCAACCAAATCAGAGTAAAAAAGGGCATGTAAATATGGTAGTAGTGATTCCCGCTTGGGATAAAACAATCCAAGTAGTCAAGTACCACTCAAGTTGCAAAAGATGCACTTAACTGCTTGCCAATGCTTGAAACCTAGGCAATGCATAAACGTGCTCATTTTTTTAGATAAAAACTGAATATCTGATTGAGTGATGCATAAGTAAATCAAGCATCCAATAGCTTGCTGATAGAGAACAACATCAAATGCATCTCCAACATCCTGAAGACTTAATTTTAAACCTATCTCCATAGGAGTGGCAATAGGCTTGCAGTCTTCAAGGCCAAAATCCTCCAATAATGTTTCAATATATTGCATTTGAAATAGAACAATTCCATCACCAACTTGCATAAATTGAATGTCCAAGTAATGATGAAAATGCCCCAAGTCTCATATCTCAAATGAGGCATGCAAATCAACCTTAAAATCATCAATATAATTCTCATGAGGACTAGTGAGGAGCATGTCATTAACATACACAACAATGATCAAAAGAACATCATTTTCTCGTGTAACATATAAGGTGCTCTAAGTTGGATTGTTATCAAAACCATGTGCAATTAGATAGGCATGTATCTTCTCATACCAAGCACACGGTGCTTGCATTAAGCAATATAATGCCTTCTTCAACCTGCACACTATTTTCATGCCATTTTTGCATAAATCCATGGGGCTGAAAAGCATACACTTCTTCATGCAAGTCACCATTCATAAATGTAGTTTTAATGTTCAACTGATGTACATTCCAATCATGATGATCTATTAGTGCACAAATGCTATGAATAGTATGTTACACTTATCAGTTCCTCGAGTAGCTTTGATGTGAACCTTTTTCCCTATACATGGGCACTTTTTACTCTAGTGCTAGCTAGAGGTTTTTTCCCCATGTTACCACATACTTGATATTCTCATATGTGGTGGTACTTTGTACTTAGGGATATTATTCAGCTCTTACTTCAGTTCAGTTCATCGATCAATAGAGAGAGCTATTCCAACCATCGTCTTCTCCGTGTATCTTGCTGCGTTTGTGCTCCTTGTGTGTGCTTCTTGTGTATCTCTCACACTTCTACACACACCCAACAATGGTATCAGAGTAGGTTCAGCTTCTTCTCAAGTTTCGGTTTTTCACGTCGCGGCGCGCACACACTTTAACAGTGCAAATCGACTTCGAAGCATAGAACTGTGAATTTTAGCAGCCCGGAGACATTTCCACTAGGTGCGATGGGGTTTTACCCCCATTTTGAAGCCATTCGTGCAGTCAGAATCGCCATCAGAGTGACGGTTTGTGAGCTAAAATTTCAGCACTCATTTCAGTTTTCGTCGAAGTGAAGATTTTGTCACATTCTTGTTCCTTAGTGAAATGGCGGGTAGCAATGACTTGTTTGGCATGCTTCAAGCTGACGATAAGCTTGATGGGACCAACTATCCGATGTGGTCTTACATGATGAAGCATGTTCTTGTTGCAAAACAACTTTGGAACAGATGTAGATCGAATACCGGCGGGTGCTTCTACTTCACAGTCTACTGTCACAGATGGAGCTTCTTCTTCGAATATAGTGGTTTCTTCTTCTCCACCTACACAGGAGCAGCTTAGATGGGATGGAAAAGATGCTCAAGCTCATGCTTTGATTGCGCTTTCAGTGAAGCGTCATATAGTTCCACACATTCGGTCATGTTCTACATCACGACAGGCATGGGACACTCTTGCTTCTTTGTATGCCGTGCGTAATGAAGCACGTGTTGCATACTTGAGGAAGCAACTTGAGGATGTATGTATGGCTGAAAATGAGTCAGTGGATGTGTATGTGACACACATCAAGGACTTGAAAGAGGAATTGGCAAACATAGATGAGATCATTCCAGATGCATCACTCATTTCTACATTGTTGAAAGGATTACCAAAATCTTTTCAAAGCTTTGCTACAGATGCATCACTCATTTCTACATTGTTGAAAGGATTACCAAAATCTTTTCAAAGCTTTGCTACTACACTTCGTTTGGTTGCAAAAGGAAATCCTAATATGTATGCATTTGATGAGGTTGTGTCCCTTCTTTTGCAAGAAGAGCAATCTAGAGTGAATAGGAGTGGTTTGATTGAGGGAACGCAAGCACTTGCTATCTCACAAAAGGGGAAAAGCAAGTATGGTTCAGCTTTGGGTTCATCAAAACCAAAGCCTCAAGCTTCCTCTTCCACTCATTCCTCTAATGATGGTGATTTGCAAAAGAAGAAGAGATGCAAATATTGCCGGAAGGCTGGTCATACTATTGATGAGTGTAGAAAGCTTGTTAAACGCAATGAAAAGAAGAAGGAATCGGGCATGTTTATTACTGAAAATTCAACAAATGCAAAGAATGATGAAGCTAACATGGCTCAAGATTTTTTGGCATGTGTTGTTACATGTCATTATGATGCTTCTTTACATTCTAAATGTATGGTTGTGAGTGAGGCTGATTCGGATTGGTTCTTTGATAGTGGTGCTTCAAAGCACATAACATCATGCAAAAGATTTTTTGCCTCTTTGAAAGATGCACCTAAAGGAGGACATGTGGTGTGTGCAAACAATGTCTCTTATCCTATCATCGGAGTAGGAGAAATTGAGCTTACGGCTGCAAATGGAGGTGTGATTCTCTTGAAAAATGCATTGTATGTGCCCGGTATCAAGAAGAACTTAATTTTAGTTCCGTTGATTGCCAAAGCTAGACTTCATGTACACTTTGTTGATGATAAGTGTATGGTTCATGATTTCAGCAATGGCGATGTTATTGTGATGTCCGGTACATTATGTGATGGTTTGTATCGCATGGATACATACAAGAGGGCTGCCTCGAATGCCTTGGTTGCTCATACTTCTTCCATGGCTGAAATGGAGCTTTGGCATGCTCGTTTTGGTCATTTAAACTTCAATAGTTTGCTCTACTTGCAAAAGAAGGACATGGTTATTGGCTTGCCTACACTTGAGTCCATTGAAAAGCATGCATGTGAAGGTTGCATTCTTGGAAAAATGCATCGTGCTTCTTTTCCAAAAGATAGTCACACACACACTACAAGAAAATTGCAACTTGTTCATAGTGATGTATGTGGTCCGGTCAAGACTCCATCTTTTGGGAAGCATGTATATTTTGTTACCTTGATTGATGATGCTACTCGCCATACATGGGTGTATCCTATGAAAGCAAAGAATGAGGTATTTTCTTGCTTCAAAGCATTTTTAGCTATGGCTGAAAATTTTTCTTCACAAAAGCTTTTGACTCTACGCACGGATCGTGGTGGTCAGTACATGTCACATGAGTTTAATGCTTTTCTTCGTGAAAGAGGTATTTCACACCAATGTACAGTGCCATATACACCTCAACAAAATGGGGTTGCCGAGCGTAAAAATAGAACTTTACTTGAAATGGCACGATGTATGGTTAAAGGAAAGCATCTTCCTCATAAGTTTTGGATGGAAGCGGTCATGTGTGCAAACTATGTGTTGAATCGCTGCCCTACAAAAGCATTGAGAGTCATCACTCCTTATGAGGCTTGGAATGGTCATAAGCCTATGGTTAGTCATATGCATGTGTTTGGTTGTTTGGCATATGCTCTTGTGCCATCACAACAACATCACAAACTTGATGACAAGGCAAAGAAATGTATATTTGTTGGTTATAGTGCTGAAAGTAAGGGATATCGGCTGTACCAGCCATTGACAAACACAATTATTGTGAGTCGAGATGTGGTATTTGCTGAAAATTCAGTTTTCCCTCTACTCGAATGCAAAAAACTGCCAACAGTTAGCTCACAAGATGTGTTCGATACACTCATGCCTTTGTTCCAAAATGGTGCGCTTGACTATGGCCATGTAGACAAGCCAACTGAGGTTCAAAGGGCTGAAAAATTCCAGCCAAATAGGGCTGAAAATGTAGAGAATTTCCAGCCAAACATGGCTGAAAAAATTCAGCCAAAAATTGTTGGAAATTTCCAGCCACATATGGCTGAACATTTGCGTCAAAATATGGCTGAAACTGAGCATGAAATTCAGCCCACGCATGATGTACATATTGAAGATGTTTTACATAATGAACGCATGTCTATCAAGAGTGCACAAGCTATGCCAAAGTGGCTGAAACAAACTTTGCAGGACACCAAATTGAGTGCACCTTTACTTGGTAGAACAAGATCAAGCTCTCACCATGCATCAAGTAATTTTGTGGATTATTCTCTTATTGCTATAGCATGTAATGAAGAGCCACTTTCTTTTGAAGATGCATGTGAAGATCCACAATGGATGAGTGCTATGCAATCAGAAATGGATTCCATACATGGGAATGGTACTTGGGAGTTATGTGAATTGCCAAAAGGAAAGAATGTCATTGGTACAAAGTGGGTTTACAAGATTAAGAGAAAATCTGATGGTAGCATTGATCGCTACAAAGCTAAATTGGTTGCCAAAGGATATGCACAACAATATGGCATTGACTATGAGGAAACTTTTGCACCTACTTCACGCATGACTACCATTCATACCGTGGTTGCATTGGCTGCCCATCGAGGTTGGAAAGTGCATCAGTTGGATATAAAAACAGCCTTCTTGAATAGTGGTTTGCAAGAAGAGGTTTATGTGAAGCAACCTCCTGGATTTGCTATGAAAGGGAAAGAGCATATGGTTTTTCGCTTGCATAAAGCCTTGTATGGTCTCAAGCAAGCTCCACGTGCATGGTATGACAAAATACATAAGCACTTGATTGCTCTTGGCTTCACATGTAGTCTGTTTGAAAGCACACTCTATGTACGCAAAAATGGGGCTGATCTTATAGTGCTTGTTCTTTATGTTGATGACATACTCTTGACTGGGTCATGTGATGCAAAACTTGACATTCTTATGGCTGATTTGTAGCATACTTTTGATGTCATTTATCTTGGTCTTTTGAGCTACTATCTTGGCATCCAGTTTGTATCCGTTGAGGGGGGAATTGTTATGCATCAAGCAAAGTATGTTGAGAAACTACTTCAACGTTTTGACTTTGAGGATTGTAAGCCAGTTTCCACACCGGCTGAGATAGGATTCAGGTTCTCGGTTGAGGATTCCAGTGATGCATTTGATACTTCTCTTTATCAGCAAGCTGTGGGATGTCTCATGTATGCATGCAACACAAGGCCGGATATACAGTATGCAGTTTCCCAGTTGAGTCGATTCATGCATAGCCCTGGCACTAAGCATTGGCAAGCGGTGAAAAGTGTGTTTAGATATCTTCGAGGCACTTTGAGCTTAGGTCTCTTTTATGGCAGAGATGTTCAGCCATGCTTGCATGCTTTTACAGATAGTGATTGGGCTGGTTTTTATGATACTCGCGTGTCCACTAGTGGTAATTGCTTTTTCCTTGGAGACTCATGCATATCTTGGTTGAGTAAGAAGCAACCTACAGTGGTGACATCGAGTTGTGAAGCTGAGTACAAGGCAGTTTTCACAACGACAGTGGAGTGTATATGGCTGAGATGCCTATTGATGGATCTTTGCATGGAGATTGATGCTGCTACGCATATTCTCACAGATAGTCAGAGTGCTTTGGCTATTGCACGAAACCCAGTGTTTCATGCATGAACCAAACATATTGAGGTGCACTACCACTATGTGAGAGAGCACCTTCATGCAGGAGATATTGATTTGGTATATGTGCCTACACAAGATAATGTGGCAGACATATTCACCAAAGCTCTTCCATGAGAAAAGTTTGAAGCTTTTCGCAAAGCTTTAGGCTTATTACCTTGTGGGGGTTGATCTGTCACTCTCTGTATGTGTTCACACCATTTGCTCCAGGGGGGTTTGTTACACTTATCAGTTCCTCGAGTAGCTTTGATGTGAACCTTTTTCCCTATACATGGGCACTTTTTACTCTAGTGCTGGCTAGAGGTTTTTTCCCCATGTTACCACATACTTGATACTCTCATATGTGGTGGTACTTTGTACTTATGGATATTATTCAGCTCTTACTTCAGTTCAGTTCAGTTCATTGATCAATAGAGAGAGCTATTCCAGCCATCGTCTTCTCCGTGTATCTTGCTGCGTTTGTGCTCCTTGTGTGTGCTTCTTGTGTGTCCCTTGCACTTCTACACACACCCAACATAGTAGTCATTTGGCATACAACAACAAAGGCCTCATTAAAATCAATGCTTCTTTCTTGAGCATAACCCTTTACAACAAGCCTAGCCTTATACATGTCAATTGTTCCATTAGGCTTATGCTTCAACTTGTATACCCTTTGTGGTAATGGCCTTCTTGCTAGGAGGAAATTCACATAAAGACAAGGTACCATTCTTCATAATAACATCATATTCAGATTGCATACTAGCCATCCAATTTTTTGAATTTTACACTTCATGAAACGAAATAGGCTCATTCTCATCACAAAGACTAGAGGCAACCATAACATAACAATTTGATGCAAAATAAGCACTATGAGTGCCAAAACCAGTATGATATGACAGATGTGCATCTAATTTGTTGTCACACAAAGTCTGCACGAATCATTTTGCCATAGTTTTTTCCTCCTCAATAGCTACTCTCTCATAATCAAATGCATCATGTAAATCTGTATCAGAAATGGAATGATCTCCATCATCACATGAAACCTATAAAGACTGAGAAGTCACCTCTTTGGGACCAACACTAGAACTTCTAGCTGGTAAAAGAAGCAGCAAAGTGTCATACATGTCTTTGGAGCTAACTAATATTTCCTTAGTACATGAAAGTAACGGCTGAATATCATCTTCCACAAAAACAAAATCATGGCTAACTGAAATGCATTTAGTATGTGGATGATACAGATGATAGCCTTTGCTTTTAGAACTACAGTCAACAAAAATACATCTCATTGCTTTATCATCCAATTTTTTGCATTGTTGTTCATGCACTAATGCATATACCAAACAACCAAAAACATGTAGATGAGTAGAAAATGGCTTGCAACCATGCCAAGCTTCGTATGGAGTGGTAGATTGCAACACTTTAGTGGGACACGTGTTAAGTACATATACTCTACACATAATAGCCTCAAGCCGAAAACTTTGTGGTAAAGCATGACTCTTGACCATACACCTCGCCATCTCCATGAGTGACATTTTCTTTGTTTTAGCAACTCCATTTTGTTGAGGTGTATATGACACTCTATACTGATGTTTTATCCCACTTCCAACCAAGATGCATTTAAATCTGAAGACATATATTCCCCCCCTCGATCAGTATGGAGGGTGTCCATTTTACATGTTGACATATTCTCAAGAAAAACCAAAACTTTCTTGAAGCACATAAACACGTTTGACTTTTCTTTCAATAGATATACCCATGCATGCCTAGAAAAATCATCAATGAAAGTCACAAAGTAAAGATAGTTTCCGAAAGAGGGTCTCTACATAGGACCATTGACATCACTGTGAACAAGCTGCAATTTTTGAGTAGCTTGAATTGAACCATCTTTTGGGAACAAGGAACGCTCGATTTTGCCTAAAATATAGCCTTTACAAACATGTTTTCTGGGTGCCTCAAGTTTGGGCAAAGAGGACACCATTTCAGAATCTCTAGGTGTAGCAAACCAGCAAAATTCAGATGACCAACGCATGCATTCCAAAGCTTTGCATCTAACATAGCATGAGAATCATGTACTGCACATGCTGAATCATTCACAAATTTTTCATAGACTATGAGCTTATACAACCCACGACATAAATTGCTAGAAACAATAATCACATTGCCGTTTGATAGATCATGAACTGTACATCTGCCATCAACAAATTTCATAACCAAGCCAATCTTGGCTAATGCAAAAATTGATAACATATTTTTCTTGGTCCCTGGCACAAATAAAGCATCTGAAAATGTAAAAGAACTACCATAAGCAGTAGTCATAATGATCTTACAAACTCCCATAACAAGATAAGAGGAGTTGTTGGTGCATGTGATAGTATTCCCCATAGGGGCAAGCTCAAGTGAAGTGAAGAACTATGTTGCGAGGTAATATGTTTGGTTGCCCCACTATCAAAGTACCAAACATTTGAGCCTACTAGAGACATACACTATTCATGAGAAGATGGGTCAAAGTTTCAAACAATAGTAAACACCCATTCTTCATTCTACAAAAGATTAGCATACTATATTTTTTGTGTAAAAGCCTTTGCAACAACCATTTTGGCCTCTTTTTTCTTTGCCTCTTTTGCAACCAATTTCGGACAATTCTTTATGACATGCTCATTTCCTTTAGAGTACTTGCAAACTTATTTCTTCTTTTTTGTTTTCTTATCATCTCTTTCATCCTTCTTTGGTTGTGTAGAATTAGCAAATTTTTGGTTAATAGTAGAAGAGCTCCACTTACCTTTGCCCTTCTGACTAGCAAGGAAAGCTTGACCTACAACATGCATAATGGATTTGTTCTATCTCGACTGATCTTCTTGAAATAGAACAAAGACTAACTCCTCAGATGTGAGGGAATTTGGATTGCCTTTCATCATCGAATGATGAGTGGAAGCAAAACCGTGATATGAATTGGGAAGACCATTCATAAGAGTCTACACAAGTGAACTGTCAGGTAGGACTTCATCAGCAGAAATCAACTGTTCCTTCGAATATTTGATGTTTGTCAGAAAACTATCAATCAAATCTCTTTCATTCGTATGCTCACTCTCTAACTCTTTTTGGAGGTAAGCAACATGAGCCTCATTCCTTGCTTGGTATAAAGTGCTAATTGTATCCCAAGCAACCTTAACTATTCTGCAAGAGCAAATGTGAGGAATAATGGCATGTTTGATAGACAAGGCTATCAATGCATGTGACTGAGCATCTCTGCCAACCCAACAAATTTGCTCTATAGTAGGTGCAAGAGGAGCTATAGCATGAATACGAATCTACAGAATATCACCATCTTTGATGCCATTTGCATCAGCTTTAGTACCTATATTTGCAGATGTAATAGGATGTTTTTCAACACCCTGCACAATATTCCACAATATTTTTGTGACCAATAGATGACGGATTATATAAGACCATAATTGGTGGCTAGTACCATCCAACTTATCCTCAACAACCAACATACAAAATACATCACTCCTTTCAACCATAACCACTAAGTAAAATACCTTGATGTAGAAAATCGACTATATCTCGAAAATTTGAACAGAACTACCCTATCAAGTTTTGCTAAACTTGTAGAAGAATTCGAGATGCTTATACTAGCGAGCCAAAACCTGTATATATCTTTGTCAAAAAAAGAAAAAATAGAATACATGAGCACAATGATAATGCATTCAGAGGCCAAAACGAGCTAAGATTCATGTGATTCTAACTCTGTCACTAGAGCAGTGTCGACGGTGCGCTAGATGAAGCAACAACCTACTCTCGTACCAATTGTTGGAGTTTGAGGTTTGTTTGCGAGAGCACATGATCAATGCAAGGAAAAAGAAGAAGCTTGGAGTAGAACACACAATACTGAATGTATTACCAAAGAATGTACGAAGATTAGTAACATGTTAGGGCAATAGGTGTATATACAAGGGGGACGACCCCCCTAAAGAGGGAAAAAAATGCCCCAACGGTCCTAGTTTCTCACACACATCACTACCTAAATATATCAACATGGATTTGATTCGAGTTGGCCTCCTCTTGGAGCATCAATGTTGTAGAAGTGCATGCCCTGAATAAAAATAGGGAGAGCTTGATCACTATAACTCGATTATCATGCTTATCATGATCCTAATAGGTGGCTACAATGGATTATTTCCAATATTAAGCTTGGAAATCACATTTGGATTACAACAATCCTTTTCTAGCAAGTGTTAAGTGTTAACACCCCTTTTACTGTTAAGGTTTAATTCATGTCTGGGTTCTTGGGATGGTCAGGGGTCTGTAAATAGAGGCCCTAGTTATATTTTCCCAGACTGCATATTAAGATTATATGACTTCACTGAATTAAGCGCTAAACATATCATCTTCCAGTACTACTCTGAATACATTCGTTAACGCACTTTCACGTTAGAAAGTTTACCGTGTAACTCCTTCACTTAGCACGTTAATCAAATTGCTCAAAACTTCATTAACTTCACTTAATCAATGAAACAGACTCAGTTACACAGAGTTCTGCAACGGTGCTCGCTTTCGGCTCCTCGCTCAGACGAACACTCCGACGACTCACCCTCTGCATCACGCGACTTGTTTCATTAATCTTGTCAAAGGGTGCAACGTTGCGCTACGCCTTTACATCATCCATGCGACTTTTCATGATATATTTTACAAGAAATATGAGTTCCTTTCTGGCGGCTTACACTGGCATCCACGGTGGACTCGAACCCAAAAATGGTAATTACAGTTAAGGCTCATCAATGATGCCCTGGATATACAAAGTTCGAGCTAATTTAAAGGTTCGCGTAATCTTCTACTTTAAGGAATCTAACATATCTTTCAAAATGGCAGGCTCATTAAGTTGTGCATCAGTCCTAACCGAAGTGGTAGCAATGACGTGGCTTATTTATAAATCCATCTACGTTTGCAAAAATGATTCTTGAAGGTAGAACTCATTGGCGATGGCAGCATCTCTTCTCAGCTTCATGTCAGCTACCTCTGCATCAATTCGCGAGGGCATGTCTACCTGAACACCTAACTGCTTTTCTCTTCTTTCAAGTTCTTGAGCTTGAAATTACATCGTCTTATAATAAGCCTCTCTCTCATGTTTAATCGCTTCCATCTCCTTCTTTAACTGAATAGCCCGGCCAATCTCTGCTTCCAAATCACGACCTTTCTGAAAAAGGTCTTCAGACACTTGCTTTAACTCTGCAGTGGTTTGCATGGAAAGGTCGGCCATTTCCTGTTCTTTTTGCTCTACCACAACAAGATCTACGCGTGAATCCTCTAGTAAATTTCCTAGCGCAACCCGAGCATCTTCTTTATCACGTACCATTTGTTCCAATTGAGAAATTTCTTCATCGCGAGCAGCAAGGAGAATGTTCTTCTCATTCAATTCGGCTTGTGAAAGATGAATCTGCTCTTCGCAGGTACTGGTCTCAGCCTTCGCAGCGAGCAATTCCTCTTGAAGAGGTGCGATGAAGGTCAACCTTATGCTGTAGTTCCTGTTGAATTGTTTGAGTTGCCATTTTCATATGGAAAGGCAGCTGTTGAGAAAAATGAATGAGAAGTTGGCCCATAGAAGCCAATTCCTTGAACATTACTGCTGGGAGGGGAAGAGAAGGAGTAGGCTGTGATGATGAGGCAGAGAGCAGATGAGGTGAGGGGGATGGAGAGTAGTCAGCAGAGGAGAGGAGATGGGTTGATGCCTCACGAATATCAGTTGAAGGCACAACAGGAAGAACGACAGCAGTATTAGGAACGGTAGTTGGAGGAGGAAGAGGGATAAGGGTAGTCGGAACCAAAACTATTTCAATCTCAAGGTGTGGTACTGACGAGGCGGCTTCGATAACTGCCTCTTCATTTCCAGTCATTTGATTGACTTCATCTACTTGGATGTCTGCGGTTTGCTTGATTGCATCTGCTTGGGCATCTGCGATTGGTGAAGAAGGAGGTTGACAGTCTGTAACAACGGTAGCTTCCGTTATCTCCTTAACAGCCTCAGCATCCAGTGGCTGAGATTCCTCCCGCGATGAGACTTCAACTACATCTTCCATAATAATGTCTTTGTTCGACTCCTGATTAAGAGAAGGTGGGACAGATTCTACCTATAAGGAAGTGGTGGTGTCATGAAAAAGTTCAACTTCTTGACCCCCATTGGAACCCTCCACCTGGCTTTGCGATGGGCTAATGCGTCTGTGTTTGCGTTGATAAAAATGAAGCAGTTCTTCATCATCGTCATCTTCCAGCATCTGTGTAGATTCCTCATGTAACAGAATAGTATTGGTTGGAGGGAGTTGCACGGCTTGGAGCACCAGAAGGAGAAGGGTAAGGAGATGGGGTAATCGAGTGCGAGGAATGTCATGCTTGGTTAATTGTTTTGTAACTGCTAAGCATCCACGGTGAATGCACTTGAAGAAAAAGGACGTGAAATTGACGGGTTCTCGGGAGGCAGTATCGATCATCGAGTAAAAGGGCCTGGAAATGCCATATGTGCATTTTTGCATGTTTAAGGATGCTACAAGAAACTACAGCGTGGTGCGTTCTGGCTCAGCGCGGCAGAGAATGGCAAACTCATTAGATGAGTGCCGGGGGAAAAGTTCTTTCATAGTTGCTAGCGGAAGGAGTGGTCCATCGATCAATCCTTCCAGAGGGAGGCAAAACCCCTCAGCAACCATGTTTAGTGTAACTACTATACGGGGGTTTAAGCACGTTGTCATGATGATTCCACTCATTCAAGTTTTTTGATGCATGTGAGGGATTCATGGAAGAGCACGGTTCAGATTTACAAGAAATTCTGAGGATGTAGGTGACCCTTTGCAAAACTAGAGTTCCCACCAACATTATATTTGGTTTAGTATTTGAAACCGTGGGGATTCTATTCTCTTGTTTTTCTCTTCGGCTGGAGGATTCGAAGAGATGTTTTCTAAATTAATGAGGCAACGTGGGTGAAGGGGAGACTTTGGATAGCAGGGTGGCATTGGATCAAAAGTTTTTTTTCTCGTTTTTGTCTCTCTGATTTTTGGGGGGGTGCTAAAAAAGGGGGAATCTCATGCGGTGGAGGATTAGGGGAAAAAGGGACAATCGCTCTGGGAGAAGCTCTCTCTGGTGCATTTTTTGAGTTTTTGTTATACGAAACAGATGTTGTGTTCATAGGAGGGAGGAGCGAGGAGACCAACTTGGACTCTTCTGACAGAAAAAGAAGGGACGACATCTTTGAGGATTGAAGAGAGAAGGAGCTGTATGTCATTCCATTGTAGAGAAGAAGGATGGGCTGCCGATCAATCGAAGAAGAGGGAAGGCATATTCTTCAGGAGGAGCGCATCGAAGGAGAGTGCTTGTGGTTCGGAGAGGAAGTATCTAAAGTCTCAGTCTTTTTGAATTCAGGAACAGCACAGAGGGCTTGAGGATGCCAATGCTAGTGGAAGCGTCAAAAGCTGCTGGGAAGTTTTGAAGGGATCACCATGGGCCTAATATCATGGTGATGATAAGTGCGCTAAGCGCTCTACAATGGCTAACAAGCGAGCAATCCAGAGATTATGGAAAGGAAGACAATGATGAGAAGAATCATAAGAATAAGCTTGACCGGACTCTGAAGGTGAAAATGGTCCGACAGAGCACGAAGAATTTATCTGACCCACTTCATTTGCTGACGTGAAACTCGGGGTTTTTCCCGAATCGTCAATCGTTTGGCCAAGTAGAATGCTAACAACTGTTTGCCTTGCGGGAGAAGTGAGCAGAGAAGTTAGAAGCACCTGTCTTCATGTCATCTGCATGGATGCAAACATACTTGCAATGGAGAATCCATCTCGCAGCTGATGAATGGAGGATTTTAGTGATGAAGTTTGATTTTATGGGATTTAACAACGCTCAAAGAAAGGAACGAGGGAAGTGCTA
Source organism: Ceratopteris richardii (assembly GCA_020310875.1). Taxonomy (NCBI): domain Eukaryota; kingdom Viridiplantae; phylum Streptophyta; class Polypodiopsida; order Polypodiales; family Pteridaceae; genus Ceratopteris; species Ceratopteris richardii. The sequence continues at coordinate 76,993,346 of CM035413.1, forward strand.
GAAGAATGTATTTGCGGAGAAACGGTATTGGAGAGGCTATATTACTCAGGACATCCTGTTCTGTCTTCGAGAGTTACTGGGTGAGGTCGTGAAGGTGCTTCTTCATATACATACGCATAAATATTCTCCTTGGAGATAGGAAAAATAAGGTCGGTACTCCAAATGCTCTATCTGTGTGGGTATTTGATCTTCGTGAATATGAGGAGACTTAATTCGAATCCATAAGATGAGCGCAGGTCTGCTCTTTTTCATTGTTACTATATGCACATGGCCATCTGATGACATGAATATTTCTAGCATAATGATAACTTTTCTAAAAATTGTTTCTATTCTGATGACGATTGAACTGTTAGACTTTTAATCCATCTTTAGTTAAGTATTGTGTATTAATGCATAAATAGATTTAGAACTACCATTTTGAGTCTGTCGAATACGCACATAAAGGTAAAGCTTTCCTTTTGTTTCAAAAAAAAAAAACCAAGTGAATTTTAGTGCAGTTTAGGAAGGATGTAGTATTTTTGGCTGTAACTTGATGGTTCGGAATTTGTAGTCTCTGCTGCAAGACAAGAGATAAAATATTCACTGTCATAAAATCCAAAATCCATGAAGTCATCTGTCTGCAGATTTTATACTTACATATTTGAGTCAACTTTGTAATTCAATGTTAAGCTAGATGGAAATATCTAGTGCAATAGGATCATCTTATCTGAATTTATTTTGACCGCTACACGTTGTCAAATATAAAAATCATAAACTGTTTGATAAACTTTGCATCATAATTTATACTGTAATAGTTGTTGACAAAAAGTAGTTGATGTATTCGAATGCTCGTTTGGACATGTGAATGCAAAACACTCAATCAATATAATTTAGGAATGTTCACACACAGGGCTAAGAAGCTGGGAGGTCAAACAGATAATAACTTGGCATGATTATGGTCGTAACAACTGCATTATGAGCCGCTGAAAACTTAAATTTGTATAAATTTGCATATGTGAAACTCAAGTTGTGTACTATGACCTGGGAAAGCAATACCAGAAAATTGTTCTGAGGCTCTACAAACCTATAGTGCATTTCATCTATATGATAAAGTAGCTTATCATTGCTTTCATGTTCATGGCGTGCAAATAAACACTCTCTTCAAAAGACAGAAAAGGATGATTTGAACAGAGTTTGAAAAGAAACTGTACGGAATAGATATGTGGATTTTTGCTGATTTGTATGATTTGTTCACACTTTGATAGAGAAATAATTTCATTGAAGTACTGCACAATGGCTATTGCTTTGTCTGCGTTATGTTTCATGGTATCCTTAATATCTCTCATTGATTAAATGCACATGTAGTTATACCTCTTCATTAACTCTATGCAAACATCTTAAATTCAATTGAGTTTCTAAACAGTGGATGGTCATTGACATTTGTAAACACACAGTCTCTGAGTGAAGAATTGTGTTGTCCGAAATAGCGTGAACTGCTGTTCTTTTTTTTTATATATGATGAAACACATTATTCATACAAAAACAAACAGAATGGTTTATTTACGAGTTGAAAATAATGAAGCACACGTATACAATATGCGCATAATGTGTTTTAACCTTTGCAATAGAATGCAAAGATTTATGTTGGATCATGAACATACTCGAATTCATAGTTAGTAATAAAGAAAATCAGATGCTTTGCATTATCACGTGTTGCCTTCATCGTTTGTAGTAGCTTGTACTCTCATTTAAAAGATAAAAGATCTTGCTTCATGCAAAAACCATAGTCTCTTTGTGTATTCTACACATGTGAGCTGCTCTAAGCACCATGTGTGCACCCCTAAGCGTGCAAGAATCTGACCACATACGTGAACCCGATGTGAAATAGTTAGGGGATTTATAAGTTGAAACCTTGCCATTGACTTTAGATTGGAGTAAGATGGGTGACGAGACGTTACCGAGAGGAGTGCGAGGTGACTTTGATACACGAACTATCAATGCCCTATTAGAAATTATGCCTATGACTCAAAATACCACTCTAGATAAAGACCGTCTGGTACAAGCATTAGAAGCAATTGTTAAAGGACATGGGTTCTTTAATGGTCGAAGTGTATCGAGTTTCTTACGTGCTTATGACGTGAAAATGGATTTTTATGGGGTACCAGTGACCCTGAAGTTATCAGACTTTGTGAGAGCAGTTACTCCAGGAATTAAACCAAGAATTTTTACACTTCAAGAACAAGCAAAGACCTGGGATGAACTTAAAAAGCTCTTGAAAGAAGAATATTTTCTAGAAGAATTGACTATACCCACACGTCGATGGTTTAAAGACTGGGTAGCTTCTCCTAATAAGGGACTTGTAGCAACGAAACTCCTTCGTGAGTTTGAAAAAAGATTTAGTCAGTTGGATGAAACAGATCAGAATGCATTAGCTCTCGACAAAGTCGAACTTTTTGTTCAGAGTGCTGATCTGCCCTAGCCTTAGAGCTAGGGAATTTACTTGAAGACTTGACTGAACCGATAGGTTTGACTACCGAGTGGGATAAGGTACGAGAAGCTCTCTTCATGATTGTGAAGCGTAAGCGATGGAAATCTCGAATTTCTCAAGAAAGAGTTGAAGAACTTAAGAAACCCCAGGAAGTGCAAAATAATTTAAATCCAAATCCAGACATAAGAGTTGAGCATCACCCTGAGATTCGGCCAGTAGGTGCTCCACCTGCATACATGGATGAAATTATTCAAGGTATGAAGGATCTACACTTAAAATTAACCACATTAGAGAAATCTAATGTGATAAAAGAGAAGCAAGAACCTAAAAAGGAATTTACTAAAAGGTGTATTTGGTGTGACAGTTTGGAGCATGCTAGCAAGGTTTGTGAGTCCTTCCAAGAAGCAAGAGCTAAAAATCTTGTACAATGGATTGATGGCAAAATTTTCTCTACTGATACAAGGAAGCCAGTACCTATCAATTTTGGTAAAGGCGGAATGAGAAGGTATTTTGAGGCATTCTCTAGCCAAATGTTCTATGAAATGTCCAGTTTTATGTTTAAACTTGCTAGAGGACAAGATGATGAGACTGAAAATTTATGGGATAATGTCCTAACATCTGTTTCAAAGGTAAAATTACCAATAGAGTCATTGACTAAAGTAGGGAACACAATTCGATCGCAAACGAGTTGGGATTCCCCCGTTGATGCATTTACTGTATATGCATATGAGGCTAATGTTGAAGAAAAGCGAAAGCGGGAGGAGAAGAATCAGGGTTCGAATAAGAGAGTAACAAGACAAAGTGAGAAGGAAGTTCGAATTGAGGAGCCGATTGAAATAGAAACTAGCAAGGAAGAAAAGAAAGAACCTAAAAAAGGTCCTGCTTATAAGGTAGTTTCAGATTTGGAAAAAGCAAACGGATTTGAAGCAAGTGCTTGATGACAATATACTTAAGAGCATTGTTTCTATTCAATTAGGAGATTTGCTGGGAATTGCTAAACGTGAGTTTATTGATGAAATACTTGATAGTCTCAAGAGAAAGAGGCAGTATTTTGAAGAACCAATATTAAATGAGCCAGTTCCAATGGTCCAAAATATTCAAACAGAAGTAAAGTTTAATGAGTTTAAAAGATTACCTAAGGTACTTCGTGATGATGAGCAAGAATGGAATGTACCTGAAAGTTATTATGCAAATAATCTTTGGGCTAGAGGAACAACTGAAACTATGGTGAAACTTGGTAGGAAACCAAGACCTTATGTTGCTCTTATTGACTCTGGGTCAGAGATTAATGTAATTTCCAAAAATGTTTATGATCAAGAGAAGTGGCCTATTGATCGAGAGCATGGATGGAGGATGAAATTTGCAAATAACCTTACTGGAGCTTTACACGGAGCGTGTGCTCATGTGTTCCAAAAGCTCATCTTCCAAAACTGATTTGCTTATTAAAAGAAAAAATTAGCATTCAGATTTTGGAACCTTCTGCAGCTCCTTACTCAAATCGATGGTTTACTGTGTCGAAAAAGAATGGGAAATTAAGATTTATTCAAGATCTTCAACAAGTAAACAAAGTGACAATAAGGAATGTTGGTACTGGTCCAATTGTAGATGATTATGCAGAAGCCTTTGTCGGTCATGCGATTTATTCCATGGGAGATCTCTACTCCGGATACGACCAATTTCAATTGGCATTAGGTAGTAGAGATATTACAACTATGAAGACTCCATTAGGGTTGGTGTGTATGTGTACATTACCACAAGGAGCCACCAACTCAGTGGCACACATGATGAATGCAATGCATAGTGTATTACATGATTTCATCCCTCGATTGACTATGCCATTTCTTGATGATGTACCAATAAAGGGGTGTGAAGAGAGTATAAAAGACAAACAACTTGAAGATGAAGGATGTAGGAAATTTGTGAAAGATCACATATTAGATTGCGAGAAAATTTTAGAACGATTTGAAGAAGTTCATCTGACTCTTTCTGGTGAGAAATCTGTGTTTGGTGTTAATGAGATATTAATAGTTGGCCACATGTGTGGTTATTATGGACGCAAACCATATCCAGCAAAGATAGATGCAATTAATCAATTACCTAATGTTTGCTATAATGTGAGTGAAGTTAGGCGGTTTCTTGGAGCATGTGTATTTTACTGTATTTGGATACCACATTTTGCTCATGTGGCAATTGACTTGTATCAACTTTTGAGAAAAAGACAAAAGTTTCTTTGGACTGAAAAACATACTAAAGCTATGGAATCATTGAAAAATCTGCTCACTCAGGCATCTGTCCTAAAAAGGGCAGATTTTACTAGTGGAAAACCTATAATTCTTACAATAGATACAAGTCCTATTGGGATAGGATGGGCTGTAGGGCAAAATGATGAAAATGAGCATAGATATGCTATCTGGTTTGGAGCAAAAATATTACATGAGAGACAAAATAACTATCCACAAATCAAAAGAGAATTGTGGGGAGTTGTAACAGCTTTGAAGTGTGATAAAGAGTATTTCATTGGAGCATATGTAGTTGTGGAAACTGATTGTTTAGCACTTCTTGGCATGATTGTCAACTGCTCTACTCCTGATATAGCAATGCTCCGATGGATTGCATATATAAAATCAATTAATCCTGAGTTTGTTCACATTTCAAGGAAAGCAAATCCTGTTGCTGACATGCTCTCATGAGCCAGATTAATAAATGTTGAAGGAGAAAATGATGAAAAGGAGAAAGAATTATATGCTTGTTCATATGCTTCACATCAAAGCACTTTAATGAAGATGAGTATGAAGAAAATTGGAAAGAGATTGGGAAATATCGAAGCAAATTAACTCCAGAAAGCTATTGGTTTCAAGCTAGATTTAGAGATATCAGGAAAAAAGCTTTCAATTTTTTCGTAAAAGATGGCTATTTATGGAGACATGCGAAAGGAAAGATTGTAAATCCACAAAGAGTTGTAGGATTAAGATTATTACAAAAGCAAGTTATGACAGAAATGCATGATACTATGTGGGCAGGACATAAAGGTTTTTTCGAGACTTATGAAAAGATAAAAGAGAGGCATTGGTGGCCTGGAATGTACGTAGACGTTTTGAATTATGTAGCTACATGTAAGACTTGCCAGGTGTACTCAAATGTTAAACACAGAGATAAATTGCATCCGACATATCCCCTAAACATCCACTATAAGTGGGTTGTTGATTTGGTTACAATGCCTTTGGGGATACAGCAGATGCGATATATTGTGCTCGCAAGAGAGGACCTGACAAACCATGTTGAAGGAAGAGATCTGAGGACAAAAACCACGAGTAACGTATGTAAGTTTCTGCCAGAAGATGTGTTTAGCAGATTTGGCTATGTTGAAAAGATAGTTGCTGACAGAGGTGAGCTTGATGCTCAGGAAGCCAAGGACTTCTTTGAAAAGCATGGTATTCGGCTATCGCTCACCACTGCTTACAATCCTGAAGCCAATGGGAAAATTGAGCGTGGACATCCTCTGATTATTAAAGCTTTGGCTAAGGCTTGTGAGGGAAAAATAAAGAACTGGCCAAAATACCTTCCCTTTGCCCTATGGGCAGATAGGATGACATGCACTAGGACTACTGGATACATGCCAGCGGAACTAATGTACTGTCAAAACCTATTTTACCGATAGAGTCACATGCCCTAGCATGGACTTCATTGCCTTGGGAAGATGAGGTATCAAGAGAAGATCTTCTAGCAGTGCGGATTCTTCAATTAGAGAAAGGAAGAAATTTAGTAGAAGAAGCTGTAGTTAAGCTCAGAGCATCCAGAGAAAGAAGTAAGATTGCATCTAATAAGTCTCGTAGATTAAGACCCAAAAGGTTAAATGAAGGAGATTGGGTACTTATCTATGATAGCTCACTTGATACGCAATGCGAAGCTCGAAGAAAATTAGTGAAGAGATGGTTCGGTCCATATGTGATATGTAAAGTGTTTGACAATGGTACTTACTCACTTAGAGAACTGGATGGAACCAAGTTAAAGGAACAAATTGTTGGGAAAAGAGTTAAGTTATTTAAAAAGAGGGAGAATGAGGAATATGAGACAGTGATAGATGAAGAGAAAGAGGAAGATGAAGAAGATGAAGAGCTTGCAGAAGAAATCCAAGATGGAGAAGAGATAAATACAAATGGAGACTAAAAGAATATAAATATATGTATATGTAAATATCAAAAGTGTAAATAAATAAGAAATGATAAGTGTCCAAAGGTATGATTATATGTTGAATAAATAAAGTTTTTAAAACATGAATATATGTTTGTGTACATAAATAAAGCTGAATAGTGCCTTCTAAACTTGTGATCTGAAGTGTGTATATATGTGTGTTTCATGAGTATGTTTTGTTTCAGCATTCAGCTTCGAAAACAGGTTTTAAAAACAATTGAGTAAAGTATGTAAGTTGTGAATAATACAATGGAATGTCTAATAGTTTTATCGATTTTTTCTTTAAGAAACAGGAAGAGGATTAGCAAATGAAGAGTGATGACTCGGAATGGAGATGTTCTTCAGCAAAATTTCATCAATAAAGGGTTTGATTGTTTTTTGAGTTGATTTGTATATATGTATATAATGCTATTTGGTTTAAATGTTTCTTATTACTTGTCTAGATTTTATGAATGTAGGGAATGATCTAGGTAAAGACAATGAGAATGGAAGTCAAAGCACAAAATTCAGAATTCTTTTCATTAGTTTCCTCCTATAACCTTGATCTTTTTGCACCAATAATGGACTGCATTGCATATAAAGTATGCATTTCTTTTAAGATGAGAAGAGCACATGTTTTAATTCCCATAGGTGCACTCTCATTTGCACAATAAAACTCATATGTAAAACTGATTTGAGAAGAGTTGTGAGTGAAAAAGAGAGGAGTTGAGAGTAATGTCAAGAGTGATTGCATTTAAGAGTAGAGCTATGAGTGGAGAGTAATTACTTCATGATTTGCACCATTATTGAGAATAATTGCACCTAGAGTACGCATGTTTGAAAATGTAAGTGCACATGTGCTTTCGAATAGATAGATGCACGTCCAATTGCACGTTAAATGAGTTGTAAATACATCAAGAAAATTTGATTCTTTAGAATGAGTGAGAAGCCTCATCATCGAATGCTAATTACCTCTCTCATTGCACCATTATGTTTTTGATGCAGTTAAACTATGCATATGATAGGGCCCATTACATGGCCGTGCATAGACACATGCTTGATAGCCCATGCACTTGATTTTACTCATACTTTGAATTTCTCACAGACTAACAGATACAGAGCTTGGTGGTGGTGTGTCTGGAGGCCACACAGGTTTGGAGGGGGTGGATGTCGTGATGATTCCACTCATTCAAGTTTTTTGATGTAATGGAGGATACATTTATGATGGGTACTTGAATGGATATCTAAGTGTAGCGAGAACAGAAAAGTCACACCTTAGATGCCTCCATGATGCATCCTCTCAAGAACAGCAAAAGTGGAGTGAACTGAATCATATTGCCTTTCAAAACATTTTCGATACATGTTCTGTCTTGTCGTAATAAAAAAGGGTAGACTGCAACAATGCCATAAACAAAGGATGCGTCATACGGAAACAGCATGATATGTGTCCCATAGCCTTCTTCATTGCCGTTAATCAACTCGTATAGGACGTGTCTGAATGCCTTTCAATTGTATTTTGTACCGTATCAACGGGATTAGGTAAACATGTCCCATGATATACTTTTGAGCTTTTATTCGTCGTGTGCTCTGGCATGGGTCAGCGAGTGCATGAGATTTTTAATGTGCGGGAAGATGATGTTTGAGAGGGATAGGGAAAAGGAGATAAATGCTCTCATATGATATTTTTGATAATGAGCCCATGAAGGCTGACGATCTCTCTCCAGTCTCTGTAGAACAGAAGAGTGGATGAGAGAGTATGCAAAAGGCAACGGAATTCTCAATAGCTGCACATTATTATGTTTACTTAAGGAATGCACGAGGAAGAAAGACCTTTAAGCAGGCCTCAAATTACACATGATTGCCACAGCACATGGCTTTTTTAATATTGACCCATGTGTCGGCAATGCTCTTGTTGACATGTATGCCAAATGTGGGATGCTTAAAAAAGCACAAGAAATTTTCGATGGGCTTGAATCTCATGACGTGGTCTCATGGACAACACTAATTGGAGGTTATGTTGAATGCGAACAAGAGGATGAAGCATTGAAGCTTATTGAACTTATGCAATTTGAGGGGGTGTATCCAAATGCCATCACATTTCTCTGTGGCTTAAGGGCTTGTGCCAACCTAAATGCTGTAAATGAGGGACAAAAAAAAATTAAATGCAGAAATAGACAGGAAAGGATTTCTAAATCAAGACCTTGCTATTGCCAACATGTTAGTAGACATGTATGCAAAATGTGGTGCACTTGACAAAGCAGAAGAGGTTTTTGACAACATTCTTGTGAGAGATGTCATCTCTGGGACTGCTTTGATAGCAGGACTAATTGAGCATGGTAATGGTGATAAAGCACTTGAGTCTTTTATCCAAATGCAACAGGAGGACATCTGCCCAAATGCCATTACCTTTTCATGTGGCGTGAAGGCATGTAGTTTAACACGGGACATTAATAAAGGAAAAGAAATGCACTCCTTAATCAAACACACCAGACACTTTAGCATGTGATGCAATAGTTAGTAACACACTGATTGATATGTATGCGAAGTGTGGTTTACTTGATGCAGCATGCATTGTGTTCAATGAGCTTCCTACTCGAAATATAGCTGGATGGACAACACTTATTTCTGGATATGGTGACTGTGGGCAGAGTGAAGAAGTCCTCAAGTGTTTTGATCTTATGGAAGCTGAACGTGTGACATCAGATTCAATGAGTTTGGCTTGCAGCTTAAAAGCTTGCAGCAACTTGACACTTGCTAACGAGGGCCAAGAGCTACATGCTGAAATCAAGAGGACAGGCTTCATAAAAAGCCCACCTCCAAGACTCTTCCCAAGGTATATGGCTAGAAACGGGTTTCGTTTTTTTCCCCCTTGGTTCAGACAAAAAAAAAAAACGGAAAAGAGAAGTTGGGGAGGGGCGGTTTCTTCTGTCAGACGAGAGCATCGTTCGACTCTGACGGGCCCTCTGAGTACTGGGGACAAAAGCAAGGGTAGAGACAGGTGCTGAAGGGACATAAAAAGGGGGCGACCTCGATCAAAGAGTTTCTTCGGCTGGGTGTTTTTTTTCTTGGGCGGAACTGCTCGGATTTGCTATCTTATGGCTCATCTGATGAAGAGGGGCTGCTGGGTGTGCTGACGCCTGGACGACAAGGCTAACCAGATCTGCTCAATGAAGAAGTGACGGGAAAGCTCTAGCGGATCTTGACAGGATGTGGAAAAAGCACAGATGTTGATTATCTCCTGCTGGAATGTGGAAGAAGAATGCACATCAACTCTAAGTCTATGTGAAAGATTCAGGACAGCGCTGATGGAGGGCAAGAGTTGATTATGGATATTCGTCTGCAATCCTTTTCAGCGCAGTAAAAGGCTGAGGAAGGACGGAATCCTGTAGCACCAACGCTCTGAGCAATAAGGGATTGGAATGTCCTAGGAATAGGCCTCGGAACACGGTCGAGCATGAAGCAGCCCAACTAATTGCTGTACGAACCAAAAGTGGAGATGTAAGTCAAAACGGGAGTAATTCGGGAGGAAGAAGAGTGCGTGGGGAAGCTACTTCAGGATTAGAAGGAAGAGACGCTCTACTCCATAAAGGAAAAGCTTCTTGGCCTATGGATGCAATCTCCTATCGAGAGAGTTGCCATAACGAGTCCGCCACGGGCATGTGAATTACATATGAAAAAACCAGGTGACATTATGAATCTCTTCGAGCATGTATTAGGGCTACCTTACTCTTTCTTTCCTTCTCGGTGCTACTGTACTAGAAATTTAATACTAGATTAATCGAATATCCTGAATAGGAGTCATGATATTGTCTTCCACCTATAGTACTGTTGGATCGCCTTGTTTGATTTAAGATGTGTAAAGGGAAAGGTTTGACATTGTATTAAAAGAGGGATGTCTGCATAGAGATCGATTGGCTTCAACCGGTTGCCTCTGCGCTACTTTTATTTCATTTCCATGGAGTGGATTCTCTGTTTCCTCGAGCTGCAGACTTGGCAGGGAGGCATGCAGAAAAATAGCAATGATAATGCAGTTATAATGATGAACAGAACTATTGCCTTACTTATGTGACCTGCGAGCAAGGATGTATATAAGTATGACATGCGTAAAAGTCACTTCTGGAATTTGCGAGGCTGCCTGGCCGAATTCTTTAGTTAGTTACATGTCTCCCATAACCATAACTTACGGTTTATGCCTTCAAATCCTATAGTGAGACTGATTCCCGCACGTTCCTGGTTGCACTAGATTCTCTAGTTACCAACCACTATGCTAAGCTGTCAAGGAATAGCCTCTCTATAATATTATCAAAACTTCTTTTCCCCTCTTTGTGAGCATGTGATCAAGGTGAAGTAATCCCCTGCTTGCTTCAGTTTTACATCCATTATCACAAAGATCAAATTGTCATGACTATAGTAGCTTCCTGAGGATATTCGTACGGTTGGAACTAGAATTTGGCTCGTTTTCTTCTGTTTATCTTTTCCATCTCTGGACTAATTGCAATTGCTATATTCTTTTCAATTGAGTTTGCCTTCTTTTCTGCGGTAATAGAAGGCCGAAAATATATATATGCTTTGGATGGTGCAAAAGGTATTCACGTGTGAAGTTCGAAAAGAAAAAAAAGATTGTTTCCTATATCTTACTGGTGTGCAAGGGGATTAGTTTCTATATAAGCGACCTTAAGTACAAGTGACTTCATTTTATGAGCAATCAAAACTGCTACAGTGATAGATGCAACGTGGGAATTTAACTTACCATTGAGAGGGAGGGAGCTGTTGCGAGTGATTCCGAGTGCAAATGTGTGTATGTGTGGATATGTGCGTGTGAAGCTATGCATACATGAGTGTGGGAAGGAGAGAGTGTGAGTGTGGGAGAGCAAGAAGTAGAATGGTAAGAGAATATGTGAAGATAAGGAGGAGGAGTTAGAAGGAGAGATAAGGAAGATAAAGAGAGGGAAGTGAAGGAAAAAGAGAGAAAAGGGGGAGGGTGCGTGATAGAGTAAGGGTGTGTGTGTCTGTGGGTGCAAATGTACGGGAGTAAGCAAGAGGTGCATGAGAGTTAGAGTATGTGAAGGGGAGTGAAGAAGAAAGAAAGAGAACGGGGAAGCAAGGAGTGCACTTCCACGAAAGCAATACATGAGTCGGAGTCCAGTTCACATACGCACTAGGGTTTTCATTTTCGTGCTCTTCATATATATTTGGGTGGAATTGTTGTCTCAGTGCATTTGGGCAACAAGAAGTAGGCATCCATCCGCACTTTCCCTAGGACTAAAAGGTAAACATTTTGGTGCGTTTGCCAGGAATAGCTTGGCACGTCTCTATAAGAGAGTGCCATAGGTTCGCCTAGCGCCACATGTTGGCCGAGCTTGCGGACTCCAGATCTAGTACATGAGTGAGGGGAGCTCATCCTCAGGAGCAACACAAACTCAAAGAGAGGAACGCGCTGTGGAGGTGATCGCAATCCGGGTGGATCGGGTCCGGTCGTGGCACACACAGGGTGTATGAAGCTAATGAATGTTGGAAGGTTTAAAGATGTGAAGGTGAAATTAATGTTGAGTATGGAGAAGAGAGAGATGTTGAAATAATTATGGGAATGGGAATGTAGGTGTGCAAGTTAGATTGATGACATGAATGATAAGAATGAAAGAGAACCATACACACGAATCAAATTTGGAAGGAAGAATGGTCCATTGGAGGAGCTTCTTAAACACTTCCTAATTCTAATCCATATGTATAGCCTTCTTTGGATGATATGTATGCATGATGAGAATAGATGGAATCCTTACACATAAATCAGTTTCGAAAGGAAGAATGGTCCAATATTGGAGCTTCTTATACACTTTCAGAAACTAATAAATATGTATGGATTTGTATGGATTATATGCATGCAAGTGAATTATGATGATGGATTTTACTCACAAGCTCAAAGAAACATCCTCACTGGTTCAACGCAATACTGCGGAGCCTTCTCACACATAGAAGAAATAGAAGACATGTAAAAATACTTAAGAGACTAAGAGAGGTGACAAGAGACAAGTGACAAGTGACATGAATTAAAAGAATTTGAATTAAGTTACATGTAAAAGATCGTCGTGGTACGTCATGCTAAGTAGTCTACTGATCAAAGGTGGTTCCGACCCTCAAACCATGACAGTTCAACCGAATGTCACACGTAAGAAGGTGAGTTCCACTCTAGTGACCCTATGTCTGTCTAGGCTCGTAACGTCTAACTAAAGAAGTCTAAGACTCATTAAAATCAGCTCTAACTCACTCACACGCTCCACCGAGGGTGAGTCAAGATAGAGATGCTGGTTTCAAGAGCCTATCCTAAATTGGAGTTCTAACTTAAATTTGAAACTAGGTTCTATACTCATACTAGCTCACCTTGGATCCTCACTCGCTCAACCGAGGGTGATCGTCTCAAGGAAACCGTAAACTAGCATGAGCCCTATGGATGCCTAATAATGATGCTCTAGGAGTTTGGAGGGGGGTTTATATAGTTTTTTGAATGAATTTGGGCCCTTGGATCTAGAGAAATCAACTCTCAACTCTAGGATCACTACTTTCGATTACAACCATTTGATTAATCAAATCAATGGCTTGGAATTGTTCTTTCTATCAAATCTAGTGTAAAGGAGTGAAATTTAGGCGCCCTCATTCTCCACCATTGGATCTGGGGATGATCTGGACCGTCGGATGAGTGCTGACATCAATTTGGATAAGATAAGCCACTATTTTTGGAGAAATGCTGCATTATTGATCTTTGATTGTAAAAAAGGTCTTCTTTTATGGAAAAAATTCGTGGATCCTCCTTCCTTTATGCTTTAGTGCATCTCCACCCTTGAATATGAGCTCATCTTGACCGTACAACATGGTTCAATCATATTTTGACATGTGGCAGACATTCAAGCCTTCAATTTTCTTATTCTAGAAAACTGCGGTGACCTTGAAAACTGGACTTTGTGCCCCTTGACCCTCCAAAAAGTCTTTGATGAAGATGAAACATTGTAGGACTATGTCTCCAAAGATCTCCTTCAGGAATATGCAGAAAAAACTCCCATCTGAATCTAACTTGTACAAGTTTGACTACATTTGGAAGCTTGCAAGGTGGCATTAAGGTGTCTAGGAAGCTCGGATAGCCTTGAAACTTTATACAAATATGTAGCCACATATGGTCTTTATACATGCCAAACCATATGGCTAACATAAATTTCTATACAAGAATTTGTAGGGTCAAACTAGAAAAAATACATTTTTACAAAATGAACATAGCATATCAATGTGCTACCAAATCCATTTTCTGCTGAAATTTGGGCTATAGACTGCCTTTGACAATCTTTACAAGTATATGGATTTTCATCTAATTTGGTGACAATGAAATTTTTGCCCTAATTTCCCAACTTTGACCAGCTTTGACCAACTTTGACCGCTACCATGGACTTTCTTGATTTCTTTGAAACTTTGTATGTGACCTTCCTTTGACATCCTTGATGCATCCTGGACTTCTCGGGGAATTCTGGCTACCTTCACCAAATATGTTTTTTGTAGGCCTTCACAAGCGAGAGAGGAGAGAAAATCTCGACGACATTCGCCCCCACTAAACCTGCGATTCCTCCGGAAGCGCCACTCTAGCATCTGTGAAAAACAAAATGTTCCAGGCATCAAATTCTTTTATAAGCAACATAAGAAACATGGAAGGAAAATTGATTATATGCATGAATTAGTAGGTAACGTGACATGAAGCAAAATTTGCATGAAAGAAAGAATTGAAACAGGCAACATGAATATGCATGAACAAATAGGCAACATATATGCAAATGAACAAGCAACATTGGCAACAAGAAAGAAAAAAATCAAGCATCAATATGAAGTGGAAGTGGATGTATTGAGTCGTTTTAAGCATCAGTTTCTCTCATCCTGAAGAAAATTTTGTACCTTTTTCATAAAGCAATCTACCTTAAATATGATTATAAACAAAGATTTAGGATTTTCAAGAGACATCTTTCATCTTTAGCTTATTTTAGATCAACTCCTTTCCTACATAAATATGAATATGCTCTTTCTCTAATAACATGCAAGGAAATCTAACTAAACTCCACTAATGCATAAATCTGCCTATATAGCCTGTGATTTATTCTACTATGCCTCTTTATCCTCCTTTGGCTTGCTCTTTTTTTTTTTTTGATGATGATGATTCGGCAACTTTATGGTTACGATCACTTTTTTGGGGTGGAAGAAAGTGTAAACTTCTTGGTAACATGTAGCAACTTTTTTTTTTTTTTTTTATGACGGGGAAAAATTAAACCCCGATACAAGGTACAACCATTTTTGATGACGGAGAACAGTCGTTTTAAACTCCGATACAAGTGCTGTGAGATGGACTAAGGATGTAGAAACATGCAATAGCAGGAGCTAGGATTTCAACAATTATGCTTTCGATATAGGATACATATGCATGTTTATATATGAAAGTCTTGTCACCAAAATAAACCTCCAAATCTACATGCCCTATCTTTCCACAATCCTAGATTATAAACAATTTCTTGGTAGATAAGTTACTACTTAAGATAAAATTTTACACAAGTAGAGAAATCATCATTTGCCCTTTTTTGACTCAAGTGATGTGGATATGCAATGCAATGCAAAGACTGAAAAAAACATGCATGAAACAAGTATGGAAAAAAAAAAATAGAATGAACTTGAAAAAAAACAAAGCAACATGAACTTGAAAATTAATGATTTTTTTTTTCCTTTTTTTATTTATATTTTTATTTTTTTATAGCATGGATACTCCTGTTTATGAATCGGCCTCATTGTTGTCATCTTCTTCAATGTCCTTATCCAAAATGTACTCGTCATTATCACGCTTCTTGAATAACTTTATCCTTTTACCTGCAATCAAAGTTTTTAGTGCAACACCATTTAATTCACAAAGAGCATACGTACCATTTTTGTTGACTTTTGATACTATGTATGGCCCAAACCACCGTTGAGTGAGCTTTTTGCGTGCATCATATTGAGAGTCAAATGTACTATCATAAATGAGCACCCAATCTCCTACTTCAATTGGCTTAGGACGCAATCGATGAGTTTTATCAAAATAATGCTTGTTCTTCATTCTAGATTCTCTTAATTTTTCAACAGCATCATTAAGTCTTAATTTACCTTGTTCTAACTGTTTAATACGCAAACTCAAAAAATCATCAGTAGACATGTTTTCAGACCAAGGAAAATTTGACCATGCAGAAATATGAGACTGAATTGGAAACAATGGTTTTTGACAGTACATGAGTTCAGCAGGCATATATCCAGTAGTACGTGTGCATGTCATTCTATCTGCCCAAAGTGCAAAAGGTAAGAATTTAGGCCATTGTTTGATGTCACCATTACATGCTTTAGATATGGCTTTCACAATAGGTGGATGCCCTCTCTCTATTTTACCATTGGCCTCTGGGTTATATGCAGTAGTGAGAGACAAACGAATACCATGACGCTCAAAGAACTCTTTAGCTTCTCTCGCATTTAACTCTCCACGATCGGCAACTACTTTCTCTATGTACCCAAAGCGACTTATGACATCTTCAAGCAAGAATTTGCAAACATTGTAAGTGGTCTTAGATCGTAGTGCACGTCCCTCTACATGATTAGTTAAGTCTTCTCTTGCAAGTACAATGTAACGCATTTTGTCGATACCTTTAGGCATAGTTACAAGATCTACTACCCACTTGTAGTGAATACAAGGTGGATAAGTAGGATGCAACGGATCTCTATGTTTGACTGATGAATGAAGTTGACAAGTAGAACATGTAGAAACATAGCTACTAATGTCAACATACATCCTAGGCCAATAATAGGTACTTCTAATTTTTTCATATGTTCCAAAAAATCCTTTATGACCGGCCCATAATGTCTCATGCATTTCCTTCATTACTTGCAATTGAAGACCTCGTTTTCCCAGGACTCGTTGTGGATTCTTAACCTTACCCTTAGCATGTCTCCAAAGATAACCATTACATAGGAAAAAGTTATAAGCTCGTTTCCTAATGTTACGGAATCTATTCGTAGTCCAGCTAGGTAATGGTTGTAGTGTACTGAGATACTTTCCTATGTCTCTCCATTCATCTTCATACTCAGACTCATGAAATTTCTCATACTCATATATATGTGGAACATAGTCAACTAAATTCACATTCTTTATTAGATCACTTTCAAGATCATCATCAAATCTAGCTCTCGATAACATATCAGCAACTGAGTTTGACTTACCTGAAATATGAACTAACTTAGGATTTATGAACTTAATATATGAGATCCATCTAAGCATGGCTATATCAGGAGATGAACAATTGGCTATCATTCCAATGAGAGGCAAACAATCAGTCTCAACTTTGACATTTGCACCAATGAAATATTCTTTGTCTGTTTTCAAAGCTGTTACCATACCCCATAGTTCTCGTTTGATTTGTGGATATTTTTGTTGTGTTTCATGTAGAATTTTGGCACCAAACCTAATTGCATATCTATTCCCTTCACTATCATCTTGACTTATGACCCAACCTATACCAATAGGACTAGTATCAACAGTCAATATAATAGGTTTGTTAGCAGAATAGTCTACACGCTTAAGGATGGGAGCTTTAAGCAGTAATTTCTTCAATTTACGCATAGCTTGAGTGTGTTTGTCAGTCCAAATAAATTTTTGTTTCTTCCTCAACAAGTCATAAAGACAATCAGCAACATGAGCAAAGTGAGGGATCCAAATAACATAAAAGATGCAAGCACCAAGAAATCTACGTACCTCACTCACGTTGTTACATGTTTCAGAAATCTTGCTAATGGCATCAACTTTTTGTGGGTATGGCTTTCGACCATAATGGCCACATAAATGTCCAACAATAAGTACCTCGTTGACACCAAAAACAGATTTCTCTATGGAAAATGTGAGACCTACCTCTTCAAATCGTTGAAATATTCTTTCACAATCAAAGATATGGTCAAGAACAAATTTACGACATCCCGATGAATCTAAAGTAATGTCCTTTACACGTTCCTCACTCCCTTTAATTGGAATATCATCAATGAATGGCATAGTTATATGAGGGATAAAGTCATGTAACACCATATTCATAGCACTCATCATATGAGCCACAGAATTAGTCGCTCCTTGAGGTAAAGTACACATTCGCACTAAGCCTAAAGGAGTTTTCATTGTGGTTATGTCACGACTATCAATTGCTAATTGGAATTGGTCATATCCAGAATATAGATCACCCATTGAATAGATAGAATGTCCTGAAAATGATTCAGCAAACTCATCTACAATGGGTCCTGTTCCTACATTCCTTATGGTGACTTTATTGACGGGTTGGAGATCTTGAATAAAACGTAGTTTCCCATTCTTTTTAGGCACAGTGAACCATCTGTTTGAGTAAGGTGCAAAAGATGGCTCTAAAATTCTCATGTTTATCTTCTCCTTAAGTAGTTTCATTAGCTCAGGTAAGTGAGCCTTTGGAACAGGTATAGGACGAAGATTCCATGGAATATGTGGAATAGTAAAGATTATCATGGGTGCAACTAGCTTAGGATCTACACAACCAATCTCATGAGGATACATAGTAAAGGCTTTTCCATGGCTCCGTATAACTCTCTCAAATTTATCTCTCTCTGCTGGCAAAAGAAAGTCATCATCTCTACCAATTTTCACCTGTTTGATTGTCTCATCCGTGAATGTATGTCCTATGTTTTTCTTATCCCAAAGAATTGGATCATTTTTCACATCAATAATTTTTTCATTACTTCCTTGGGGTAATGGTTGAGCTATGGGTTTGATTTTTTTGTCTACAGTTTTGTACTTTGTTTCAACTAAGGCATCATGTGTTTGGTTAAATTTTGAGCACTTGTCAACATTGAGAGCATACTCTTGGATTAGAGCATACTCATCAAGGGAAGAAAGAAGAATAATATGGGAATTAGAATTTTGTTGAAGACATAACTCTAACTCCTCAAGAGTAGAGAAACAATGAGATGTCTCAATCACATGCTCAATGTTCTCATCATGTTCCATGATTTTGTTGTTTTTATAATTTTTTTGGCTTTTTTGGATAAAAGACTTGGACAATTGACTCTTATGAAGAAAATCTAATCTAGAATGTGGAAAACAAAGTGACAAACTATTGTACATGTTGGTTGGATGCGAGATGTCAAACCAATATCCACTGTTGTCCCGCTCAACAATGGATTCTATCCGAAATTTTGATCATATGTAGCTCCAAACATGAATCGAGGTGCACAATCACTACAAGCATGCTCATGACCCTGAGTAACAATAGGTTTCTTTCTAATTGACAATCGATTCCTAGGATGATTCACTCCTACTGTCATGACTTGAAGTGATTGCATTCCATCCTTAGACTTGAATCTAGCATAGGTAGACCCATCATCCATGGCTTTAGTTTCCATACGACTCTCACAAATAAAGGGTTGACCTAAGAGAACTTCATAGGAGCAATTATCTTGAATAAAAAAGTGAAACTCTTCTGTGATTCCTCCTATGGATATGGGCACACTAGCACAAGCTCCATACAGGGTACCTACACCATTATCTGCAGTTCTCATACGCCATCCACAATCTTTATCTATGGGCCATCGAAACTTATCATAAACTTCTCTTGAAATCACATTGATTTCGGAGCCGGAATCTACTAATGCATTTACAGTGATAGTGTTCTTATCATTTCCTATTTTAACATGCATCTCTGATGTACCTCTAGACCAAAATGTTCTTTTAAAGTGACTTTCAGGATTGTTTTCATGATTTTCATGGTCAGGTTGAATAGGTCCTAAGAAATTTTTATTAACATTTACTTCATCATCATCAAAGTCCTCTTCATCAGATTCATCAAAGTTTAAGGCTTCATTCATAGCTTGATCTTGATCTAGAGAATCTTGCATCTCAGTATCTAGATTAAGCGGAAACCTCTTCCTTTTAATTAGGCCGATAAAGTTATCTTTAAAAACAGGCTTTGCAATAGAGAAAACTTGTTCTAAAGACATAGTCACTTGACTCTTAAGCAAAATGTCATCTAAAATCTCCATAGGATCTATTTTTCTCTCAATTTCTGAAATCAAGATGGCTTTAGGTTTTCTCTTTGGTTTCTTTTGTTTTTGCTCAAGGTCTTGTTTTTGTTCATGTTCTCGTGTTTGGTCTTCAGTTTGTTTTGATTGTTCTTGTTTATCTAAAGGCTTTGGTTCTGTTTTTCTTTGCTTTGTCTTCTTCCCTTTTTGTTTCTCCTCTTGTTTTTGTTCATTGGGTTCTGATTCTTGTTTTTTATCTTTGGATTGTGATGTTTCTCCTTGCTCTATGATTGTTTCTATTCCCTCTGAGGTTTGTTTTCTAGTCACTCTTCTTTCACTAGGCTCAACTTCATCTCTTTTTCGTTTTTCTTCTACATTGGATATGTGAGAAATAAGAGATTGATCTTCTATCGGTGACTCCCAAGCCGTTATTCTCCTAATCTCATCCCGTGCTCTTACTAAAGCCTCTATGGAAAAATCACCTTCCTTTGTGGGTTTACTTGATTCTACTTGTTGTTCATCAAGAGCTTCTAGTTTCACTCCTCTAGTTCCTACGTCCATTATGGTTATATTTTCATAATGTTTTTTCATTCCTCCCTTACCATAATTTCCTTGCAAAGGTAGCCTAGATCGATAGTCACAGATTTTCTTGTCTATGTCTATTACTAGTCGTTGCTCCTTAGCATCCTTCAATAGTTCGCAATCTCTCAAAAAGTGCTCTAACGAATCACACCAAGGACACCTACGAGGGCCACGCACAAAACCATTTTGATTTTGAGGATTTTGATTAACTTGTGGTGGGAAATTTTGAAATTGAGGATTTTGTTGATAAGGTATTGCTTGAACAGGATAATTAGGATTTTGAAAATGCAATTGATGTATTTGAGGAGCTTGGGGAGCAACATGTGGTACTTGAGGTGCAAGAGGAGCTTCCATATTATACGGTTGATGATTTTGAAAATTTTGATTTTGAGGATTTTGAAAAGCTATTTGAGAAGCTTGAGGATACAGGTTTTGATACATTTGAGGATTTTGCACATGAGGATGAGTATTTTGCATTGAAGGATTATGCATGGGAGGATTATGCATTGGAGGAACTTGATATGCTTGAGTAGGAGCTACTTGTGGATTTTGATTGGTAGCTATAACATGTTGATTAGGCTCTTGATTAGTCATTGGGTTCATTTGATTTTGGAAAGTTTTGGTGTAATTAGATTGTAAAGCATCTATAGTCTTGGCCAAATTGGATTGTGTAGCAATAAGACTTTCCATTTGCTTAGTGAGAATATCCACTTGAGATTGTTCAACTACACTTTTATTTGGCTCTACTTTAAAACCTTGAGTAGGCTCCATCCTTTGAGGAATAGGAGTAGAGTCAAAAAGCATAGCATGGGATTGTTCTCTAAATTGCTCCTTAATTTGTGGAAGGCTAGCTTGAGGAAGACTAGTTTGCTCATAAAGCATGGATTGTCTTTGATGTCTATGGGCTACAGCCTCTACTACTTTACGCACTTTTTGCCAATTGTCAGTAAGACCATAGCGCTTATCTGGTTCTTCTAATCGCCGTTCAACTTCCCTACGAGTTTCAGGATGAAGAAGCTTAAGAAAATTGATCACAAGATCAGGTTCCAAAGTTATCTTATCCTCATCAGGAAGTTGTTCATAGCGTCTAATATACTCATTTTGTAAGTGAGTAATAGAGCTACTAGGCTTTGGAGAATTGACCCATCATAAGAATCCATCTCGATTATGTTGGCTATAATCTTCAAGATAGAATTCTTTGAGCATCTCCTTTCTAAAATCACTCCAAGGAAGACTATCATATTGAGTGACACGGTTTATGATAGAGCTATCAACAATTCGTTCAAAGAATGATATCAAAAGATCTTCAGGAAGACCAAAAATCATAGCTTGCTCTTCAAACAAATCTAAGTAGCTTGTGATGTTGATGCCATTGAATTTTCCCTTCTCTCTCAACATAGAAGAGACTATTCTTTGGCCTTGTTTCTCAACAATAAGGGATTTGAATCCTTCCTCCATCTTATGTGAATAAGCAAGTGATGCACGATGTTCTAGATCTCTCACAAATGTGTTTACTTCGCGACGAAGATGTGCACGATATTGTGAGAAATCCAGTGCAACACTCAAGAATGATGATGATGATGTGATGAGGATGAAAAATATGAACCAAAGGATATGGATCACAACCTCCCAACAAGATCAGAAGCAAATGCCACGAAGCGTTTCACGTCGGGTTCAAATGTGGAGGTGATCGCAATCCGGGTGGATCGGGTCCGGTCGTGGCACACACAGGGTGTATGAAGCTAATGAATGTTGGAAGGTTTAAAGATGTGAAGGTGAAATTAATGTTGAGTATGGAGAAGAGAGAGATGTTGAAATAATTATGGGAATGGGAATGTAGGTGTGCAAGCTAGATTGATGACATGAATGATAAGAATGAAAGAGAACCATACACACGAATCAAATTTGGAAGGAAGAATGGTCCATTGGAGGAGCTTCTTAAACACTTCCTAATTCTAATCCATATGTATAGCCTTCTTTGGATGATATGTATGCATGATGAGAATAGATGGAATCCTTACACATAAATCAGTTTCGAAAGGAAGAATGGTCCAATATTGGAGCTTCTTATACACTTTCAGAAACTAATAAATATGTATGGATTTGTATGGATTATATGCATGCAAGTGAATTATGATGATGGATTTTACTCACAAGCTCAAAGAAACATCCTCACTGGTTCAACGCAATACTACGGAGCCTTCTCACACATAGAAGAAATAGAAGACATGTAAAAATACTTAAGAGACTAAGAGAGGTGACAAGAGACAAGTGACAAGTGACATGAATTAAAAGAATTTGAATTAAGTTACATGTAAAAGATCGTCGTGGTACGTCATGCTAAGCAGTCTACTGATGAAAGGTGGTTCCGACCCTCAAACCATGACAGTTCAACCGAATGTCACACGTAAGAAGGTGAGTTCCACTCCAGTGACCCTATGTCTGTCTAGGCTCGTAACATCTAACTAAAGAAGTCTAAGACTCATTAAAATCAGCTCTAACTCACTCACACGCTCCACCGAGGGTGAGTCAAGATAGAGATGCTGGTTTCAAGAGCCTATCCTAAATTGGAGTTCTAACTTAAATTTGAAACTAGGTTCTATACTCATACTAGCTCACCTTGGATCCTCACTCGCTCAACCGAGGGTGATCGTCTCAAGGAAACCGTAAGCTAGCATGAGCCCTATGGATGCCTAATAATGATGCTCTAGGAGTTTGGAGGGGGGTTTATATAGTTTTTTGAATGAATTTGGGCCCTTGGATCTAGAGAAATCAACTCTCAACTCTAGGATCACTACTTTCGATTACAACCATTTGATTAATCAAATCAATGGCTTGGAATTGTTCTTTCTATCAAATCTAGTGTAAAGGAGTGAAATTTAGGCGCCCTCATTCTCCACCATTGGATCTGGGGATGATCTGGACCGTCGGATGAGTGCTGACATCAATTTGGATAAGATAAGCCACTATTTTTGGAGAAATGCTGCATTATTGATCTTTGATTGTAAAAAAGGTCTTCTTTTATGGAAAAAATTCGTGGATCCTCCTTCCTTTATGCTTTAGTGCATCTCCACCCTTGAATATGAGCTCATCTTGACCGTACAACATGGTTCAATCATATTTTGACATGTGGCAGACATTCAAGCCTTCAATTTTCTTATTCTAGAAAACTGCGGTGACCTTGAAAACTGGACTTTGTGCCCCTTGACCCTCCAAAAAGTCTTTGATGAAGATGAAACATTGTAGGACTATGTTTCCAAAGATCTCCTTCAGGAATATGCAGAAAAAACTCCCATCTGAATCTAACTTGTACAAGTTTGACTACATTTGGAAGCTTGCAAGGTGGCATTAAGGTGTCTAGGAAGCTCGGATAGCCTTGAAACTTTATACAAATATGTAGCCACATATGGTCTTTATACATGCCAAACCATATGGCTAACATAAATTTCTATACAAGAATTTGTAGGGTCAAACTAGAAAAAATACATTTTTACAAAATGAACATAGCATATCAATGTGCTACCAAATCCATTTTCTGCTGAAATTTGGGCTATAGACTGCCTTTGACAATCTTTACAAGTATATGGATTTTCATCTAATTTGGTGACAATGAAATTTTTGCCCTAATTTCCCAACTTTGACCAGCTTTGACCAACTTTGACCGCTACCATGGACTTTCTTGATTTCTTTGAAACTTTGTATGTGACCTTCCTTTGACATCCTTGATGCATCCTGGACTTCTCGGGGAATTCTGGCTACCTTCACCAAATATGTTTTTTGTAGGCCTTCACAAGTGAGAGAGGAGAGAAAATCTCGACGACAGCGCTCAGAGAAGAGCCCTTGAAAGAGAAAGGAAGAGGTGGGAATTTCAAGGCGAGTCAACCTCGACTAGCTCGAAGAAATCTACTAAAAACGTGTACTCCCGTAGGAGAGTCGCGAATCAAGTACGAAAGTTTGAAGGAGGGATCCTGAGGCCGCGTGTGCTAAATTTCTGGGATCGAAGTGATATTGACATCACACCTCTGTTTGAAATGGCTCAATGGATCTTGGTTCACTTGGGGGACTTCACCAAGTTCTCAGGTGCTTGGGACAAAGATCCTGATAGTTTTATCCAACTGTTTGAGGTTACGTGTGCGGCCAATGAGGTAGTAGACAAGGCTCAAAGGTTGAGGATCTTTCCGGCTACTCTTCGTGATGAGGCAGCCAATTGGTATGGGAATTTGACACCTCAAGAGTGTGGAACTTATCAGATGCTCAAGGAAGCCTTCTTGGCAAAGTTTCGACGACAAGACTTCCAAGATAGATTGGCCCAACAGATGGATTACTTGCGACAAGGAGTCAATGAGAGCATCCATAACTACATTCAGAGAATGGAAACGTTGGTAAGGAAGATGGGCGCGAATGCCTCGAACGATGAGACATTGAAGAGAAGATTCATCGCAGGATTGAGAGATCCTACGGCACATCAGCATATCAACCTGACAAGACCGACAACTTTAATGGATGCTAAGGAACAAGCAACGCTTTCGGAGGAAGTAGAATTATGTCAACAGAGGAAGATGGAGCTCTTATACGAGCCAATGGGAGGCCCAGGTAACATACCAATAAAAGATCATGGCCAAGGAAGTCCTGCATTAACGACGCCAGCTTTTGTAGCTGCCACTAGCATGCCAGGCGAGGTAAAGCCTGTGCTAACTGAAGAACGAATATTGGAGTTGGTCACACAAGCTATAAAAGCTGCCACAATGACCCAGGAAACATACACAGTAAAACCCGAGGTAACTACAAACCCGAATCAAGTGTTTAGATCGAACACATGGTGTGGAAAGTGCCATGGTTACGGCCATTTGGCTTCAGAATGCCCTACAGTCTCAAGAGTATTCACAGATAGATCACCACCTAGAATGCGTTGCACTTTTTGTGGAAGAACAAATCACACAGAGGACCGATGTTATAACAAGAGAGCCTATGAAGAGAGGACCATGAAATCGGGAGATACAAGAGAAAGACCTTACACGGGATTGCCCGCTCAAAGTGTCCCACCTATATCTCGTTGGGAAAACAGACCGACTTATGGATATGGTGCTCAGGGTCAAGGAGGAGACTATCCAAGAGGAGCCGCACGTGATCAAAGGAGAGATGGTCCAATCCAGTGCTGGAGATGCCATGGCTTTGGCCATACACAATCTAGATGCCCAAACGAAAAGAAACCAATTGATTATACCCCACTATGTAGGTACTGTAGTGGAGAGGGCCACTTTGATGAAGATTGTCCAAAACGAAGAGCTGCCGCCGGCAAGGAAAAAGGACCAGTAGGGTCCTCGAATTATGTTGATACTCAGATGCATTCCACATCGAGAGCTCAAGAGCACGTTCCTACAATCGGGGTAGTGTTCAAGACACTGAACCCTCAAGAAGGTTCTAGCTCGTTAATGCACTTTATGGATGCTTACGAGGCCAAGAAACCACATAAAGAGCCAACTGTGGTAGTAGTCACAAGAACTCAAGAATATTTGAAGAAAAATCCAGAAGGTGAAAACGGAAAAGCAAGTCAAGAGAAGATAGCTGAACATGGAGAGGTAGAAAACCAAGTTGGAGGATTTGCTGAGCAGCAGGAGTTTGAGGATGGGGAAGAGATAGAGATTCTTCCACTAGTGACCAAGGAGTTTGTGCCGGGCATAGCACCATTCCCTGAAAGATTGAAGGCTCCTAGGAGTAGGAAGGAAAGACAAAGTTTGGAGGAAGTGGACATTGTAAACTTGCTCGCGGACACGGAAGTCACGCTAGACATTGGCACATTGCTGAAATGTTCACCTGCATATAGGAAACAATTCTACAACGAATATATTAAGAAGCCGAGGAAAGCTCGAGATAAAAAGAGACAAGATAAAGATGTCCAAGGGATCATTCAAAGTATTACGATGCAAATTGATTCGAATGCTCTAGCTGTGACAGTCGAGATTAAAGGATATGCAGTCCCTGGTGCTCAGTTAGATAGTGGAGCCGCAGTCAACCTTATGACTGAGTTCATGATGAAAGCTTTGGGCCTCAACCACATGGAAGAAACTCCGATGTCCTTGAGAATGGCAGATCAAACCCAAGTGAAGCCTGCGGGTCTTTTAAAGAATGTAAGCACAGTTGTGGGCGGTCTAGAATTTAAAGTTGATTATTTGATAGTAAGACCAAGGACGTCAGAGGCCACCTTCTCGATCCTACTTGGACGGCCATGGCTGGTGCAAGCCGAATGTGTGCACGATTGGCGCACATGATTTATCATAATTGGACCGAAGGCTGATCGAATACAACTTCAAGTGTCTCCAAACTTGACCGGCAAGAAATCGACAACAGCTGAGAAAAGGAAGCAAAAAGCAAAGGAAAAGGTTAGACAAGAAATGGCGCGGGTAAGATTTGCCCTGCGCACGGAGACTTCTAAGGACCTTTCACAGGATGGATTTAATCTGCAATTGGCCAACCTCCAACATGCGAAAGTGGGCGAGTACAAAGATCCACTATGTTACAAGGATGACTCAGACCAGGAGTTGCTGGGATGGTTGACACATACAAGTGAATTTGAGTGCTACATGTTGAGTATAGACGCAAAGGAAAATAAAGCTACTCAATCCCTGGAGAAGGGAACTTCAAAAGAAGAGTTGAAACTGGAGTTAGCTCCGACAATGGAAGTGCAACAGTTGAGAGAAAGGGTTAGAATGCTAGAAGAAGAGCTTCTAAGGAGAAGTTGACAATCAGACAGAGAAGCGGAAAGTAAAACTAAAGTGCAGGAAGCCATTGCAAAAGCTGAACTAAAGATATTGGGTGCGGTTGAAAAAGAACAAAACAATGATTTACTGGCCAACTATGCACGCGTGATCGGAGAGAACATTCCAATCAGAGCGTCATCAAGGAATAAGGAATATTCGCGAGAAGCTCAGGTGGAAAAATGGGAAGTTTTTCCAGAAAAGTTCTTGAGCGTGGGGTCAGAGCTACCAGAGGGAGTACGAGATTGCATTAAATTGGCACTCAAAAATTTCAGCAAGGCCTTTGCATGGTCATACAGTGATCTGAGAGGAATTGATCCCCGAATCTGCCAACATTATATAGATTTGGAAGAAGGCACCCGACCAATATGTCAACGACTTAGGCGGACAAAGCCAGTCTACTCAGAATTGATCAAGCTGGAATTGACTAAGTTATTGGACGCAGGATTCATATATCCCATCGCCTCCAGCGAGTGGGTATCACCAATTGTAGTGGTTCCGAAAAAAAATAAGAAAATCCATATTTGCATAGATTATCGTAAGGTGAACGAGCGCACAAAGAAGGATCACTTCCCCTTGCCGTTTACTGATCAAATCTTGGACAGAGTGGCTAGCCATAAATTGTACTCATTTTTGGATGGTTTCAGTGGGTACAACTAGATCCAAATCCATGAAGAGGATCAATCAAAAACTACTTTCACCATAGAATGGGGCACATACGCATATCGTGTGATGCCATTTGGATTATGCAATGCACCGTCCAAATTCCAGAGGGCAAGGATAGCTGCATATCAAGAATATTTGCAGGATTGGATGGAGATATTCCTCGATGATTTTGCAATCAGGGGCAATGATGAAAACATGATGGAGAGGATCGAAGCTATTTTAAAAAGAAGCATTGAAAAAGGCATCGCATTAAATCTTGAAAAGTGTACATTTGGAGTACGAAGAGGATTGCTTTTGGGACATGTTATTTCCGAAAAAGGGATCGCAGTTGACGAGGATAAAGTAGAAAAAATCGGACAACTTCCACCTCCTCAAAACTTGCGACAACTCAGAGGATTCTTGGGGCATGCTAATTATTATCGACGATTTATATTAAATTTTGCATCAATAGTAGCACCACTGACGAATCTTTTGAGGAAAGACCAACAATACCAATGGATTGGAGAGTGTCAGGTTGCTTTCGAATTGATAAAAAATAAATTGATAAATGCACCGATTTTGGTAGCACCCGACTGGACGAAAGAATTTCATCTGCATACAGATGCTTCTCATACTGCAGTTGGAGCAGTGCTATGCCAAGCCGATGAAAAGAAGTTGGACCACCCTATTTATTACGCAAGTTGCAACTTGAATAGCACTGAGAGGAACTACATGACTACAGAGAAGGAATGCCTCTCGATGATCTTTGCGGTAAACAAGTATCGGCATTACTTGATGGAAAAACATTTCACGTTTTATGTGGATCATGAAGCCCTTAAGTATATCATCAATAAACCCGAGCTATCAGGGCAATTGATGAGGTGGATGCTACTCCTCCAAGAATTTCAGTTCACAGTGGTAACCAAACCAAGCAAAGCGCATATATTGGCTGACCATTTATCTCGAATTGTTAATGAGGAGCCAATCTCTAGTGTGCCCGACGATGCTCCTGATGGGCATCTATTTCAGGTTGATGCTAAAGTACCTTGGTATGCTGACTTGGTGAATTTCTTATGCACCACTAAATACCCACCGGGAGCAAGCAAGAGAGAGAAGCAAAAACTGTTAGCATTGGCGAAGCACCATAGCATCATTGGTGGGCAGCTCTATCGATATTTTGTCCATGAGAGTATTTATCGGAGGTGCCTTGAAGAAGAAGAAGCAACCCTAGTGTTGGGAGCATTACATGATGAACCCTGCGGGGGGCATTTTGCTGGTGAGCTGACGGCAAGAAAGATCTTATTGGCTGGGTATTGGTGGCCAACGCTGTTCAAAGACTCTCACACATACTGTAAGAAATGCGACAGATGCCAAAGAATGGGAAAACCAACATTAGCACATGCTGCTCCTCTTACGCCAGTGCTCGCTCTTAAGCCTTTTGAAAAGTGGGGAATTGATTTTGTGGGGCCTATTGATCCTCCCTCAAGACGTAGATCCAATAGGTGTATCTTGGTCTGCACTGACTATGTTACCAAGTGGGTAGATGCTAAAGCTCTGAAGACTGACCGAGCTGTTGATGTGGCCAAATTTTTGTATGAACAAATTATCACTCGATTCGGATGCCCGTTGGAGATAGTGAGTGATAGAGGAACACATTTTGTCAACGAATTGATCGAGGAGTTAATGGAATTGTATAAGATCAAACACCGGAAAAGCACTCCATATTACCCGAGAGCGAATGGACAAGTGGAGGTCACCAACAAAGTTCTTGAACAGATTCTAACAAAGACAGTAGCTGTGCATAGGAGAGACTGGGATGAGAGACTTTTGGAAGCCTTGTGGGCATATCGAACATCCTACCGAGTGACGACTAAGAGTACCCCGTTCTCCCTAGTATATGGCAAGGAAGCCATCTTTCCCATCGAAAAAGAAGTGCAGACATTAAGAGTGGCCATCGAGGCTAGGCTGGGAGAGGACGAGTCATTAAAGGAGAGGTACATACAATTGGTCAAGCTAGAAGAAAAGAGACTCATTGCACAACAAAGTCTCGAAGCTATTCAGAAAAGACGTAAGGAGAGGCACGGCAAGAATCTCAAGACCTATGTGATTCAAGAAGGAGATTTGGTGCTAGTCTATGATAGTAAATATTATAAATTCCCGGGGAAGTTACAGACAAGATGGGCATGACCGTTTAAGGTGGTGGAACTCAACTCCAATGGTTCCATGCAAATTCAAGATTTAGGAGAACAATGTGCTCCCGTGAAGGTTAATGCGCTTGCTTTATAACTTGTGTGATCTATCCGAGGGTTTTCCAGAGTGTGGGGCACTCTCCGGTTTTTATGTAGGTCTTGACTTGTACTCGAGTCTCGATGGCTTTTGTGGGACGACGATAGGGATTTTTCAAGAGTGTCTGGTCATGGAATATGTGTACATAGCGAATAGTAGGTCAATAGAAGGAGTATGCATTTTGGGTATGTTGCATCTAGTGTTGAATTCATTTCAGTTATTGTTGTTTATTTTGGTATTCCTAATTCTGTTTTTTTGCAATGACAGTTGAATGTGTAAAACATGGAAAGGTATGCATGTGTTATTTTGGTTGAGACCATTTTCATAATGGAATGCATGAACAATTTGATGCATGTTGGAAATGGAATTGCATAGATGTGCATGCTCTTGGATCATTTTCGAAGTGACTGATCTGTATGTACTCATATGTGATTTTTTTTTTTTTTTGAGCACTAATAGCTTCAATGAGTACAGGTCCAATTGGAATAATGGCTCGATGGAAAGGTATGCAAGCTTGTTGTATACTGATATTTTCATGGCTATTTTTATTAGATTGCAGCGAGAGTGGCTGGTCGAGGACGACTTCGCAAATAAGAAGAGGGGAGTATGTTAGCTCACAAAATGGTTGGTTTTTATGCACTAATGTGGGTCTATCTGACAGGAAAATACGATTGATTTCAGGTACTTGAAGAGTGGATTTGATGATTGTGCTGACTTCCAACTTTGCATCCGATCAAGAGTTTGGAGTGATATTGGATGGGAAGAATGCAACACAGTTTGTAAAAGAGAAGTTGCTCAATTATATTATGAGTGATGTTGCATTTCCTATTGCAGTTGAGGAAGCTGTTCAACCTACATATCTGGAGACTGATGCTGCATTTGCCAACGCTTGTTCTTTGAACAATGCTTTGTCTTCTGGAACAACAGCCATCACAATTCTTATTCTTGCAAGGGAGATTTTTGTTGCTAACGCGGGTGATTGTAAAGCTGTTTTGTGTAGAAGAGGGAAAGCCATTGAGATGTCATGGGATCATAAGCCTCATGTAGAAAGAAGTTGCATTGAAGCATTTGGAGGATACATTTATGATGGGTAATTGAATGATATCTAAGTGTAGCGAGAACAGAAAAGTCACACCTTAGATGCCTCCATGATGCATCCTCTCAAGAACAGCAAAAGTGGAGTGAACTGAATCATATTGCCTTTCAAAACATTTTCGATACATGTTCTGTCTTGTCGTAATAAAAAAGGGTAGACTGCAACAATGCCATAAACAAAGGATGCGTCATACGGAAACAGCATGATATGTGTCCCATATCCTTCTTCATTGCCGTTAATCAACTCGTATAGGACGTGTCTGAATGCCTTTCAATTGTATTTTGTACCGTATCAACGGGATCAGGTAAACATGTCCCATGATATACTTTTGAGCTTTTATTCGTCGTGTGCTCTGGCATGGGTCAGCGAGTGCATGAGATTTTTAATATGCGGGAAGATGATGTTTGAGAGGGATAGGGAAAAGGAGATAAATGCTCTCATATGATATTTTTGATAATGAGCCCATGAAGGCTGATGATCTCTCTCCAGTCTCTGTAGAACAGAAGAGTGGATGAGAGAGTATGCAAAAGGCAACGGAATTCTCAATAGCTGCACATTATTATGTTTACTTAAGGCATGCACGAGGAAGAAAGACCTTTAAGCAGGCCTCGAATTACACATGATTGCCACAACACATGGTTTTTTTAATATTGACCCATGTGTGGGCAATGCTCTTGTTGACATGTATGCCAAATGTGGGATGCTTAAAAAAGCACAAGAAATTTTTGATGGGCTTGAATCTCATGACGTGGTCTCATGGACAACACTAATTGGAGGTTATGTTGAATGCGGACAAGAGGATGAAGCATTGAAGCTTATTGAACTTATGCAATTTGAGGGGGTGTATCCAAATGCCATCACATTTCTCTGTGGCTTAAGGGCTTGTGCCAGCCTAAATGCTGTAAATGAGGGACAAAAAAAAATTACATGCAGAAATAGACAGGAAAGGATTTATAAATCAAGACCTTGCTATTGGCAACATGTTAGTAGACATGTATGCAAAAGGTGGTGCACTTGACAAAGCAGAAGAGGTTTTTGACAACGTTCTTGTGAGAGATGTCATCTCTGGGACTGCTTTGATAGCAGGACTAATTGAGTATGGTAATGGTGATAAATCACTTGAGTCTTTTATCCAAATGCAACAGGAGGGCATCTGCCCAAATGCCATTACCTTTTCATGTGGCGTGAAGGCATGTAGTTTAACACGGGACATTAATAAAGGAAAAGAAATGCACTCCTTAATCAAACACACCAGACACTTTAGCATGTGATGCAATAGTTAGTAACACACTGATTGATATGTATGCGAAGTGTGGTTTACTTGATGCAGCATGCATTGTGTTCAATGAGCTTCCTACTCGAAATATAGCTGGATGGACAGCACTTATTTCTGGATATGTTGACTGTGGGCAGAGTGAAGAAGTACTCAAGTGTTTTGATCTTATGGAAGCTGAAGGTGTGACATCAGATTCAATGAGTTTGGCTTGCAGCTTAAAAGCTTGCAACAACTTGACACTTGCTAACGAGGGCCAAGAGCTACATGCTGAAATCAAGAGGACAGGCTTCATAAAAAGCCCACCTCCAAGACTCTTCCCAAGGTTTATGGCTAGAAACGGGTTTCGTTTTTTACCCCCTTGGTTGTGACGAAAAAAAAAAACGGAAAAGAGAAGTTGGGGGTGGGGGTTTCTTCTGTCAGACGAGAGCATCGTTCGGCTCTGACGGGCCCTCTGAGTACTCGGGAAGAAAGCAAGGGTAGAGACAGGTGCTAAAGGGACATAAAAAGGGGGCGACCTGGATCAAAGAGTTTCTTCAGCTGGGTGTTTTTTTTTTTGGGCGAAACTGCTCAGATTTGCTATCTTATGGCTCATCTGATGAAGAGGGGCTGCTGGGTGTGCTGACGCCTGGACGACAAGGCTAACCAGATCTGCTCAATGAAGAAGTGACAGGAAAGATCTGGCGGATCTTGACAGGATGTGGAAAAAGCACAAATGTTGATTATCTCCTGTTGGAATGTGGAAGAAGAATGCACATCAACTCTAAGTCTATGTGAAAGATTCAGGACAGTGCTGATGGAGGGCAAGAGTTGATTATGGATATTCTTCTGCAATCCTTTTCAGCGCAGTAAAAGGCTGAGGAAGGATGGAATCCTGTAGCACCAATGCTCTGAGCAATAAGGGATTGGAATGTCCTAGGAATAGGCCTCAGAATAGGGTCGAGCATGAAGCAGTCCAACTAATTGCTGTACGAACCAAAAGCGGAGATGTAAGTCAAAACGGGAGGAATTCAGGAGGAAGAAGAGTGCATGGGGAAGCTACTCCACGATTAGAAGGAAGAGCACCCTCTACTCCATAAAGGAAAAGCTTCTTGGCCTGTTGATGCAATCTCCTATCGAGAGAGTTGCCATAACGAGTCCGCCACGGGCATGTGAATTACATACAAAAAAACCAGGTGACATTATGAATCTCTTCGAGCATGTATTAGGGCTGCCTTACTCTTTCTTTCCTTCTCGGTGTTGCTGTACCAGAAATATAATACTGGATTAATCGAATTCCCTGAATAGGAGTCATGATATTGTCTTCCACCTGTAGTACTGTTGGATCGCCTTGTCTGATTTAAGATGTGTAAAGGGAAAGGTTTGACATTGTATTAAAAGAGGGACATCTGCATAGAGATTGATTGGTTGCAACCGGTTGCCTCTGCGCTACTTTTATTTCATTTCCATGGAGTGGATTCTCTGTTTCCTCGAGCTGCAGACTTGGCAGGGAGGCATGCAAAAAAATAGCAATGATAATGCAATTATAATGATGAACAGAACTATGCCCTTACTTATGTGACCTGCGAGCAAGGATGTATATAAGTATGACATGCGTAAAAAGCTAAGCTGTCAAGGAATAGCCTCTCTATATAATATTATCAAAACTTCTTTTCCCCTCTTTGTGAGCATGCGATCAAGGTGAAGTAATCCCCTGCTTGCTTCAGTTTTACATCCATTATCACAAAGATCAAATTGTCATGACTATCGTAGCTTCCTGAGGATTTTCGTACGGTTGGAACTAGAATTTGGCTCGTTTTCTTCTGTTTATCTTTTCCATCTCTGGACTAATTGCAATTGCTATATTCTTTTCAATCGAGCTTGCCTTCTTTTCTGCGGTAATAGAAGGCCGAAAATATATATATGCTTTGGATGGTGCAAAAGGTATTCACGTGTGAAGTTCGAAAAGAAAAAAAAGATTGTTTCCTATATCTTACTGGTGTGCAGGGGGATTAGTTTCTATATAAGTTACCTTAAGTACAAGTGACTTCATTTTATGAGCAATCAAAACTGCTGCAGTGATAGATGCAACGTGGGAATTTGACTTACCATTGAGAGGGAGGGAGCTGTTGCGAGTGATTCCGAGTGCAAATGTGTGTATGTGTGGATATGTGCATGTGAAGCTATGCATACATGAGTGTGGGAAGGAGAGAGTGTGAGTGTGGGAGAGCAGGAAGTAGAATGGTAAGAGAATATGTGAAGATAAGGAGGAGGAGTTAGAAGGAGAGATAAGGAAGATAAAGAGAGGGAAGTGAACGAAAAAGAGAGAAAAGGGGGAGGGTGCGTGATAGAGTAAGGGTGTGTGTGTCTGTGGGTGCAAATGTACGGGAGTAAGCAAGAGGTGCATGAGAGTTAGAGTATGTGAAGGGGAGTGAAGAAGAAAGAAAGAGAACGGGGAAGCAAGGAGTGCACTTCCACGAAAGCAATACATGAGTCGGAGTCCAGTTCACATACGCACTAGGGTTTTCATTTTCGTGCTCTTCATATATATTTGGGTGGAATTGTTTATCTCAGTGCATTTGGGCAACAAGAAGTAGGCATCCATCCGTACTTTCCCTAGGACTAAAAGGTAAACATTTTGGTGCGTTTGCCGGGAATAGCTTGGCACGTCTCTATAAGAGAGTGCCATAGGTTCGCCTAGCGCCACATGTTGGCCGAGCTTGCGGACTCCAGATCTAGTACATGAGTGAGGGGAGCTCATCCTCAGGAGCAACACAAACTCAAAGAGAGGAACGCGCTCAGAGAAGAGCCCTTGAAAGAGAAAGGAAGAGGTGGGAATTGCAAGGTGAGTCAACATCGACTAGCTCGAAGAAATCTGCTAAAAACGTGTACTCCTGTAGGAGAGTCGCGAATCAAGTACAAAAGTTTGAAGGAGGGATCCTGAGGCTGCGTGTGCTAAATTTCTGGGATCGAAGTGATATTGACATCACACCTCTGTTTGAAATGGCTCAATGGATCTCGGTTCACTTGGGGGACTTCACCAAGTTCTCAGGTGCTTGGGAGGAAGATCCTGATAGTTTTATCCAACTGTTTGAGGTTACGTGTGTGACGAATGAGGTAGTAGACCAGGCTCAAAGGTTGAGGATCTTTTCGGCTACTCTTCGTGATGAGGCAGCCAACTGGTATAGGAATTTGACACCTCAAGAGTGTGGAACTTATTAGATGCTCAAGGAGGCCTTCTTGGCAAAGTTTCGACGACAAGGCTTCCAAGATAGATTGGCCCAACAGATGGATTACTTGCGACAAGGAGTCAATGAGAGCATCCATAACTACATTCAGAGAATGGAAACGTTGGTAAGGAAGATGGGCGCGAATGCCCCGAACGATGAGACATTGAAGAGAAGATTCATCGCAGGATTGAGAGATCCTACGGCACAATAGCATATCAGCCTGACAAGACTGGCAACTTTAATGGATGCTAAGGAACAAGCAAGGCTTTGGGAGGAAGTACAATTATGTCAACAGAGGAAGATGGAGCTCTTATATGAGCCAATGGGAGGCCCAGGTAACATACCAATAAAAGATCATGGCCAAGGAAGTCCCGCATTAACGACTCCAGCTTTTGTAGCTGCCACTAGCACGCCAGGCGAGGTAAAGCCTGCACTAACTAAAGAACGAATATTGGAGTTGGTCACACAAGCTATAAAAGCTGCCACAATGACCCAGGAAACATACACAGTAAAACCCGAGGTAACTACAAACCCGAATCAAATGTTTAGATCGAACACATGGTGTGGAAAGTGCCATGGTTACGGCCATTTGGCTTCAGAATGCCCTACAGTCTCAAGAGTATTCACAGATAGATCACCACCTAGAATGCATTGCACTTTTTGTGGAAGAACAAATCACACAGAAGACCGATGTTATAACAAGAGAGCCTATGAAGAGAGGACCATGAAATCGGGAGATACAAGAGAAAGACCTTACACGGGATTGCCCGCTCAAAGTGTCCCACCTACATCTCATTGGGAAAACAGACCGACTTATGGATATGGTGCTCAGGGTCAAGGAGGAGACTATCCAAGAGGATCTGCACGTGATCAAAGGAGAGATGGTCCAATCCAGTGCTGGAGATGCCATGGCTTTGGTCATACACAATCTAGATGCCCAAACGAAAAGAAACCAATTGATTATACCCCACTATGTAGGTACTGTAGTGGAGAGGGCCACTTTGATGAAGATTGTCCAAAACGAAGAGCTGCCGCCGGCAAGGAAAAAGGACCAGTAGGGTCCTCGAATTATGTTGATACTCAGATGCATTCCACATCGAGAGCTCAAGAGCACGTTCCTACAATCGGAGTAGTGTTCAAGACACCGAACCCTCAAGAAGGTTCTAGCTCGTCAATGCACTTTGTGGATGCTTACGAGGCCAAGAAACCACATAAAGAGCCAACTGTGGGAGTAGTCACAAGAACTCAAGAATATTCAAAGAAAAATCCAGAAGGTGAAAATGGAAAAGCAAGTCAAGAGAAGATAGCTGAACATGGAGAGGTAGAAAACCAAGTTGGAGGATTTGCTGAGCAGCAGGAGTTTGAGGATGGGGAAGAGATAGAGATTCTTCCACCAGTGACCAAGGAGTTTGTGCCGGGCATAGCACCATTCCCTGAAAGATTGAAGGCTCCTAGGAGTAGGAAGGAAAGACAAAGTTTGGAGGAAGTGTACATTGTAAAGTTGCTCACGGACACGGAAGTCACGCTAGACATTGGCACATTGCTGAAATGTTCACCTGCATATAGGAAACAATTCTACAACAAATATATTAAGAAGCCAAGGAAAGCTCGAGATAAAAATAGACAAGATAAAGATGTCCAAGGGATCATTCAAAGTATTACGATGCAAATTGATTCGAATGCTCCAGCTGTGACAGTCGAGATTAAAGGATATGAAGTCCCTGGTGCTCAGTTAGATAGTGGAGCCGCAGTCAACCTTATGATTGAGTTCATGATGAAAGCTTTGGGCCTCAACCACATGGAAGAAACTTCGATGTCCTTGAGAATGGCAGATCAAACCCAAGTGAAGCCTGCGGGTCTTTTAAAGAATGTAAGCACAGTTGTGGGCGGTCTAGAATTTAAAGTTGATTATTTGATAGTAAGACCAAGGACCTCAGAGGCCACCTTCTCGATCCTACTTGGACGGCCATGGCTGGTGCAAGCCGAATGTGTGCACGATTGGCGCACAGGATTTATCACAATTGGACCGAAGGCTGATCGAATACAACTTCAAGTGTCTCCAAACTTGACCGGCAAGAAATCGACAACAGTTGAGGAAAGGGAGCAAAAAGCCAAGGAAAAGGTTAGACAAGAAATGGCGCAGGTAAGATTTGCCCTTCGCACGGAGACTTCTAAGGACCTTTCACAGGATGGATTTAATCTGCAATTGGCCAACCTCCAACATGCGAAAGTGGGCGAGTACAAAGATCCACTATATTAAAAGAATGACTCAGACCAGGAGTTAGCTCCGACAATGGAAGTGCAACAGTTGAGAGAAAGGGTTAGAATGCTAGAAGAAGAGCTTCTAAGGAGAAGTCGACAATCAGACAGAGAAGC
The DNA here is from genome assembly GCA_020310875.1 of Ceratopteris richardii. Taxonomy (NCBI): domain Eukaryota; kingdom Viridiplantae; phylum Streptophyta; class Polypodiopsida; order Polypodiales; family Pteridaceae; genus Ceratopteris; species Ceratopteris richardii. Next base: position 77,031,273 of record CM035413.1, read on the forward strand.
GGAAAGTAAAACAAAAGTGCGGGAAGCCATTGCGAAAGCTGAACTAAAGAAATTGGGTGCGGTTGAAAAAGAACAAAACAATGATTTACTGGCCAACCATGCACGCGTGATCGGAGAGCACGTTCCAATCACAGCGTCATCAAGGAATAAGGAATATTCGCGAGAAGCTGAGGTGGAAAAATGGGAAGTTTTTCCAGAAAAGTTCTTGAGCGTGGGGTCAGAGCTACCAGAGGGAGTATGAGATTGCATTAAATTGGCACTCAAAAATTTCAGCAAGGCCTTTGCATGGTCATACAGTGTTCTGAGAGGAATTGATCCCCGAATCTGCCAACATTATATAGATTTGGAAGAAGGCACCCGACCAATATGTCAACGACTTAGGCGGACAAATCTAGTCTACTCGGAATTGATCAAGCTGGAATTGACTAAGTTATTGGAAGCAGGATTTATATATCCCATCACCTCCAGTGATGGAGAGTGTTAATCTCCAAAAGAACAAGTTGACCTTGAATTTAGACCACCTCTATATCAAGAACAACTTCAGACTCCACCAAATTTAGAGAACATTCACCAACTTATCAGAAAATCAACTATTCTGAAAAACTCAACTTCTCAGGAAAGTCTGCTGCAGATTAATCCCTGATTGACTAACCATTTGTGTAAAGTTTTTGATAAAACTTTGTAGGTTGCTTCACCTTAAGGTTGCACACCTTTTGTAACTTGAATCTCTTCAAATGATTCAGTATACTCTGAGAAATAACACAAACAATTTACCTATGTGTAAATCTCCTTCTCTGCAGTAGCGACTTCGACACCTGCAACTTCTTAGCTTTGGTTCTCCCAATGTCGAACCCGTTTGGTAAAATCCTTTTAGTTGTAGATAGCTTATCTCTCAACTTATATTTTGAGCTATCACATGTGTAAAACTTTACACTGTGCACTGAGCACTACTCATTTTCCTGAATTCGAAATCTGTGCCTATTTTAGAAGTCACTCAAACTTTTCTACATACAAATGTTCCTAACCAATATTCTCTCAACTTAAACACAATTGGAAGCTAAAACTTTGTACAGTAGTCGATCAACTCTAGACTTAGACTTGTACAAAAGCATTTCACAAAAGCTTTACCACAGAAGGAGAAAACATGAAAACTTCGGGTGCAATTTTTCTGATATTTCTGAAGAAGACTACAAATCTATGAGAGAGAGATCTCAACTAACTTTCATGTGTCCAATGACACTACAACTGCTCATTCCTCTATTCCTATCTTCTCATTTCATCTCCTCTCGACGTCTTCTTACTGTCTCCTTACAAACTCAACATTTTTCCAAAATATTTATAGGCAAATATGTACAAGTTTATGACTAATCAAAAGTCTAAGTGATCTATGTCTTCACTAATGTACATATGTGTTCATATCCTTCATCCTGTGAATGTAATCACCTTCTTTGCTTCAAGACTTGGTCTTATCTTCATCCTTTGTCTTCCAAACTTCAATTGGTGATTGATCTGCACCAACAGCTCCCCCTCAATCATCAATTGAGGTTTCTCTTATCTTCTTTATGCCTGCCATGTCTTTGAACTTCTGTAACTTTGGTCCATCCAAACTTATTGTAAGCATATTTGCTATCTGATCTTTTGTTGAAGTATGTATAACTTCAATCTCCTTATCCATCACCTTCTCTCTTAGAAAGTGATACTGTATCTCAATGTGTTTAGTCCTGGCATGAAAAACAGGATTAGCAGCTAGATATAATGAACTCATGTTATCTCCATAAATGATAGGTATGCTTTGTATAGTTTCAAAAACTCTTCATGAGAGTCTTAAGCCAAATCACTTCTTTTGCAACTTCAACCATGCCTTTGTACTCTGCTTCTGTAGATGACAAAGCAACTGTATGTTGCTTCTTTGAGCACCAGGAGATTAACTTATCTCCCACATAACACATGTATCCATAGGTTGACCTTCTATCATCTGGATTACCTGCCAAATCTACATCACTATATATTTTGATATTTGTATCTGATGTAAAACCATAATACAAACCCTCTTTGAGTGTACCCTTAATATACCTCAACACTCTTTGACCTGCAATCCAATGCTCTTTCGTAGGACAATGCATAAATTGAGACAACACCCCAACTGCATATGATAAATCAGGCCTAGTTAATGTAGCATAGATAAGACTACCAACCAAACTCTGATATTGCTTCATGTCCTTGAACTCTTCACCTCCAAATCTGCTTAATTTGTGATTCACCTCCATTGGAGTAGGTGCTACTCTGCAATCATTCATTTTAAACTTGGTTAGCAAGTTCTTCAAGTACCTTTCTTGAGTCACATACACTCCATGTTGAGTGTATGAAATCTCCATGCCCAAGAAGTATGACAAGTCTCCCAAATCACTGATTTTGAACTCTTTCTCCATTTGCTTCTTTAGGCATTGTATGCCTTTCTCATCTGTACCTGTAAGAATTATATCATCAACATATATGCATATGTAAATGAACCCATCTTCACTTGCTTTGACAAGCAAGCTACTATCTGCTTTAGATATTTGAAATCCAATTTCTTTTAAGAACTTTACAAGCCTATAGTTCCATGCCCTTGGGGCCTGCTTCAAGCCATATAAAGCTCTCTTGAGCTTACACACATGATCTGGATATCTTCCATCTTTGAATCCTTGAGGTTGCTCCATGAAAACATCATCTGAAATATAACCATTCAAAAAAGCATTCTTCACATCTAATTGACACAATTTCCAACCTTTGCATGCAGCAATTGCCATGAGTGTTCTGATGGTTGTCATTTTTGCCACTGGACTATAAGTCTCATCATAGTCAATACCATATGTCTGAGCAAACCCTTTAACAACAAGTCTAGCTTTGTACCTAGACACACTTCCATCTGCAAATCTCTTTGTCTTATAGACCCACTTGCATCCAATGATCTTTTGGCTATTTGGCTTTGGAACCAAATCCCATGTTTGATTCTCCATTAATGCATCATATTCTTCCTGCATAGCTTTCTCCCAAATCTCTTTACCTTTTGCCTCTTCATATGTAGAAGGGTCTTCATCTGCTTTAATCATGTATGCATAATCCTTAGTAGTCAAAAATGAAGTATCATAGCTATACCTTGTAGGTTGCCATTTGTGCCTTGTAGGCCTCCTAAGTTCTCCACTTCTTGAGGTTTCTGGTTCTTCATATTCAGGATCAAATCTTGGTGTCTCTTCCACTTCAACCTGCACTTCATTATTCTCTTGCTCATCAAATATCTGAACCTTTGATTTACCTTTCCTTTGGCTCACAATTTCTTCATCATCTGTATTAATATTGATAGTACCTGCATACCAAGTACCTTGCTCATCAAATGTAACATCTTTTGATACAAGAAAATGTTTTGTGGATGGATTCCACAACCTGTATCCCATCTGCTTATCATCATAACCAATAAACACATATTTTTCAGCTTTAGGTTCCAATTTGTGCCTTAATTGTGATGGCACATATGCATAGGCCAAACATCCAAATACTTTGCAATGGTCTAGTGTAGGTCTCTTACCCCACCATGCCTCATATGGTGTCATACCCTGCAAGGCTTTACATGGTAGCCTATTGACCAAATAAGTAGCTGTATTTACAGCCTCAGCCCACAAATAATTTGGGCAATTTTTCTCCTTTAACATGGATCTTGCAAACTCAACAAGAGTTCTATTCCTCCTCTCTGCTACACCATTTTGTTGAGGAGAGTTGGCTGGGTATTGGTGGCCAACGCTGTTCAAAGACTCTCACACATACTGTAAGAAATGCGACAGATGCCAAAGAATGGGAAAACCAACATTAGCACATGTTGCTCCTCTTACGCCAGTGCTGGCTCTTAAGCGTTTTGAAAAGTGGGGAATTGATTTTGTGGGGCCTATTGATCCTCCCTCAAGACGTAGATCCAATAGGTATATCTTGGTCTGCACTGACTATGTTACCAAGTGGGTAGAGGCTAAATCTCTGAAGACTGACCGAGCTGTTGATGTGGCCAAATTTTTGTATGAACAAATTATCACTCGATTCGGATGCCCGTTGGAGATAGTGAGTGATAGAGGAACACATTTTGTCACCGAATTGATCGAGGAGTTAATGGAATTGTATAAGATCAAACACCGGAAAAGTATCCATATTACCCGAGAGCGAATGGACAAGTGGAGGTCACCAACAAAGTTCTTGAACAGATTCTAACAAAGACAGTAGCTGTGCATAGGAGAGACTGGGATGAGAGACTTTTGGAAGCCTTGTGGGCATATCGAACATCCTACCGAGTGACGACTAAGAGTACCCCATTCTCCCTAGTATATGGCAAGGAAGCCATCTTTCCCATCGAGAAAGAAGTGCAGACATTAAGAGTGGCCATCGAGGCTAGGCTGGGAGAGGACGAGTCATTAAAGGAGAGGTACATACAACTGGTCAAGCTAGAAGAAAAGAGACTCATTGCACAGCAAAGTCTGGAAGCTATTGAGAAAAGACATAAGGAGAGGCACGGCAAGAATCTCAAGACCTATGTGATTCAAGAAGGAGATTTGGTGCTAGTCTATGATAGTAAATATTATAAATTCCCGGGGAAGTTACAGACAAGATGGGCAGGACCGTTTAAGGTGGTAAAACTCAACTCCAATGGTTCCATGCAAATTCAAGATTTAGGAGAAGAATGTGCTCCCGTGAAGGTTAACGCGCTTCGAGTTAAACCATATTTCAAGTGAGATTAGGACGGAAGAAGCCAGACAAGATCCAAGTAGAAGGGTGTACTAGATTCCTTGTACACATATGTATAGTTATATATATATATATATATATATATATATATATATATATATATATATATATATATATATATATATATATATATATATATATATATATATATATATATATATGCGCATATGTCAGCTATGATTTGCGTGTCATAATTTTTCTTCCTTGCTAGCTCAGGAATTTGGGACTTCTAATTATTTTTTGTGTGTTCCGTAGAGACTGTTAGGAGCTAGGTAATAAAATGGCAGATCAAATAACGCAACTCTATTTGTACGAGCTAAGGATATATTTCTCGGACCAAACATTCGCCCGCATGGATATAAAGGTCGACGACTTTGAGACGGAATATGATGTGGAGGAAGCGCACTGGCTGGTATGCTTCATAAACCAGGGTTTGGATGTTTTGTTTTATATTGAGTGTTTTGAGGAATACCTGACCCGACATGTAGGATGGACGGGGGATCGATATTACTATTTCGACCCTTCGAGAGAAATGCCTAACGAAGAGAACGATATCACTTGGGCTTGGGCAGATGTGTTAACGATAGGAAGTGATGACGGAGCCCCTGAAGTTGAGCCTGACTCGCCCTAGGGAAGTCGTCCGGATGCGAGTACGAGTTGAGGCTATATGAGACATCCCGGAGACCCACACTCTAGATCGTCTAAGGATAGGTACAGGAGGGACTAAGGCATAGCTGGTTGTAGTTACCTAGTGAAAAGTTAAATCGATGAATACATATGTAGTATCTGTAATTGAGAGAATGGAGTGAAGAAGTGGTTGATCTGTCAAAGGATAGAGTGTATATGTTTGCATGCATGTGTGGGGAAAGTGGGGAAAATCCCTTTCTTCCTCTCCCTAATTCTCAGGACTTGGGTAAATTAATTAACGAAAAAAAAAGAAGAAGAAGAAAAAGAAAAGAAAACAAAAAAATTTGTGTTGCTGTGGTCGTACCAATGCGCTATGGTGGGCTAGTAGGTGGGTGGATTTATCCTAGCCGGGTGGTTAGGACCACGAGCCGCAGCTAGTTTCGCCATAGGCTTGGGATGTATATGTTTATGTCTTAGCTACGCGCCATAACGGGTTGGTAGGTAGGTGGAGCCATTGTGGCTGGGTAGTCACGACCACGAGCTGTATCCAGCTTCGTTATGGGCTAGCTGATATATGTTATGTGTTATCATTGTGTGTTTGTGTGTTGTGCGCTGCATTGCATTGGTAGATGGGTGGAATCAACCTGATCGGGTGGTCATGTCCACGAATCGCAGCCAAGGTCAATGTAGGCCAACGTGTGAAAATAAATAGAACCTACCTATGAAATTACTCCCCAATCCTGAGGGGGAGAAGGAGAGAGGAGAGGGTGATGATCGCCTGGAAGGGAACGTTATTTGCTTGTGTGATTGGTATGTGATGGCTTGTGAGAGATCGGCTCACTTTGAATCAACATTCTTGAAGGCACGGAGACTCTATATGTACTTATGGATGAGGCTTTAGCGAGGTAATGCAACGGTCTTGCTTTATAACTTGTGTGCTCTATCCGAGGGTTTTCTAGAGTGTGGGGCACTCTCGGGTTTTTATGTAGGTCTTGACTTGTACTCGAGTCTCGATGGCTTTTGTGGGACGACGATAGGGATTTTTCAAGAGTGTCTGGTCATGGAATATGTGTACAGAGCGAATAGTGGGTCAATAGAAGGAGTATGCATTTTGGGTATGTTGCATCTCTTGTTGAATGCATTTCAGTTATTGTTGTTCATTTCGGTATTCCTAATTCTGTTTTTTTGCAATGACAGTTGAATGTGTAAAACATGGAAAGGTATGCATGTGTTATTTTGGTTGAGACCATTTTCATAATGGAATGCATGAACAATTTGATGCATGTTGGAAATGGAATTGCATAGATGTGCATGCTCTTGGATCATTTTCGAAGTGACTGATCTGTATGTACTCATAAGTACTTTATTTATTTATTTATTTTTTGAGCACTAATAGCTTCAATGAGTGCATGTCCAATTGGAATAATGGCTCGATGGAAAGGTATGCAAGCTTGTTGTATACTGATATTTTCATGATTGTTTTGATTAGATTGCAACGAGAGTGGCTCGTCGAGGACGACTTCGCAAATAAGAAGAGGGGAGTATGTTAGCTCACAAAATGGTTGGTTTTTATGCACTAATGTGGGTCTATTTGACAGGAAAATACGATTGATTTCAGTACTTGAAGAGTGGATTTGATGATTGTGCTGACTTCCAACTTTGCATCTGATCAGGAGTTTGGAGTGATATTGGATGGGAAGAATGCAGCACAGTTTGTAAAAGAGAAGTTGCTCAATTATATTGTGAGTGATGTTGCATTTCCTATTGCAGTTGAGGAAGCTGTTCAACCTGCATATCTGGAGACTGATGCTGCATTTGCCAACGCTTGTTCTTTGAACAATGCTTTGTCTTCTGGAACAACAGCCATCATAGTTCTTATTCTTGCAAGGGAGATTTTTGTTGCTAATGCGGGTGATTGTAGAGCTGTTTTGTGTAGAAGAGGGAAAGCCATTGAGATGTCACGGGATCATGAGCCTCATGTAGAAAGAAGTTGCATTGAAGCATTTGGAGGGTACATTTATGATGGGTACTTGAATGGATATCTAAGTGTATTGGGAACAGAAAAGTCACACCTTAGATGCCTCCATGATGCATCCTCTCAAGAACAGCAAAAGTGGAGTGAACTAAATCATATTGCCTTTCAAAACATTTTCCATACATGTTCTGTCTTGTCGTAATAAAAAAGGGTAGACTGCAACAATGCCATAAACAAAGGATGCGTCATACGGAAACAGCATGATATGTGTCCCATAGCCTTCTTCATTGCCGTTAATCAACTCGTATAGGACGTGTCTGAGTGTCTTTCAATTGTATTTTGTACCGTATCAACGGGATCAGGTAAACATGTCCCATGATATACTTTTGAGCTTTTATTCGTCGTGTGCTCTGGCATGGGTCAGCGAGTGCATGAGATTTTTAATGTGCAGGAAGATGATGTTTGAGAGGGATAGGGAAAAGGAGATAAATGCTCTCATATGATATTTTTGATAATGAGCCCATGAAGGCTGATGATCTCTCTCCAGTCTTTGTAGAACAGAAGAGTGGATGAGAGAGTATGCAAAAGGCAACGGAATTCTCAATAGCTGCACATTATTATGTTTACTTAAGGCATGCACGAGGAAGAAAGACCTTTAAGCAGGCCTCGAATTACACATGATTGCCACAGCACATGGTTTTTTTAATATTGACCCATGTGTCGGCAATGCTCTTGTTGACATGTATGCCAAATGTGGGATGCTTAAAAAAGCACAAGAAATTTTCGATGGGCTTGAATCTCATGACGTGGTCTCATGGACAACACTAATTGGAGGTTATGTTGAATGCGGACAAGAGGATGAAGCATTGAAGCTTATTGAACTTATGCAATTTGAGGGGGTGTATCCAAATGCCATCACATTTCTCTGTGGCTTAAGGGCTTGTGCTAGCCTAAATGTTGTAAATGAGGGACAAAAGAAAATTACATGCAAAAATAGACAGGAAAGGATTTCTAAATCAAGACCTTGCTATTGGCAACATGTTAGTAGACATGTATGCAAAATGTGGTGCACTTGACAAAGCAGAAGAGGTTTTTGACAACATTCTTGTGAGAGATGTCATCTCTGGGACTGCTTTGATAGCAGGACTAATTGAGCATGGGAATGGTGATAAAGCACTTGAGTCTTTTATCCAAATGCAACAGGAGGGCATCTGCCCAAATGCCATTACCTTTTCATGTGGCGTGAAGGCATGTAGTTTAACACGGGACATTAATAAAGGAAAAGAAATGCACTCCTTAATCAAACACACCAGACACTTTAGCATGTGATGCAATAGTTAGTAACCCACTGATTGATATCTATGCGAAGTGTGGTTTACTTGATGCAGCATGCATTGTGTTCAATGAGCTTCCTACTTGAAATATAGCTGGATGGACAACACTTATTTCTGGATATGCTGACTGTGGGCAGAGTGAAGAAGTCCTCAAGTGTTTTGATCATATGGAAGCTGAAGGTGTGACATCAGATTCAATGAGTTTGGCTTGCAGCTTAAAAGCTTGCAGCAACTTGACACTTGCTAACGAGGGCCAAGAGCTACATGCTGAAATCAAGAGGACATGCTTCATAAAAAGCCCACCTCCAAGACTCTTCCCAAGGTTTATGGCTAGAAATGGGTTTCGTTTTTTTCCCCCTTGGTTGTGACAAAAAAAAAAATGGAAAAGAGAAGTTGGGGGGGGGTCGGTTTCTTCTGTCAGACGAGAGCATCGTTTGGCTCTGACGGGCCCTGTGAGTACTGGGGACGAAAGCAAGGGTAGAGACAGGTGCTGAAGGGACATAAAAAGGGGGCGACCTCGATCAAAGAGTTTCTTTGGCTGGGTGTTTTTTTTTTGGGCGAAACTGCTCGGATTTGCTATCTTATGGCTCATCTGATGAAGAGGGGCTGCTGGGTGTGCTGACGCCTGGACGACAAGGCTAACCAGATCTGCTCAATGAAGAAGTGACGGGAAAGCTCTGGCGGATCTTGACAGGATGTGGAAAAAGCACAGATGTTGATTATCTCCTACTGGAATGTGGAAGAAGAATGCACATCAACTCTAAGTCTATGTGAAAGATTCAGGACAGCGCTGGTGGAGGGCAAGAGTTGATTATGGATATTCGTCTGCAATCCTTTTCAGCGCAGTAAAAGGCTGAGGAAGGACGGAATCCTGTAGCACCAACGCTCTGAGCAATAAGGGATTGGAATGTCCTAGGAATAGGCCTCGGAATAGGGTTGAGCATGAAGCAGTCCAACTAATTGCTGTACGAACCAAAAGCGGAGATGTAAGTCAAAATGGGAGTAGTTCGGGAGGAAGAAGAGTGTGTGGGGAAGCTACTTCAGGATTAGAAGGAAGAGCACGCTCTACTCCATAAAGGAAAAGCTTCTTGGCTTGTTGATGCAATCTCCTATCGAGAGAGTTGCCATAACGAGTCCGCCACGGGCATGTGAATTACATACGAAAAAACCAGGTGACATTATGAATCTCTTCGAGCATGTATTAGGGCTGCCTTACTCTTTCTTTCCTTCTCGGTGCTGCTGTACCAGAAATATAATACTGGATTAATCGAATTCCCTGAATGGAGTCATGATATTGTCTTCCACCTGTAGTACTGTTGGATCGCCTTGTCTGATTTAAGATGTGTAAAGGGAAAGGTTTGATATTGTATTAAAAGAGGGACATCTGCATAGAGATCGATTGGCTGCAACCGGTTGCCTCTGCGCTACTTTTATTTCATTTCCATGGAGTGGATTCTCTATTTCCTCGAGCTGCAGACTTGGCAGGGAGGCATGCAGAAAAATAGCAATGATAATGCAGTTATAATGATGAACAGAACTATGCCCTTACTTATGTGACCTGCGAGCAAGGATGTATATAAGTATGACATGCGTAAAAGTCACTTCTGGAATTTGCGAGGCTGCCTGGCCGAATTCTTTAGCTACTTACATGTCTCCCATAACCATAACTTACGGTTTATGCCTTCAAATCCTGTAGTGAGACTGATTCCCGCACGTTCCTGGTTGCACTAGATTTTCTAGTTACCAACCACTATGCTAAGCTGTCAAGGAATAGCCTCCCTATATAATATTATCAAAAATTCTTTTCCCCTCTTTGTGAGCATGCGATCAAGGTGAAGTAATCCCCTGCTTGCTTCAGTTTTACATCCATTATCACAAAGATCAAATTGTCATGACTATCGTAGCTTCCTGAGGATATTCGTACGGTTGGAACTAGAATTTGGCTCGTTTTCTTCTGTTTATCTTTTCCATCTTTGGACTAATTGCAATTGCTATGTTCTTTTCAATCGAGTTTGCCTTCTTTTCTCCGGTAATAGAAGGCCGATAATATATATATGCTTTGGATGGTGCAAAAGGTATTCATGTGTGAAGTTCGAAAAGAAAAAAAAGATTGTTTCCTATATCTTACTGGTGTGCAGGGGGATTAGTTTCTATATAAGCGACCTTAAGTACAAGTGACTTCATTTTATGAGCAATCAAAACTGCTGCAATGATAGATGCAACGTGGGAATTTAACTTACCATTGAGAGGGAGGGAGCTGTTGCGAGTGATTCCGAGTGCAAATGTGTGTATGTGTGGATATGTGCGTGTGAAGCTATGCATATATGAGTGTGGGAAGGAGAGAGTGTGAGTGTGGGAGAGCAGGAAGTAGAATGGTAAGAGAATATGTGAAGATAAGGAGGAGGAGTTAGAAGGAGAGATAAGGGAAGATAAAGAGAGGGAAGTGAACGAAAAAGAGAGAAAAGGGGGAGGGTGCGTGACAGAGTAAGGGTGTGTGTGTCTGTGGGTGCAAATGTACGGGAGTAAGCAAGAGGTGCATGAGAGTTAGAGTATGTGAAGGGGAGTGAAGAAGAAAGAAAGAGAACGGGGAAGCAAGGAGTGCACTTCCACGAAAGCAATACATGAGTTGGAGTCCAGTTCACATACGCACTAGGGTTTTCATTTTCGTGCTCTTCATATATATTTGGGTGGAATTGTTGATCTCAGTGCATTTGGGCAACAAGAAGTAGGCATCCATCCGCACTTTCCTTAGGACTAAAAGGTAAACAGTGGGTATTTGATCTTCGTGAATATGAGGAGACTTAATTTGAATCCGTAAGATGAGCGCAGGTCTGCTCTTTTTCATTGTTACTATATGCACATGGCCATCTGATGACATGAATATTTCTAGCATAATGATAACTTTTCTAAAAATTGTTTTTGTTCTAACGACGATTGAACTGTTAGACTTTTAATCTATCTTTAGTTAAATATTGTGTATTAATGCATAAATAGATTTAGAACTACCATTTTGAGTCTATCGAATACGCACATAAAGGTAAAGCTTTCCTTTTGTTTCAAAAAAAAAAAAAAACCAAGTGAATTTTAGTGCAGTTTAGGAAGGATGTAGTATTTTTGGTTTTAACTTGATGGTTCGGAATCTGTAGTCTCTGCTGCAAGACAAGAGATAAAAAATTCAATGTCATAGAATCCGAAATCCATGAAGTCATCTGTCTGCAGATTTTATACTTACATATTTGAGTCAACTTTATAATTCAATGTTAAGCTAGATGGAAATAGCTAGCGCAATAGGATCATCTCATCTGAATTTATTTTGACCGCTACACGTTGTCAAATATAAAAATCATAAGCTGTTTGATAAACTTTGCATCACAGTTTATATTGTAATAGTTGTTGACAAGAAGTAGTTGATGTATTCGAATGCTCGTTTGGACATGTGAATGCAAAACACTCAATCAATATAATTTAGGAATGTTCACACAGGGCTAAGAAGCATGGAGGTCAAACGGATAATAACTTGGCATGATTATGGTCGTAGCAACTGCATTATGAGCCGCTAAAAACTTAAATTCGTATAAATTTGCAGATGTGAAACTCAAGTTGTGTACTATGACCTGGGAAAGCAATACCTGAAAATTGTTTTGAGGCTCTACAAACCTATAGTGCATTTCGTCTATATGATAAAGTAGCTTATCATTGCTTCCATGTTCATGGCGTGCAAATAAACACTCTCTTCAAAAGATAGGATTTTTGCTGATTTGTATGATTTGTATAGATAAATAATTTCATTGAAGTACTGCGCGATGGCTATTTCTTTGTCTGCGTATGTTTAATGGTATCCTTAATATCTCTCATTGATTAAATGCACATGCAGTTATACTTTGCAGACGTCGCTGGATACCTCTTCATTAACTCTATCCAAACATCTTAAATGCAATTGAGTTTCTAAACAGTGGATGGTCATTGACATTTGTAAACACACAATCTCTGAGTGAAGAATTGTGTTGTCCGAAATAGCGTGAACTGCTGTTCCTTTTCTTGATATATGATGAAACACATTATTCATACAAAAACAAACAGAAAGGTTTATTTATGAGTTGAAAATAATGAGGCACACGTATACAATATGGGCATAATGTGTTTTAACGTTTGCAATAGAATGCAAAGATCTATGTTGGATCATGAACATACTCAAATTCATAGTTAGTAATAAAGAAAATCAGATGCTTTGCATTATCACATGTTGCCTTCATCGTTTGTAGTAGCTTGTACTCTCATTTAAAAGATAAAAGATCTTGCTTCATGCGAAAAGCATAGTCTCTTTGTGTATTCTACACATCTGAGCTGCTCCAAGCACCCCATGTGCACCCCTAAGCGTGCAAGAACCCGACCACAATGTTAATGGCAAGCACTACTCTGTAGCAGGCATGGCGGCGATGGCAGAGATGATCTGTGCATGGAATAAGGGATGACACTCCACTGAATGCCAAGGCAATTCGGTGAAGGCCAACAGTCCTCGAGCACGCAAGTACTCACTCACATCCGGAGTGAGACCCGCACGGAAGGTTGCTATGTTTGCAAGAGCTTCCATGGCGCACTCAGAGATAAGCGAAAGCACAAAGCAGACACACAAAAACACAATAGCGATTAAGAGTGGAAAGAACAAGATTAAGTAGGAACACTAAAAAAATCAGGCGGAAGTAACCCTAAGGGAGTGCCCCTCAAGAACCCGGGTGAGAAGGCCCAAGTCCTTCAAACCAGGGAGGCCCACCAGCATAATCACGTTCTTGTTCTTTAAAATGAGCTTGGCCTAGGAGGTGTCACGGTTTCCCCAAGCCTTAATGATCCATTTTGCTGCCAGCTTGTTAGCCATGCCTTCAATATCCATAATGCCTAGACCCCCATAATCCTTTTGGCTGATGTAGGTAGCCCATTTAATTTTGGGAACCCCTCCTATTGTGGTCCCTCGTCTAAACAAAGTTTTTGTAGATTCTTTCTAGTTTGCTAAGCTCTTGATCCTTCAATCTCCAACAAGAGAGAAAATAGATGGTCGAGGAGATGAGGAAGATATTAATAACCATGGCACACCCCGCAAGGCTTGATTTACATGCCCTTCCAATATGCTAACTTGTTGTCTAGTTGGAAAGGACCTAATTCCATCACTGCTCCATCGAGATGCTAAAGCCCATTAGAATACCAAGTAGGTGGAAGACATGACCCTTGGGGATAATTTGGTAATCATGGTCAACTAGCACTTGGGGTGGGGGTCCGATGATGGCTCTAAAAGTGATTTTTGAGTGGTTTATTTTGGAACTAGAATCCTCACGAAATGTGTCGAGGCACATCCAAAAAGTATGGATGCTAGTTGGATCCTTATGCACAAATGCGTTCATGACATCTGCAAAAATCCTCATGATCCAAGTCATTTGTGAGACCATCAGGACCCGGACATTCCTCATTAGGAAGCCTATCGATAACTTCAAATCTCATTATCTAAAATGGTTGCATCAAGAAGAGACTTCAGATTATGCGGTATTCTTGAGGGAGAGACTCTCAAAATGGTCACCATGCAATCTCGCCTATGGGGAGAGAGGGGCGTTGAAACCCCCCATGAAGTAATTCGATGGCAATGCACTATAGTGCACTCTCCTTAACAAGAGTTCCATGAAGATATGCTCAGAGTAGAAAACCAAGCTCCTAAGGCCACACACAGTACTTTGCACAGATGCTGCAAAATACACAGAAAACACTGTACACAAGGAGCACGAAGGCAGACTTCTTAGGTCTTAAAAATGCGGTTGAACTTATAGTCTGTGATTGACAAGACCACTATATGTTTTATTAAAGAACATATACAAGGAAGTGTTCGGTGGCCATTTGGCCTTTCACATGGACACTAACGGTAACAATCTCCCACTAAGGCCAATATGGCTAGAGTAGCTACGGGAGAAAAATAAAGAATGATAAAGAATACCTAAGTGTAAGTACACAAACTATACTATACCTCCCACTGGATGGGCATGTTACACAATATACAAGTGACTATGGAAGATCAAGAATCAAGTAACCCCCATCAAGTGACAACAATGTCGAAAGCTATCCTATGGTATAGCTTTAGTCAAAGCATTTGCAGCATTATCTTGAGTGTGAACCTTCTCAAGAATAATGCACTTAGTGGCTAAGAAGCCTCTAATGAAGTGATACCTCACCTCAATGTGCTTGGTCTTTGCATGATAGACCGAATTCCTAGCCAAAGCAATCGCACTCTGACTATCACTGAGCAAGGAGGTACATGCTGAGGTAAACCCATATCACAAGTAAGACGAGAAAGCCAC
Organism: Ceratopteris richardii; assembly: GCA_020310875.1. Lineage (NCBI taxonomy): Eukaryota > Viridiplantae > Streptophyta > Polypodiopsida > Polypodiales > Pteridaceae > Ceratopteris > Ceratopteris richardii. Next base: position 77,046,308 of record CM035413.1, read on the forward strand.
AATGCTTCCTTACATGCCTCACTTGCTGCAACATGCTCTACATTTGTGGTGGAAAAAGTTGTACATTCTTGAAGACGAGATCTCCAAGAGATAGCACCTCCAACAAAATGAAAAATGTACCCAGATGTAGACTTACGATTGTCTACACAACCAGCATAGTTAGAATCTATGTAACAAATAATGGATGCTTTCCCTCTACCTAAGTATAGACACTCATGTATAAGGGAGTGCCAAGTGATCTGGAATTAATCCAAAAAAGGAAGTAAGCCTGTAGCTCAGTGATGAGTAGCACCTCCTTTAATGTCAATCCGGGAAGACGTGAGGATGGTATGAAGACCTCGAGCAAGTGAAGGCACAAGTGCGTGAGTGAGAAGCACACAAGCATGCACACACATACACACACACGCGCACACACGGCAAGACAAAGAGTGAGAAGCAATGGAGTTCTTAGATTACTTTCAAGAAGCTCTTACAAGTTCATTTCAATTACAATCCAGCCTCAAAAATGAGCTCTCTAGCTCCTTTTATAGTTTTTGACTAGCTTTGGCCCTGTTCAGACCTAGTGTCCGGCCTAGTTAAAAATTAGGTTCCAGGGCTTATTAGAGGGCTCAAACGAGATCTAAAAAATATGAAAATTGGCAGGTAGATACTTCTAAAGCTCCTCAAGCTCAAGGACTCCTTGGCTTGCACAAAATGGAGCTATAAAAATACGAAATGATATTTACAATGGTTTTTAGTGATGAAAATCACTATTTGTGTAGGATTTCCTCTACTGATTTGTCATACACCTCATTGAGCTCCCTACTTGCTCTTTCTTCTTGTGTGCTCAACTCCTTGATGTCTGAAAAATTAGATGGCCTACTTGCCAGATCTTCTTTGACTGCCATGTCTGCTTGTGCTGTCCCTTCGCTCTGACTCTCTTCGTCTTGTGGCTCCTTCGGTTCCCTGACTGCTGCTAACACCCCCCCCACTCTCGCGTCTGTCGCCCCTGACAGACCCTTGTCTAGAGGGTTTTTGAACATAATATTGGACGACATCGGAGGCTAGGTGGTGTTCTTCAAGTCGTAAGCCGCGTGCTAGATCTGTGAGCAAATCATCCCAATTTACAGGTCCGGGAACATCTGGATGAGGCACCCTCAATTGTTCTGAGTGATATAATTGGAGGAGATGTGATGGTCTAGGTATAAAGATTTCGGAGTGATATTCCCAGAATCCTGTGATGAACATCTCCTCAAATGTCTGTTTAAAGCAGGCTGGGAGGTACTTGATTCTGGCGTGCCAAGCATATATTACTTCAATTGAGGGGGTGGTACTCATATCGTACACCAAATGCTGGTTTCCTGTCACGAAGCCTGCTCCTGAGAAGTGGGGGTCCTTAATATTCTTAAACGTCCTGAAAATGATCAGTATTAATTCAACTATTTTCATACACATCTGGGCCATCACATCGGGATTATTGCGTAGCCGAATGCTCTAGTGACGGATTGTAGAAATCATGTAGTTCACCGTGGGGGGTCCTCGTGGAGGTGCTAGATAAACGTAATTTAACCATTTTGCACAGGCTTTGATGTCTCTGACGGCAATAGTGAATTCAAGCCAGGTGCGTCTTCGAAGAACTGGAACGTAACAAGGATTATATTTAATAAACAACGGCATATTATTCCAGGTTCGGACCATTTCAGGATATGTTTCCAAAAGCCTGATTCTCCAGGTGGGTTGATGGATGGACCCACGCTTAGCACTTTCCCGTATATCGTCTGGACCAAATTGTGTAGCAAATGTGGGAGACTTGCCACATTGTCGTTGAATTTCGGCATTGTAATCGGCCAAAAGTATGCAGTATGGCACATATTGGTCATTATTGGTGCCGATCCATCTATGATGAGACATGCTTCTGAAATATTCTGACTTTATGACAATTTCTTCTAGGTTTGCTAGTGATTGGATCTGAATGGCCACCCGTTCTTCATGGGTGTTCGCTGTCTTTTCCAGTGTCTGAAGCCACTCGGGTGCTTCCACTTGCAAGGTGTCTAGTCCCTCTGAGGTTCGTTGCCCTCCTGGCATTGGCATAGGAACGTATGGTTCCTCGTACGAATCATCTACCTCAATGGGAACCAAGTCTTCTGGCTCTGGTTCTACTACTGGAGAGGGCTGCCTCTCGTATGTTAGTAACCTCATTTGTAATTCTGCCACCTGCTCAGTTAAGGCCTTTACCTCGTCTGAGGTAGAGGTTGATGGGACACTCGTCGGTTGTTCTTCCTGTTCCTTAAGTCTGCTCCGTAGTGTGTCACGTTCTCTTTCCAAGTCATCATGGGCTTCCAGGAGATCTTCATAGCTTTCCAAAATGGTTTTCATCGTCTCCGAGGGAACTGCTTTGAACTGCTCTAGATCTATCTCGTGGGGAGAGCCTTCCATTGCCGCTTCTAGATTCTCTTCATTTTGTTTCTGCAGTCTCTTGTTCTCTTCAAGTGCCGTGGCCATATGTTTCCTGAGTAGCGCCAAGTTACGTCTGACTCGTAGGTTATCGGCCTGGTATACTTCGAGCAAGGCTTCTAGTTGTTTGACACCTGATTCTTTCGATGGTTGGGGTGCCTTCAGTAGTGTTTGGTGAGCCTGCTCAAGCGTTGTATAACGTTGATTCACATCTGCATTTTCCTCTTCAAGAATTGTAAGTTGCCTTTGTAAGTTCTGGTGATTTGTTGTCAGTTGTTGATACCGGTTGTCAAGAGCTCTGTACTCATTCTGAAGCTGATATACACATTGATTTAATGCTAGAAATATACTATTTACATTAAATAATGCAGGGAGGGGTGAAGATGCAGGGGGAATGGGGGCGGGAAAGGAAGTTGTGAATGATGTGGATGCAAGTGGAGATGTGGGTTGTGTACTTGAGCCAATATGACTCAAGGACTTGTGCCAATGAGACTATACCTCAATTGCCACACAAGTACATATAGTGGGATCTTTAACACACATTTAAATGTCAATCCTAAGGAATGACTTACCAAGTGTATGAAGACGTGTGCACACGTGATGGAAAATGAAGTGGTTTAGCTAATCATGCATGAGAAAAGACTACTACCTCTCACACCTAATGAAATACTGAAAGTGTTGCCGCAAGCCTCTTTTCAGCAGTTTTGGTATTTTGAGGTTTTCTCCCAGCCCAGAACTCCGAATATAGGCAATAGGGTACTCGTTTCGAAGCTCTCGACGAGACGCATCCAATGGTGGTGCTTTCACTCAATTCTGACCACTCTGCTTCAAGTTATGGCAAAAACAGTGAATGACGGGAATCACAAATACCCGCGCCACAACTCCTCCTAGCTTACACACGCACTACACCAGCTCAAAACAAAGGGGAAGGGGTACACAACAGTCCTACACATGCATTTCAAGCATCACACACACATACAAGAGTAAAATGAAGATCAAAATCAGCAAGAAAGAGGCAAACTCGAAAATTCAGAAGTGCTCCTTCTTGACAATGACAAAAAGTTCTTTACAAAGAGTCACTTTTGACTTATATACTAGTGCCCTAAGTTTGGTCCTTTCACACAAGAGACCGGCACTTTATTCACTAAAAGACTAATTTCCTACTATTGTACATGGGTAAATCACTAATCTTCTGTGGGGATGCATCTAGAGGACTCCTCTAGTGCATTTACAACGGAAAATATATACAAGAGTGGTTATGATACAAAAGTTGTGTGTCCAAATCGGAAAAATTTTGGGGCCCGTCTTTTTCTCTGCTTTGTGCGCTCTTTGGCTCTGCAACACTCTCCTCCTCTTCGTCTCTGTCGTCCCTTGACAGACTTTGCTTCCCGCACGCGTCCAGTGGTCAGTACTGTCTGATTCTTGATCTTGCATTACGTTTTAGAGGCGCTCTGCTTTTCTCCGCACGCTCCCCTTGGTCAGTGTTGTCTGCAGTTAAACAGACATGCAGATTCGATGGCCTTCTTGATTCAAGCTCTACTACTCGAGAGCCTGTTGCACTTGTCTTGCCTGTTGACTTGGGTTGCCACGCACGCCACCAGTGACTAGGAATGTGCTGTTCTTAGTCACCCTCTTAAACTTTTCAGCCTCTACCCCTTTATAACTTTTGGTCCTCTGATTTGTCCTGGTTGCACACATCTGACCCTGTTGTATTGCTTTGAAGCTGTTTACTTCTTTCCACCGTGCATGACTTGGCTGTTTTCTCTTTTCGCCTGATGCGTGCCCCTACGGGGCTCTGTGCAGAGATGGGTAATGCGCCCCTGCGGGGCTTCTTGCAGAGATATGTATCTATTGCACCGTCTTAGACTTTGATTTTCTTCTTCTTTTCTTTTTGCTTGATTGCCGCATATATGTCGATGGCAAAAACATAAGGCGAGAATAATATGCCATAATGGTCAGTCGGCTGGGAATTGTAGATAAATCAAAAATCAATGCCTCTGAGCCTTGCGTAATTCCAATGAAATTCAAAAAGGTATATTTGGCATGTTGGAACACCTTTAGCACTGTTAATAACATGCTGAAAATTTTATTGGTCATTTTGACCGCTAAATCTGGCACTGAAGCGTATCTGGAAATCCAAAATTCCATTGTCTTCACCATATATTCTTCGGTTGGTAGGTAATTATGTGGCGGACTAGGTAGTAATGGATAGTTAAGCCACTGATTATTGATATTGCCTTGACGCTGTCCTTTGTTGGGATAATGTTGGCGAAAACTTCGGCTTTAACGCCTACTGTTGCGGAAATACTTTCGCCCTGAAGGTGGGTTTCACGACAAGGCTTGAACTCTGTCAGGCCTGCGGAAAATGCCGCGCCACCGAAATAGAATGCTAAGCTAGAGTGATTCAGAACATCTTTGTAATCAACAGTAGCTCAGCCTAATTAACGTCGCTTTAACTATGTTATCCTGCGACACAAGTTCCACCGGAACTTCACCAGACTGTTACTGGACTGATACCGTAGTCGTACCGGAACTTCATCGAAATAAACTTAATTCTGCTCGTAATTGCTTCAGATGAACTTATGTGAAGTAAGGAAGTAGTGTGTGAGCTTCCTTCACCGAATGAACTTCCTTCTGGAAACTTCACAGTTCTGAACTGCTACTTTCCGGTTAACTTTTGTACTGTGTGTACATCTTCATTCCACCGGAAACTGTGATCAGCTTAAAGTAGAGGCGTCTAGCTACAAGATGAGCTATCTCTCATACAAAGCTTCGAACTCTGCTATGAGTTATACTTCGTTGTTCTACCGGAAAATCCTGATTTCTGAGAAACTATAACTGACCGAAAAATTACTGAAATATGTTTACTGAGTAAACTGTTATACACCAAAACATGCGTTTACAGAGAAGGTACTGAAGCACGTTTAGTAACGAGTCGTGACAGTTAACGATAAACTAAGCTTCCTACTGTAACACGAAATAACTTCAGATTCTTCACAAGTAAAGATTGCACGCAGACATCCACATGAACATGTGTTTTCGATTAGAGAAGATGTGTACAAGTAAGCTTGGCCTCTTCTTGCTCAAGTTACAGAAACTCTCCTACAGTGAGTAGTTTCTTATTACCATCTCTCTTCAGATGAAAAGACCCGACACTTCAGGCTTGTGTTATTCATCTGTACATACGCGATCTATGGCGTCTTCTGAGAACTTCTAAATCTCTCTTCACTCATACGCGATCTATGGCGTCTTCTCTCAGTCTCTCGTTCTCCTCTGTGTATCATCTACGATTCTCTCTCCGTGTATATCTGCGTCGTCTCCTGTGCTCTCTCCTCTGTTTCCTCTCTGAGTTGCTGTATATATATACACTTCTTTGGCGCTCCTCTGCTCTGTCATTCTTCAATTCGCGTTATGCGCGCCTTACGCGCCCGCCGCGGTTAATTGCTCTGTTATGCGGACACCGCGCACTAACTTCGCATACTGTACACCTGTGCACTGATTTTTCGGAAGATTCCGTTTCTCTCTTGTTTGTTGTGTCAAATTCGTGAGTGTTTCCTTAACAGCTCCCCCTCAATCACTAATTTGACCTCTTCCGGTCTTTCATATATCTTTCTTTCTTTTATTCCTGCCATCTCTTTGAATCTGTTTGTTTTTGTTCCATCCAAGCTCTTTGTCAGAATATCTGCAATCTGATCTTTCGTAGGAGTGTAGACTATTTCTTTCTCTTTCTCCATTACTTTTTCTCTTAGGAAATGGTACTGAATCTCTATGTGTTTTGTTCTTGCATGAAACACAGGATTCGCTGCAAGATACAGCGAGCTCATATTATCTCCATGTATAATTGGTATACTTTGATCTATACCCATGCTTTTAAGTAAAGTCTGCATCCATATTACTTCTTTTGATGCTTCTACCAGTCCTTTGTATTCTGCTTCTGTTGATGATAAAGCTACTGTGTGTTGTTTCTTCGAACACCAGCTTACCAGCTTATCTCCTAGGTATATCATATACCCGTGCGTTGATCTTCGGTCATCTTGACTTCCTGCCCAATCTGAGTCACTATATGCTTTGAGCTTTATATCTGACGTAAAAGGATAATATAATCCTTCCTTTATAGTTCTTTTGATATATCTGAGAACTCTTTGTCCTGCAACCCAATGTTGCTCTGTCGGACAATGCATAAACTGTGAGAGAACTCCCACCGGAAAACTGAGATCCGGTCTTGTTAGCGTAGCATATATTAAGCTTCCTACTAACGATTGATACTTCTTCATATCTTTAAACTCTGTACCACTATATTTACTGAGTTTATGGTTTACTTCAAGCGGTGTTGAAGCTTCTCTACAATTTTCCATGTTGAACTTCTTCAGTAAGTTCAGGAGATACCTCTCTTGTGTGACATATACACCATGATCTGTATATGTGATTTCCATTCCTAGAAAGTATGATAATTTTCCTAGGTCACTGATCTTGAATTCCTTTTCTAGCAGTTTCTTTACCTCTGTAATTCCTGTATCTGAGGTTCCTGTAATTATTATGTCATCTACATAGATACAAATGTAGATCATTCCTTCTTCTGTTCTTTTGATGAGTAGACTTGCATCTGCCTTCGAACTTTGGTATCCAAGTTCGTTCAGATACTTCACGAGTCTGTAGTTCCAAGCTCTTGGAGCTTGCTTCAGTCCATAAAGAGCTTTTCTTAACCTGCAAACAAAGTTTGGTTGTCTGGAACTTATAAACCCTTCCGGTTGTTCCATATATACTTCATCTGATATATATCCATTCAGGAATGCATTCTTTATATCTAGCTGACTTAGCTTCCATCCTTTTGATGCTGCTATAGCAATCACTGTTCTTATGGTTGACATCTTTGCCACCGGACTGAACGTCTCGTCATAGTCTATGCCATGCGTCTGAGCATAGCCCTTGATAACCAGTCTCGCTTTATGTCTGGCTATCCTTCCATCTGCAAGTTTTTTTATTTTGAACACCCATTTATTTCCAATTACCTTTTTACCGTTCGGTTTAGGAACAAGCTCCCATGTCTTGTTCTCTTCCAGTGCGGTGAATTCTTCTTTCATTGCTTCTTGCCATTGCTTCTTGCCTTTGGCTTCGTCATAGCTTTGAGGCTCTTCCTCTTCTTTAACCATATATGCATAATCTTGTTGAGTTATATACGATGTATCATACGAGTATCTTTCCGGTTGTCTTCTTACTCTATTTGACCTTCTTGGTTCATATTCTTCGTGTGTGTCTGAGTACCCGTCTTCATCTTCGTTCCTTATACCTGTTCCGGTCCTGGACGTACTTGCCTCTTCATCTTTGTTTACCTGAACAATTGATTTTCCTTTCTCTCTTCTTTTTATCTCTTCTTCAAATTCTTCAGCTGTATGACTCTGATCTGCATACCAGCTTTTCTGTTCATCAAATGTTACATCCCTGGAAACAGTAAAATGTTTGGTTAGAGGACTCCATAACCTGTAACCCATCTGTTTCTCATCATATCCGACGAATACATATTTCTCTGCTTTTGGTTCAAGCTTATGTCTCAGTTGAGATGGTACATAAGCATACGCTACTGATCCAAACACTTTACAGTGATCAAGTGTTGGCTTCTTTCCCCACCAGGCTTCATAAGGGGTCATTCCTTCTAACGCTGTACATGGTAACCTGTTTACCAAGTATGTAGCTGTATTTACAGCTTCAGCCCAAAGATAATCCGGGCAATTCTTTTCTTTTAGCATAGCTCGTGCAAACTCGACTAGAGTTCGGTTTCTCCTTTCTGCTACACCATTCTGTTGTGGTGTATACCTGCAGGTTATTTCTCTCTTAATACCTGCATTCCAAAGATAGTCATTGAATTCTCGGGAGAAGTATTCTCCCCCTCCATCAGACCTTAGTCTTTTAAGTTTTCGTCCGGTGAGTCTTTCGGCATATGCATGAAAATGCCTGAAAGCTCCAAATACTTCTGATTTCTCTTTCAGAACATAAAGAGTTATCCACCTTGTGGCATCATCAATGAATAAAACATAGTACCTTGATCCGCTGATTGATCCTTCTTTCGTTGGTCCCCATACATCTGTATGTATGAGTTCTAGCACGCCATCATGTTTGAATCCTTTCTTCTGGAAAGGTAACCTGTGGGCTTTTCCCATTTGACAGGCTTCGCATTTGTGAATCATATGTTGGTTCTGTACGTTCGGTAATCCCAGTACAGACTGATTCGCTATCATAGCTTTGATTCCTTTTTCGTGAAAGTGACCTAATCTCTTGTGCCAGAGATCAAGTTCTGTAATTACCTTTTCATCATGTGTGAGCAGCGCTTGGACAATGTTCCCTTGTACTCTTAAGGTAAAGAGTCTGCCTTCTTTCTTACCAGAAACGATCTGATAATATCCGTTCTTGGGATCTTCTACAAATACTCCTTTATTTGTAAATCTGACCTGAAAACCTTTTTCGACTATCTGTCCCACACTGATCAGATTTTTCGGTATTGTTGGAACATACAAAACATTGGTTAGCAAATCTGCTCCACTCTTGCATTTCACTTTTCCGATTGATTGTACTTTGTGTCTTGTATTGTCACCTGTTTGAACAGTGTGACTAGAACTACCTTTCTCTAGTTCTAACATTAGTTCTATATTTCCTGACAAATGATTAGAGCATCCAGAATCAATGTAAAATACCTTTAGGTCTTCATTTTCTGATGTGCTGATTGAGTTCATCATCAATGATGTATGACTTTCATTCTGTGTGTCATTTGCGTAGTTGTTGTAGGTGGTGTTGTAGGATTGGCTCTGTCCCCAACTTCTTACTCCACCTCTACCGTAGCCTCCTCTTTGGCTTTGTCTTCCTCTTTGGAAGTTACTTTGATTTCTTCCGCTACTGCCTCTGCTATTGTTGTTTTGATTTTGATTTGATCCTTGTTGATTGTGCCAACAATCATGCGCCAGATGGTTACTTAGTCCACAAATCCAGCAAGCTTTCTTGGTGGTATTCTGGCGGCTTCTTCCTCTTGCTCTTCCTCTGCCAGTGCCTTTACCTCTTGCGTAATAGGCATGAGAACTCGACTCTTCTTCGTCTTTTGACTTACCCTTTTCTTTCTTCTTGTTCTTCATATACATTGCTGAGCTATGTCCTTTGTCTGCGTCTCCTTTCAGGTCTTGCTCATATGTGAGCATCAAACCAAGCAACTGATTTAACTCTGGTACAAAATGATTTAGGGAGAGTTCAGTTGATAGTACGAAAGGTTTCCACCTTTCATCTCCTCTCAACCCTGTGAGCATTTGCGCTATCAATCTATGATCTTCGACTTCTTCATTTATGGATCCAAGACTATCTGCTAGATCCTTCATTTTAGTGACGTAGTCACTGATGCTTTGACTCGGCTTCTTTTTGAACGTTGTGAACTCGGACCATAGGCTGGCTTTCCTAGCTTTCGTAGTATTCTGGAAGTGATCTTCCAATGCGCTCCATATGTCCTCTACTTTCTCCAGACCTCTAATGTGCGGTAGTAGATGATCTGACACAGTGTTGTAGATGTAGGCTCTTGCCGTTGCATCTTTCTTCTGCCATAGCTTTAGGGCGTCTAGTTCTTCTTTTTCCGGTTGACTGTCATCTTCGAAAGTCGGTTTCTTTTCTTCTCTGATCACGTACATCATTAAGTCCTTACTCATAAGTAAGGCTTCCATGCGCATTACCCATGCAGGATAATTATCTCTGTCTAGTTTATCAATTTGGACGTGGTCTGTCATGATAGAGAATACTCTAGGCTCTTATACCAAGTGTTGGGAGATTAACCTGCTCTGATACCAATTGTTGGGATAATGTTGGCGAAAACTTCGGCTTTAACGCCTACTGTTGCGGAAATACTTTCACCCTGAAGGTGGGTTTCACGACAAGGCTTGAACTCTGTCAGGCCTGCGGAAAATGCCGCGCCACCGAAATAGAATGCTAAGCTAGAGTGATTCAGAACACCTCTGTAATCAACAGTAGCTCAGCCTAATTAACGTCGCTTTAACTGTGTTATCCTGCGACACAAGTTCCACCGGAACTTCACCAGACTGTTACTGGACTGATACCGTAGTCGTACCGGAACTTCACCGAAATAAACTTAATTCTGCTCGTAATTGCTTCAGATGAACTTATGTGAAGTAAGGAAGTAGTGTGTGAGCTTCCTTCACCGAATGAACTTCCTTCTGGAAACTTCACAGTTCTGAACTGCTACTTTCCGGTTAACTTTTGTACTGTGTGTACATCTTCATTCCACCGGAAACTGTGATCAGCTTAAAGTAGAGGCGTCTAGCTACAAGATGAGCTATCTCTCATACAAAGCTTCGAACTCTGCTATGAGTTATACTTCGTTGTTCTACCGGAAAATCCTGATTTCTGAGAAACTATAACTGACCGAAAAATTACTGAAATATGTTTACTGAGTAAACTGTTATACACCAAAACATGCGTTTACAGAGAAGGTACTGAAGCACGTTTAGTAACGAGTCGTGACAGTTAACGATAAACTAAGCTTCCTACTGTAACACGAAATAACTTCAGATTCTTCACAAGTAAAGATTGCACGCAGACATCCACATGAACATGTGTTTTCGATTAGAGAAGATGTGTACAAGTAAGCTTGGCCTCTTCCTGCTCAAGTTACAGAAACTCTCCTACAGTGAGTAGTTTCTTATTACCATCTCTCTTCAGATGAAAAGACCCGACACTTCAGGCTTGTGTTATTCATCTGTACATACGCGATCTATGGCGTCTTCTGAGAACTTCTAAATCTCTCTTCACTCATACGCGATCTATGGCGTCTTCTCTCAGTCTCTCGTTCTCCTCTGTGTATCATCTACGATTCTCTCTCCGTGTATATCTGCGTCGTCTCCTGTGCTCTCTCCTCTGTTTCCTCTCTGAGTTGCTGTATATATATACACTTCTTTGGCGCTCCTCTGCTCTGTCATTCTTCAATTCGCGTTATGCGCGCCTTACGCGCCCGCCGCGGTTAATTGCTCTGTTATGCGGACACCGCGCACTAACTTCGCATACTGTACACCTGTGCACTGATTTTTCGGAAGATTCCGTTTCTCTCTTGTTTGTTGTGTCAAATTCGTGAGTGTTTCCTTAACATCCTTCCCAAAATTGCGTCCAAGAGCGTCTGCGGGATACAGGACAAAAAGATGGATTTACTTGAAGTGCATATGGTGATGCTTCCCACTGTACCCGCAATGTCGGATTCTTCTCCAAAATTTTTCGCCTCCATATTGGATCCGCCTTCTCAAATTCCTCTTGAGTGTAATTGAAAGTGTCATGCTGGAATTGAAGATTGTGGTCCGGATCTTTGTTCGTTGCAGACTTTATATACATCCGCGTCTGTTCTTTAAGTAGACCGTATGGTACATTGAATGGCTTCAAAATTTGATCTAATTGTTTGTTTTCGATCTGAGCTTCTTTCATTATCTGGATAATTTGATCTTCAAAATCAGCGGTGAGCTGGGACACCAGTAGTGCCCTTTCTCGTCGGCTTAATTCTGCAATGTCCCGATTATTATAAGCAATGTGGACCTCCTGAGCCTGCCTTATCGGTGAATGGTATGAGGGGGGAGAGAGAGGACGTACCTCAGTCTCCACAGTAGCCTCCGCAGCATGTGGAACTACTGGTGTCCCCTGCTTTCCTTTTAGCTCTATCTGCTCCTGAAGCCGTTTGATGATTTCATCCTTATTCTTAAGTTCTTCTTCAGCCTTTGTAATCTTTTCCTGATGTTTGATTAATTCCTGTGCAACTATGTTCATGTGATCTGTGTCTTCTTTGCACTGTTGGAAATAATCTTTCTCTGCTTTTTTCCATTTCTTGCGTAGAGCTGCAGTGTCATTCATATACCTTTGTTCCCAATCAGCAATGATTTCTTGCTCCTGTTTGAGCTGATCTGCCATCTTGGTCATCTTTTCTTCCATTTCTTTTATATCCTCGTTTGATTTATCAGTATCTGCCGGTGGTTGATCACTGAGAAGAGCTGTCATGAGCTCCTTGTTCCTGTCCCTTAAGTGGTCTGCTTCCTCCATGCTCACCTTGAGCTGTGATTCGAGTACCTTACTACGAGCATGGATCCTTGTTTTCTCTTTTTCGGTCATGTCTAGTTTCTTCGTGAGCTCCAAAACTTGCTCTTTTAGTTTGGCATTTTCCGTTTCTAATATTCTGTATTGTGTTTTGGTCGTTTTTATTTCCTCGTGTTTCTTTAAAACTTGAGCTTCTGCTTTTGATAGTTTTTTAGCCAGATTCATACCTTCTTTTTGAAGCTCCTGCTTTTCGAGCATGGCTTGGTCGTAATCTTCATCAGCATCAAGCATCAATTGTTGAGTGTCTAGTGCAGTTCGAATCATATCCTGCACCACAGGCTTGAGCTGAGCTATATCAACATTCAGCCATGTCTTTGATACATTTGGGGTTTCTCCTGTATGTACATCTTGTCCCTTTTCGACGTGGATCGTTTCATTATGTGGTTGTCGGACCTGTAGTTGTACTTGTGGTTCGTCTGCTTTTTCATTTAAGACGGTAGTTTTAGTGGCACTTCCCTGAAAAGTTACATCCATGGGGGATGGTTCTGCCACAACCCTTAGTGGAGTGAAGGGTTCTTCGTCTTCTTGTCCTTCTTCCTGAGGCTTATCCTCTGATATCATTAAATGTTCCTCATCATCAGATTTTCCCTCCTTGGTGTGGGTAGTGGAGGCATCTTTTGGTTGAATGGGGTGCTGTTTTTCTTCTCGTGCCTTCTTGTTGGTTGTATTTTGGTCTACCAGTGGTGATTGAGCTTTTTCCTTGTGGCCTTCTTGGTCTTCGCCATAGTCTACTTCATTTAATTCGGCCCACTGGCCATCATCCTTCGATTCACTACGAATATCTATATTTAATAACGAAGTGTCTGGTTCTTCTTTGGCGTCTGAGGATGAACTAGTATTATCCAAACCGATTTCCCGATATCTGTGGACTTTTGTGAGCTTGCTTCTCGCGTCTGTAGCTTGTCGTGACTGTTGATAGTGATGACCCTGCACTGGCAGATTAATTTGTCCTTCTGTATATTTGTGAGTCTCCTCCAGTGCTTGAGTTAATTCTTCTTCCGTGATCTTTTTAGTCCCTTGAGTGGTGGTTGTAGGAAGTACATGTACTCTCTTTGTTTTTGATACTTCCTCTTCTACTTGTTGGACTTCTCGAGGTCGTTTTGTGCCTCTCATTGTGCCTCTCATTCGGGGTTGAGAGCTTGTTTCTGCTTCTTCTACTTGTTTGCTTCCTTTCTTCTGTTTCGGTACAGTAGCTGCTTTGACAAATTGAGCCAACTCCATTGAAGATGGCATCTCCTGTAAGTACTCGCGCATGCCCAATGCGTGGTAAATCATAATTGTTAGGGCAGTAGTTCCGTTGAGGAACTTCTTATTATCCCATTTCTTCTTTGCCTCAAATAATCGTTCTTGCACATAGGGTGTGAGGTTAACCTGATTGCCTATCTGTTTTATGGCATGAGACAATAATTGCACAATGATTTTTTGAGGGGCCGTGTATCTATTCATGCTCGGCAAGCAGAAGTATTGGTGAATCAATCTGACTTCTTCTTCGATGTCCACCCTATTGATGTCAACGAAAGTTCTTGTTTTTGCTCCACGACTCTCTTCCTTGACCGTGTTGACACCATCCTTTTCCCATCCAAATGCTTCTTTGATTAAGTCGTGGGAAAATTGAATGACCACCCATTCTCCATTCTTATCCATCACATTGGCTTCTGGTACCAATGGATCATGTAGTACTGGTCGTAGGGTGTTCATGACTTGTGTACAGCGTTGGAAATCCGGTTTATAGATAGGTAGTTCAAAATACTTATGAATTCCTGCTTTCTTCATGATATCGATTGTGGATGGCAGTCCATGTAAAACTTTGAAGTCCTGGGACATGATCGGAAAGTGATGCTCTGTGTCCATGATCTTTATGTTGGCCAAGAAGAGATATTCCTCAACTGGCTGCTCATCTCTGAACCAATGCCCTTTTGCTTTCGTAAGACATTGGGGAGGAAATTCCTGGACCTCTTCTTGGATTGTAGCTTCAGAGTCTTCAGAAGCCATCTGCACTTACAAGGAAAAGTGCATTAGCTCGAAAGGCCTTTATGAGACCATGCAGTGTATTGTTGTGATTATGGTCGCTCGTCACTCCGTTCCCCATTATTGCATGAGTGAGATCTCTTACCGCCTCTTTTTATATTTTTTTTTCTGAAAGAAGACAATCATTAGTATAGCCGAAGCACAGTTTATGTATATAGTATGTCCATTCCTATCAGGTTAAAGCTAAGATCTAGTTTCACTTGGAGATCGTGCACCACTAGTTTGATAATGTACATCCTGTGCCGAATGCTTGGCCCTGTATTGCGGCCCTATCATGCTTACTTGAGGTGCATCAGATACTACATGAGTGCAATCGGATGCTTTATCTCTTCGATCATCCGCTCCTCGTGGTAGCTTTGGTTTCCAGATCCATTTTGAGAACACTGAGAGAGGTCGCTTGGTTTTCTCGATTCGTACAGCTGCTCGTGTTCCATTTGCTTTATCCATTGCCCGAGTGAATTTGGCATTGCTCTTCGATTTCCTCTGATGACTCTTATGTGTTGTTGACTTTTGCCTTGTCTGATGTGGTATTTCCTCCTTTGTCCTTACAGCCTGTTTAGCTGCTTGTATGACCTTTTTGGGAATCCATATCTGATGTCGCGATCTTTGAGCTTCAAGCAAGGGCTTGGGAATCCATACTTGCACTGATTCTTTTTGTCTGTAGTTCCTTGCAGCTGGTTTGGTGATGCCTTTTTCCTTCCTCAGAGTGGGTGTGGACGTTTCTTGACTCTGTATCTGATCCTTGCGTACCCACTTATATTTGGGTGGGTCTTGGTTCGAGTATCTGCTTGTTGGTTGCCAACAGTGCGATCTTTGGATGTTTCGAGCCTGCGTGGGAGAGCACGTCTCCTCAATGGTTGGCTTTTCCACAATTGCATTGGATAACTTCGACTCTATTGTGGACGTCGCTAGGATGGAAGTTTCAGCTTCTATGCATTTGCTTTCTGAGTGGTGAGCGTAGTTGATACTTTCTTTTGTCGTTTTTTGAACCTCCTCTGATCTTGGCTTTAATATTGTTTGGTTACATGGTTTCTCTTCAAGTAAGCTGAAAATCTCCTTATGCCCTATCGTAGCCGAAATATAACCTTGAGCTAGATGGATACACGCCTCTGTCTCAATGATCCAGTCGTGTCCTAGAATGAAGTCTTCTATCAAATCGTCATCCTCACACACTAGGACTCTTTGTTCAATGGAGGAATTTCCTAGGTGGAGGGATACATTCGTGGTTCCAATACATTCTATGGTGTGACCTCCAATTCCTATTAATTGGGCTTTTGTGGGATTCAATTCTAATTGCAGCTCGTCTGCTATTCTCTTTCGCATGCAGCTAAGGCCTGCTCCTGAGTCTATCAATGCATCTATCAATTTGTACTCTGCCTTGCCAATCCCTAGGTTTAGGTAAGGTTGTGTTTTACACATACCCGTTGCATCATGATTTTTGACCTGATAGTTTGCCATAGGGATGGGCTCTTCTCCTTGGAGATAACGTTCATCTCTTTGCCTGATCCACTCTTTCCGTTTCCTAATGCGTTCTAGTGCTTCCTGTCGAGCTTCCTCTATAATTCGCTCTTCTTCCTTTTTCCTATTTTGAGCACCTAACAGTCGCGCTAGCATTTGATCAGTCAAGGGCTCCATGAATCGTCTTACTCTGCATCCACTGATGTAGTTGGGGAGAATGTCTCCGTCTAGTGTGGCGAGATTGACTGCACCACTAGTAGAGATTCGATTTATAATCAAGGGTCCATATCCGCGTTTTTGTAGCTTCTTTGCATGTTGTTTTAGGGTGTATACTAGGACTAGGTCGCCTTCTTTAAGTCCCTTGTCTTTTATATGTGCATCATAATATGCCTTCTGTCTGCGTTTAGCAGCATAAATGCCTGCTACAGCTTGCAATCTAGTCTCATGTAACTTCTCAATTTGATCTAGTTGTTGGGATAATTCATGACCGTTCCACTCATATTGCTGGGCCACTTTCAATGTAGGTACTAAGAAGTCAATTGGCAGAATTGCATTTTGCCCATACACTAAATTGAAAGGTGTGGTTCCAATGGCCGTTTTATATGCAACTCGGAATGCCCAAATTGCATGATGCAATTGTTTGTCCCAATCTGACCTTCCATTATTGACAATCTTTGTCAATACAGTACATAGTACCTTGTTGGAACTTTCAGCTTGTCCATTAGCTTGAGGATGGTATGGGGCTGATTTTTTATGAATCACTAAAAAGTCATTCATTAGCGACTCAATGACTTCGTTTAGGAAATGCGTTCCTCGATCACTCACAATCTCGATCGGTAGTCCAAAGCGTGTGAAAATATGCTCAAAGAGAAATTTTGCTGTAGTTTGAGCATCATTCTTTCTAGTGGCTTTTGCTTCTACCCACTTGGTTAAGTAGTCGGTGGCTACTATGATGTACTCCGCATGTGATCCTTTTGCCGGTGGATTGATAGGTCCTATGAAATCAATACCCCTCTTGGTAAATGCTCTTGCACAAACCATGGGTCTTAAAGGCATGTCATCTCTTCGAATGGGATATTTCGCTCTCTGGCATGTTTCGCAGCTTCTCCCATATGTCTCCGCATCCATATGTAGAGTTGGCCACCACAAGCCTGCAAAGAGAATCATCTTGACAGTTCTGTCTGCTGAAAAATGTCCTCCAGCAGCTCCTGCGTGTGCCATCTCTAATATGGGAAGATATTCTCCTTCACGCACACACAATCTGAGTTGATTATCTTTTCCTCTTCTAAACAATTGTTTTCCCATTATCACATAATCCTTGCTCATTTCTTCTAGGGATCGCTTTCTTGCTAAACTAGCTCCTATTTCGTGCTCTTTCGTTTTGAGGAATTGTACTAATGTTTTACTCCAATTGGGCGCTATGGTCGAAAAAGGTAAGGACATGTGATCCTCCGGGATAGTCTCTTTGCATTCTGCACAATTAATTACATAATCGTGAACGTCTTTTGGCATGTCAAGCCAATATACACCTAACCTTTTTAATTCTCGAATTGTTCCATGCATCCCTTGATGGGTTCTCCACTTGTTTACGTGTGCTTGCTGAATTAGCTGCTTCTGTTCGTCCTCCTCGACACATCTTAATAAGACACTGTTGGGTTCCTTATAATACATGCTTCCAGCAACAATGTGTAAATTTCTTGTTTGAAGAATCTCTTTTTTGCTATCCTTATTTATTGAGTGTTGAGGGCCATGGGTGAGTATAGGAATTAGTCGTTCCGCCCACTTTGGACATACTTCAAGATTAAACAAATACGTATCTGGTAAATCATCCGGTACTCCGCTAGGTGGTTCTCCATGCGTTAGCCTTGAAAGGTGATCTGCTCTTACATGTGTGTTTCCTTTTTTGACTATTACCTCAAAGTCGAACTCCATTAATAGTAAGAACCATCGTACCAACCTTCCCGTGTTGCAAGGCTTATTGACTAAATACAACAAAGCCTGATGGTCTATGAAGAACTTGAATTTGTTGGCTAAGAGGTAGTGTCTAAACTTCTTCACTGCATAAACCATTCCTAAGCCTTCTCTTTCAGTAGTCGTATAATTTCTTTCTGCTTGGTTTAATTGTCTACTCGCATAAGCGATTGGATGGTCAAGCTTCCCTTCATCAGCCGGTTGAGCTAGGATACATCCAATGACATAGTTCGAAGCATCAACATGAATATGAAAAGGCTTGCTCCAGTTGGGTGATTTCAGAATTGGGGCTGTACTCAGCCGCTTCTTAAGCTCGTTGAAGGCCTTCTCACACTCGTCTGTTCAAGTGAACTGAGTCAATAGACCATATAAAGGCTTAGCTATTATGGCATACATGTGAATAAACCTACGGTAATATCCACAGTGTCCCATAAAGGCTTGTACTTCCTTTGCATTCTTGGGTCTTGGTAGCTCTAAGATAACTTTAATCTTTTCTTCGTCCGTGGATATTCCATTCCTTGAAACGATGTGTCCTAGGATTTTTCCTTGTCGCACCATGAAGACACATTTCTCAGGGTTCCGGCAAACTCTGTACTGTCTACATTTATTGAATATTTTTCTCAGTTCCGGTATATGGTCTGGTCGTTGATTTGAGTATGTACAAAGGTCATCTACGTATACTTCCATACTTTTTCTCAGAAATTCTTTGAATACATGACACATCAGTCGTTGGAAGGTGGCTGGTGCATTAGTGAGCCCAAATGGCATTACTCTAAATGCATAGACTCCCCATTCAGTCGCGAATGCGGTTTTATGCTGGTCCTCAGTTGCAATAGCTACTTGGTTGTAACCAGAGAATCCATCCAAGAAGCTATAGACCTCCTTGCCGGCAACTCTTTCCAAAAGATGGTCTGTGATGGGTAATGGGAAACTATCACGTATAGTTGCTGCATTTACCTTTTTCAAGTTGATACACACCCTTAGTTTTCCGTTTTTCTTAGGCACTACTACTAGTGGCGATACCCATTCTGTGTGTTCAATCTCATAAATGAATCCTGCCGCTAGTAGTTTGTCAATTTCTTCCTTTATTTTTGCTGCGTAAACTTCATTATACGTATAAGGGCGTTGTTTAGAAGGTTTTGCATCTGCTGTCATAGGGATTCGATGAGCGCATATGCTGGGTTCTACACCCTTGAGGTCTTTGTATGTCCAGGCAAACACGTCTCGATATTCTCGGATGAGTCGTATGAGATCCTCTTCTTCCTCTTCCGATACATCTTTCCCAATATATGTGCACCTCTCTTCTCCGTCTTCTATCTTTACAACAATTTTCTTGGTTTGTTCCTTGTTGTCATAGGCTTCTCCATCCCGGGCCTCTCGTTTAGGCATTTGAGTGGCTATTTTTCTTTCTTCCACTTCGTATCTTTTAAAATGTTCTGGAACTTCGAAACGGTCTGGTTCCGGTTCCACTTTACTCTTGTCCTCTCTATGCTCATGTATTATTGGGATGGTTTCGATTGCTAAGACTTTTGTCGGTCTTTCTTTTGATTCTTTTTGCATAGTTTTTAAATATTGTTCCTCAGAATCAAACTCTGGTTCCATTTCTATGCTTTCGTACTCTTCTTTCCACTCTTTCTCTACAATTTCCCCTTCTTCTACTTCTTGGAGGACAACCATGTTGTAAGGAATTGAACTCACAACCTCTTGGTTAGGAATGTGATGGGCTAACCACTTGTCCCAAAAGCCATGGTTGAGGATTACTTCCTAATCCTCTCTCTTAGGGTGTGGTTCAACCATCTCCTACCAGGATTATGTTACATTCTTCCCCCCTTGGTCGATCATTGTCCTCAATGATCTACTCTTGTATCCCTCTAGCCTCGGTGATCAGTCCCTTGAACTCCCTAGGTGCCCTTGAATTGATGTCCCTCAACCTCGCATAGTTTCTTGAACGTTGTTCGCAACCTTGGTCTCTTGAACCTTTGCTCTCAACCTCGGTGTCTTGAACCTTCTTGTTCGCAACCTCGGTGTCTCGAGCCCTTGTTCTCAACCTCAGTCTTGAACCTTAATGCAAGAGAACAAGGATTACGACCACCACATACTAGAGAGATGACTCTCCTCCCAACCAAATGCCTCTATATATAGCTCTCTCCAGGGGACTGCCTTCTTGGGCAGGTGGATGCTAATCATCCAAGTGTCAGCCATGTAACTACATGTGCGCCAAGTGTCCAGTGGATGCTTCTAGAAGGTTCTAGAGCTCTTTGGGCAAAATACTCTTCCCATGTACCTCATGGGGATTGAACCCAAGACCTCGTCCTTCACATCCTTGAGACTTAACCACTAAGCTAAGTGGTTTACTTGTTTCACAAGAGCACAAGACCTCCTAGTAAGTCTAAACTCGAGATCTTTGGTCATACACACGGATGACCAAACGGTGTCCGATTTCAGATCTGTCTGAACCGGCCAGACCCTTGGATCATAGACTTACTTTATTACATTCTTTCCCCCTTGGAAAATATTTTCGTCCTCGAAAATAGAGCTATATACATACTGTAGGCAACCCCCGAGCCTCATGTTCTAAAACTGGAAGAACATGGTCATGTTCTAGAACTGGAAGAACATGTCTCATCTCTGTGGTGGCATCCTTGCCCAAATGATTCAAAACACTATCCAGGTTTGCACTTTGATAAACTAGTCAAAGTACAAAATAGTGAATGAATAATAAAGGTGGATCTAAACAGATATCCCTGGCTAATTCACAGTTTCTGGATGTGCGATCTAGGCACAAACATGTGAATTAGGTGGATTCAAATTACTAGTCCATTTCTAGGCATAACTGGTGCATGGGCTTAGTAATGAAGGTGGGATTCTTATCCCTCGCAAGACTTTGAGAATTCTTGATTCACTTGAATTTGTTTTGGAGAACTTGAAGTTTGGTTGTCCCATACATCTAACTTTAGATGTCTGTACAATGGTTTACTTTTATCTAACAGTTACTTGATTTTTTCACCCGACTAGAGGACTACTTTGTCCCAATGAGTTTGAAAAAATCCTATGTAAACTGTAGGAGAAAGTTTACCATTCCGGTGGAATCAACCATACTAACTTCACCAATTCAAATTCAAAATGAAAATTGTCCAACTTAGGACACTTTTCTCAAAGACTTTTAACTGAAAGTTCTTGGGAATTGTCAATCTAATGAGCAATTCCTAACTTCTTTATTCTAGAGTATACTGGACTCTAGGAAATTATTTATGCTATAACTTGAAGCAAAATCAAATGAATAAGTCTACTTAGACTTATCATCTTTTGAAGATTGAAAAGGTTCTTGTACATAACATCTATCTAGGATGTTCAAGTTAGTTATCTAATTCTAACCGGCTATCCCTGGTCTTTTGCAAAAGGAATCAGATACCATATCTGAGCCAATTCCAAAAGATTTGGAAACCAAAAAGAAATAACTAAAACTCTGTACAACCAATTCAAACTTCGAACATACATAAACTTGCTATGAGTCAAAGTCTAGTTGACTCAGGACTTTAACTTTTCAACGATCAATTTCAACAAGGTATTGAAGCATTGTCTTTTATCTTTAAGAGAAATAAGCTGGTTTCTCAAAAAGATTCAAAGAAAATAAAAAACATCATCCACCCACAAGATACTAGTGTGGTAACCAACATCAGTGTGTCGACCCACTGAGGTTCTGTCGATGAGTTTTTAATATTCAAATAATGCTTCACTTGAGACTAAGTTCAGGTCACATTCAATCTTTTTGACTCCTTACTGGGAATGCAATTCTTGTGCATTTCTTTGAGTCAAAAGAGTGAATTTACCAAGTTATACTAGAAACTTGGTGCTTGACTTAGTCAATCAAATCCTTGGTTGAAAAGAGCAACTCAAAGTCAAAGTCTATCTTTTTTCAGAAATTTATCAAATGTTTCTGATCAATAACACTTAAGCTTGAAGTGTTCTAAGAAGATCTTGGAAGTTACTTACTTCATATCTTCAGTTTCCTTGATTTCGAAGTTACCTTGAAGTATCGTAAGATACTACTTTCATCCTTTACGAATTAAACTTTCCTTGAAGTCTTAATTTCCTTGAGGATGAAACCTAACTTCAAAATCCAAACTAGGACTAAAAGATAATCATCATCCTACGGTCCGATGTCCCATTCCATCTTTCCTACATCAATCTGAGTATAAAATCTGGTGTCCCATACCACCCTATTTTATATTCATATTAATGTGTGGGTGATTCTTATCCTAAAGTCTAAACATCTCTTGATAGAGTACCTTATTTCTTCAATTCTTTTACAAGAATTGGAAGTTTCAGGCATTACCTCTAATTAGATTTTCTAGGTTTTGATTCCTAGCTCTGATACCAATGTAAGGAATTGAACTCACAACCTCTTGGTTAGGAATGTGATGGGCTAACCACTTGCCCCAAAAGCCATGGTTGAGGATTACTTCCTAATCCTCTCTCTTAGGGTGTGGTTCAACCATCTCCTACCAGGATTATGTTACACATGTAGAGGTTCACGTCATATCCTTCCTCGTCTATACAATCGTTCATCGTCAATACTTCCTCATTCACACACACATCTAATGTGGCTAGAATTTCCATCCAACCATGTGGTTCGAAGAGTTCACCTGAAAAAATTTGAGGCATGTAATCGGGGTCTTCTATCGATCGATAGTTAGGGTGTCCTATTGGCCACATTTGTTTTTTACACTCCTCCTTCCTTGCTTCTTTGCACATCCACAACTGGGCATCCTCGTGCATCCAAGATTGATCACTTGATCCAGCACTGTGAATGGATAGGTCATCTTCTTCTTTGTGGACTGGATTCCATTGTAATGGAGGGACATCCCGATAAGCGAATGTGTGCAAATTTATCTTGGTGGTGTTTCCTTGATGTTGTAGATATAATGAATCTCTGCCCCAATCCTGTACTACCCGCATTTGTCTCATGAAGGGTCGTCCTAATATCATCTCGTAGTTGTTTGCTTTCTCGAATTTACATATGGCTAGTGTGTGTTCAAATTCCACTCCACATGTTGTTAACTTAATTCCTTCCAATATTCCTAGGGGTCTCTCCACATGACCGTCTGCTAATTGGAGTTTCATGCGAGTGGGTCGTAAGGCTGGTTTTCCCCACTTTTCCCAAATCTCCTTTGTTGCAATTCCTACCCCTGCTCCTGTGTCTAAGATAGCTTTGGTCATGTACCCATTGTAGATGACAGGTAAACAGGTATTCCCTTCATCCCCTTCACTGAACTCTCCTACTTTATCGACTGGAACTTGTATTGTGGACTTATTTTCCATTTCCTTTTCTTTTGATCCTCCATTCTTTGGTTGTGTTTTTAATTGGTCTGCCATTTGCTTCCATAACTGGGGTTTAAGTCGAAGCAATTCTTCCACCGTCAATTGGCATTGCACTTTGGTTTTCTTTAGTTCCGTTAGGTTATGCGAACTCTCTTTTCCCTTTCCTTTTCCTTTTCCATGCACCGTGGGTGCTCGTATTATTACTGACTCTCTTTCGTACTCTCCCATATAATTAGGCAATGTTGAAATGCTTATGGTCTCCTCTCTACCTCTATCGAGTCTTGAGACCTCCTCGTAGACTTCCTCGAGGTTAGGATGGGGTTGACAGTCTTCCACATCTATTTCATCAAATGGTGGTGAATCGACACCATTCTTCTTCCATTGCTCTTCTCTGATTCTATCCCACAAGTCCTTGGGCCAATCTGCTTCTAAGTCTGGTATGGCTGATACAGGGTCATCTTGTGCTGTCTCTTGTTCACCTTGGGCATCTTCTTTTCTAAGTTCTTTATCCTTTGGTTTGATGCATTCTTCATAAGGTTCCCGTGCAATCCTTGTCTCTGGTAGGGTTGGGATAGTCTTTTCTAGGGTTGCTTGTGCTACTTCTATGAGTTTTCTGCATATGGTCAATCTTTCTTTTTCCAATTCCCCTTGAGGATAGATTTTTTCATGTTGCTCTATGTTCGGTCCCATTTTGATTCTAGCTTGGTATGCTTTTAACCACATATCCAAGTCGTCTGGCTTTGGGTCTGCTAGAATTGATCCGGGCTTCTCCCTATCTGAGCTAGGTTCGGTTAGCTCAGGGGTCTCCTTAGACTTCTCTTGTTCTTTGTGTTTATTTGATTTTTCGATTTGCTTTTTACTGTTTGTACTCTTGTTCTTTGCCCATTTATCCTTGAGTTTCTCTCGTCTTTCCTTCCATTTCTGAGCTTTCGCGTTGCGGGAATTTTCACATGGGTCCTCAGAATCTTCCACTATCTGAGTTGAATGGCTTATTTTCTTGTTGTTTTTTTGTTCCTCTTCCGATTGCTGTTCTTTTTGTTGTTTTGTTTGGGCTCTGGTAATAGCTTTTAGTGGCACTGTGTACTCCTTATCACTTCCAGATCCTTCTATAACCTCTATTACATTGATTGGTGCAGAATCTTGGTTTTTTACAGGGTTCTTAGGGCAATCCCTAAAAAGATGTTCCTTTCCGCAATCACTGCAATATCCTTCCCAGATTCTAGGTGGTGGAGGGTTGTATGGTCGAGGGCACTCTCTAATGAAATGGTCTCCTCCACATCTATAGCATGGTCCTCTCTGTACTGGTGGTCTACTGGGTGGTCTCATGGGTTGTTGTGCCTTAGGAGCTGTATACATTAGAGTGGAAGTCTCTGCTCCATAAGTCTGATCATAGCCTTCATACCCATAGTATGTAGTCTCATATGCCGGTTCGTGTTCCATCATGTAGGCTACATACGGATAGTACTCACTTGGTAGGGTTTCGTATCCAAGGTTTGTTGATTCTATCTGGGTTATTGTCGTGGCTGGTACTATAGCTCTTTCTAGATTTTCTTCTGGTTGCGCATACTTTACTGATACTACTTGTTGAGGTTGCGACGGTTGGGGTCCTAGCACTGGTTGTGGTGGTGGGTATGGTATCTGTTCAATTGGTCTAAGTACTCCCGTCTGTGTTGGATAAGGGTTGTATCTTGGGATTTCTCTGTTCGGGTCTCTAGGTGGATATCCATACGGTCGATACTGAGGTGGTTGGAAAGGGCGTGTTTGCCTATTAAATGGACAGTTCTCAGTAGTGTGATTAGTGTATTTCTGTTCTATGTGACAATACCAAGAAGTCCCTTGTTGTTGCTGCCTGTTGTATGGATAAGCTGGTTGTGCACTGCCCCCTCCTCAAACACACAGGTGAGTGAGGTGATCTCCTCCACATAAGCTACATCTCCGTAGCATAGGCAATCTTTGAGCTGGGTGTTGATAAGCTCTTTGCCCCTGAGCCCCTAATTTCTTGGCTAATAGCTCTGCTAATTCTTCCACATGACTGGAGTTGGAAGAGATGGTACTCCTTGAATCGTCCGATTCAGTGTGGCTGGACCTGCTATTGAGGTCCTCGGCCAAGTTATCTTCCAAATCAATACACTCCTGAAGACACTCACTCAAAGTTTGTAGTCTTTTCACGTACACTAGTGTTCTTAAGGTTCCGTTAGTGAGCCCATCCAAAAATAATGAAATCATTTTTTGTTGAGTCGGTCTCTCTGTCACTGGGCATCTATCCACGTACTGGTTGAACCTTCTGGCAGCAGTCTTCACCGTTTCATTAGGATTTTGTTTGAAGCTGTGAATTAACGAAGCTGAATTGTGTTTGATTCCTCTCTTAGTGAATTCTCCTATAAATTCTTGAAAAAATTGTTCCATGTTTCCAAATTGATTGGGATCTAAGGGTTGGAACCAGGTCAGAGCTGTTCCTATGAGGGTGAGTCCAAACGCCTCATACTGTACAAAGAAGTCGTCCACTTGTTCCGCTCTTAGGACTTGTTTGAATTCTGCAATGTGATCATAGGGTTCTCCTGATCCATCATAAGGGTTTCGTACACACTTTGCCACTTGAATAGGCCTCAGCCTTCTAATCGGTTCAGGTGGTCTGGGCATCACAGGAAGAATAGGGACAGCTGGTCGTATTGGTGGCATTCTAGGCTGCCCCCCTACGTGTGGTCGTGGTCTTACCGGTGGTCTGTACTGATTTCCTATCCCTAGTTGGGTCTGATAATGTGCTTGTATTCCTGGCGTGGCAAATTGTACGTGAGCATGATTAGGTACGCTCCTATGGCTGGTCTGTCCTGATGCAGTATTTTCTGTTTCTTCTTGATTTCCAAATGGATTTTGTGAGGTTGTTGCCTGCTCTCTCTGAGGAAACACAGGTGTACCCATATATCTTAATCGAGACCTGTCTAAGACACTCACAGGCCAATACCTCCTTTGATCTTTATCCAGGTATGTGAGTCTAGTCTCGTCATCCGGGTCTTTCAGCTCATAGAATGTCATGGGGTTTTCTTCTCTCCCTGGAACAGGTGAATCGGTTTGCAACAATAAGTTTGATCCGTGAATCATATAGACTTCTAACAAATAGTCATCTTGAGGTATCAAGTCACCTCTCAAGACACGTGACACTCGGGATCTGCCTCTAGGGGTGGTCACAAACTCTTCTGGTTGTGTCCTTCCTAGGTTTTCAGGGTCTAAGAGTTCCCCTCTTTCATTGATCCTTTCCGGGAATTCGGTTACAATGTAGATTTGGCCAACTTTGTCAACATATGCACCTCCTTCGTATTTGACAGCTGGTCGGGGTACAATTGTGGCATTCTGGGAAGTTATCATCCTCGCAACCGATCTATTTAACCCATCCAGGTAGATTGGGATCTCCTGGGCGTTGGTGGACACGTATTGTAAGGAGGTACGGTAATCCCCTTCAACAGTGGACATGAAATTTCTATTTGGAGTTGGACCTTGCATGTCTTCCGAAGCCATGTGTAATTCCTCTTCCGAGTCACTAGAGGTTTCTGAGTAGATTGAGTGGTGACTAGCCTGGGCAGCGCTTCCTACCGAAGATATGACACTTCTTCGACTACTTAACACTCTTCCTGATCTCAAGTTCATTCACTCTCCTAAGCCTCTCTTTATGCTTCTTAGATTCCCCTTGGGTAGCTCTCCCAATGACTCAATTTGTCTGCCAAAAGAAGGGGTTAATCTGGGCGATACCACTTCCTGACGATACTGCTCTCGGCGATACTGCACTGACCGCGATACGATACCAGAGGTCTATGCGATACGATACCAGACACCCAGACGATACGATATCAATCTGGTGTCGCGATACTATCCCGGAAAACAAATGATACGACACCTCAGCTATGCACGATACGATACCTGAAAATTTCGGCGATACGATACTAATGACAGTGTCGCGATACTGTCCTGATGAACAGACGATACGATACCACAGTGGTGTCGCGATATCAGAATTCTCAAGACACGATACGATCTCACAAGGGACACGATACGATCTCAAAAAGACCGACGATACGATACCAGAGACCACAGGCGATACGATCTCACCGCGATAAGCGCGATCGCGATACCAATCTTGGCGACACGATACCACTACGGTGTCGCGATACCAAGATCAGTAACCAACGATACGATACTTGGGGAGGGTACGATCGCGATACCAAAGTAGTGTCGCGATACCAATGTATCAAGCGATACGATACCACCCGGTAAAGTGAGGTCGCGATACTAAAAACTTAGGCGATACGACACCACAATGGTGTCGCGATACCAAGTTTTAGTACCAGACGATACGATACCAGGGACCGGATACGATCGCGATACCAACTCAGTGTCGCGATACCGAAATAGTGTCGCGATACCAAGGCTGGTATCCAACGATACGACACCTCTGGCGAGTGTCGCGATACAAGGGAATTTTGGTATCGCGATACCAAAACTCAATCGATCGCGATACTCAAGCCAAAAGGTCTCTAAACTTGAAAATTTTTATAACCCCTTGCACCTCTCACCCTTCTCCTCACTCCTAGGCCTCTGTCTCTCACAAAAAATGCAAACCTTCAGAGACTTTCCCCCTTGCGATACTGCGCATACCTTTTAATCATTTGTTTGTGCATGTTCAATGAGTTTTAGCTATTAAATCTTAATGGGGACTCACCTTGGGTCTATCTAGTTTGCTTCTTGAACTTCTGCACAAACTTTGAGGCTCTATTTTGCACGATACCAACCCGACGATACCAGTCGCTGCTCGCCACGATACTGAAACACAGAGAAGTGTCGTTTGAACTAAAAAATTTTTTGGTTTTTATAGTTTTTGGACTGAACTTGAAATTTTGCTAAATTTCGGTGAATTTTTTGAGGATTTTGGTCTACTCCTACTCCTCTTCTCCTCACTTCTCCTCTCCTTCTACCCTAACCCTAACTCCTCCTTCTCTTCCCTCCTCCTAAACCTAAACCTAAAACTTATCACACACACCTCGAAGATGAGAAGTGACAAGTGCTGAACTGATGGACTACTTGCCAAAGGATGAATTTGCGTCTACAAGTACGATTCGATCACACTCGGTCTATGACCATCACGAAGGCACCTCGGTTGAGTGACTCCCCGACAACGGCGCCGAAAACGTGTGTACTTGAGCCAATATGACTCAAGGACTTGTGCCAATGAGACTATACCTCAATTGCCACACAAGTACATATAGTGGGATCTTTAACACACATTTAAATGTCAATCCTAAGGAATGACTTACCAAGTGTATGAAGACGTGTGCACACGTGATGGAAAACGAAGTGGTTTAGCTAATCATGCATGAGAAAAGACTACTACCTCTCACACCTAATGAAATACTGAAAGTGTTGCCGCAAGCCTCTTTTCAGCAGTTTTGGTATTTTGAGGTTTTCTCCCAGCCCAGAACTCCGAATATAGGCAGTAGGGTACTCGTTTCGAAGCTCTCGACGAGACGCATCCAATGGTGGTGGTTTCACTCAATTCTGACCACTCTGCTTCAAGTTATGGCAGAAACAGTGAATGACGGGAATCACAAATACCCGCGCCACAATTTCTCCTAGCTTACACACGCACTACAGCAGCTCAAAACAAAGGGGAAGGGGTAGACAACAGTCCTACACATGCATTTCAAGCATCACACACACATACAAGAGTAAAATGAAGATCAAAATCAGCAAGAAAGAGGCAAACTCGAAAATTCAGAAGTGCTCCTTCTTCACAATGACAAAAAGTTCTTTACAAAGAGTCACTTTTGACTTATATACTAGTGCCCTAAGTTTGGTCTTTTCACACAAGAGACCGGCACTTTATTCAGTAAAAGACTAATTTCCTACTATTGTACATGGGTAAATCACTAATCTTCTGTGGGGATGCATCTAGAGGACTCCTCTAGTGCATTTACAACGGAAAATATATACAAGAGTGGTTATGATACAAAAGTTGTGTGTCCAAATCGGAAAAATTTTGGGGCCCGTCTTTTTCTCTGCTTTGTGCGCTCTTTGGCTCTACAACATGGGTGGAGGGGGTATGGGAGATGGAGGTGGCATGGGGGGAGGGAGCGGTGCAGTGGAAGGAGATGTTTCCATAGTGTCAAATGTTTGAGTGACCGTGTAGATGGGGATCGTGGGTGGGGTGGATGTGACGTTAGTGAAGAGAGTGGTGAAAGTGGGCATGGTGACTCCCCCGAATTGGATTCCCAGAGAGAGTGGAATTCCCATGACGATTGTGGTGGTAGTGGACGTGGTGGTGATAGTGTCATGTGGTGGAGTGAGTTGTGTAGTGAGAGGTGGGGAGGGTGGTGACAGTGGTGCTTCCTGATGTTCGTCTGCTTGCGTTGTATCCACTGGTGCTGATACGTTGATATGAATTTGTTTCCCAGACCTCATGGGACGGGTGGGAACCCTTTTCTCAAATCGGTGAATGTAGGCCATTGCCTCATAAATGGCCTCATCCAATCCTACTGCATCTGCATGTAGGTTTATGGACTCGATGAACATATCATCCACGCCTTCCTCCGCTAGCAATTGGTTCATGAGTTTCTTGCCTGCTTCAAGTGACATTTTATGCTATTCTTGAACTAGCTGCATGGTTCGATATAGTCTTTTTATTTGTGCCGAATACGCGGGGGCACTTGCTAACTCTGAAAGTTCATCATACTCTTGTTCTTCGTAGGCTTCTTCCTCTTGTTCGGTCTCTTGTTCATCGACGTCGACTTCTACAACTTGCGGTTGAGTGGGGGCTGACGTTGTTGTATGGGTTTGTGGTTCCTGAGCTCGCTCTGTTTCCGCTTCGAGATTAGAGTCATAGATTAGCCTAGCCACTTCTTCATCAGTGAGATCATTGAGAGTAAAGCCCTGTGGAAATTCCAAGTCCGATGGGACGGGTGGAAACACCAGATTGGGTCCCTCTGTACTTGGTCTTGGTAGCCGAATGGTGAATGGTCTAATGCGTCGTGTCTGGGGAGGGGTAATTTCTGGCGTAGTGGTGGCTCCCCTTGGTTGAGCGCAGGGTAATTGGACTCCCCCTCTCATCTTCTTTGATGGAGGACCTGCCGCTGATAGCCTTCTCTGGAACTCCTGGGCTCGGGGCCATACGAGTGCCCGCTGAATAGGCACGTCATAGGCTAGACATCGATAGATTATCTTGGTCAGAGCACAACACCCGTGGAGCACATTTTTCTGCTTCTTATTCCACAGTTGATGGGCTAGGTGAATCTGATCTATGATCCAATGTGGTACGTTGATAGGGAGGTTTTCTGTCTCTGCCAAATACAAGCTAAACCATATCTTCTTTGGGGGCATGGTGAATCTTTCCTGGGCGGGGAAAGCAAAATGCTGCATGACGGTCCGTAGGTGAAGAGCGATGGTCGGTGTCATTGCTACCATATCCTTCAGCTTATTGAGATCTTTATGTTTCATTCTGCCTGGAACCATTGTTTCCTTTTCAGTAGGAATGTGCATACTATACATGCCCAATGCTTCTCGTACCAGATTGAGGGTCAGTTTGAATTTTTTAAGTTCGTGGCCCGGCAACAGTGAGGGTAACACAAAAGTGCTGTCGCCTCCCTTGGCCCTACTAGGAGTGATGGTACTGAAAAGATAAGAACAACGTAAGAAATCTGGCTTCGGTAAGTGGGCCCTGAAATAACTGTCCAGGCCAGCTTTGGTCCATACTGAACGCATGACTTCGGCATTCTGATAGCTCTCAAATTCGCGCGTGAAAAAATGGTAGTGTTCCCATTTACCATTAAACTCCAATTCAGCTTCCCAAAAATAGGTTCCATCACCCAATGGTCCTGCAACATCACTGAACCAATGAGCGTGTTTGCCCACTTGAGAGGTGTGCCCCTGGGGAGGATCCTGAACTGGGAGTACATGCACAGCTTGAAGTTTGTGGAGATTCGGGAGGGTTGCATGAGTAATTCTGCTGGGAGTTGTTGTGTCATTGGGACCCATTTACGAGTGAGTCTGTGCGTGCTTCTAAGTGGCAGTGTGTTCGAGTGTATCAGACAAGAGTGGGTGGCGGCTACTTGAGCGCGTGAACCCTGTCGTGTATGATGTGAATTGTGTGGGGTTAGTTGAGCCCGCAAGCAAGCCTTAGGCACCCAAATTTGTCTTGATTGTGGGTCGGCCTTCATCGACTTCTTGGGTACCCAAATGGATTTCACTTTCTCAACAGAGGTTTTAGGAGTCCTCTTATTAGCATCAAGTCGTTGATTACTAATAGGAAGTTGAGACCGTTGTTGCGACTTAGTTACGGTCGGCAGCTCGTCTTTCCGCACCCACATTTGTTTCATCGGCTGAGTTGTTCTGCTTCGCGCGTTCTTTTGGTCTCTCGCCTGGAGAGTCTTCAGTGATTGATCTGCCCTTAGTTGCTGCCTCCTTCTGGCCTTTGAAAAAGAAGGGAGTTCCATTGTGGTTCTGACTCCTTCTTTGAGATCTTCATTCTTCTGCATCACATAGCCTTGGACAAGAACAGCATGGTCAACTTCATGTGTACCCCTGGAGGGACCAGGATTCCGTGCCTTTTCTAGTTCCTTGAGTGCTCCATTATTTAACTCAATTGTAATTCTAGTTTGATTCACCGATACCTGAAGAAGTCCACTTCTTAGGTTTAAGTTGACTGCTTGGTCATAGATCCAGTCTTGACCCAAGACAAGGGGCTCAGTGAGGTCCTCATCTTGACACACTAGTACTTTAACTGTCATTGCCTCATCATGAATATAGAGAGGAAGTTCCACCTCACCCATGCAAGGGGTTTCCACGCCTCCCAATCCTATGAGATATGCTTCCACAGGATTGACAGTTAATTGCAACTCTTGACAGTAAGACAGTTTAACAGCACTAGTGGCTGCACCTGAGTCAATCAAGGCTTTTACAGTCCTTGCACTCTTTCCTTGTCCTATATCTAAGGTTATGAAAGGACGTCGATCAGTTATCCTATGAGAGCTAACACCTGAAACTTCACACATAGCCACATCATATCCTTGATCTGCATATGCATCTTGCCTAGGGTGCTCTCTCCCTTGTCTTCTTAATTTCATTCTCCGTATGCGCTCTAGGGCTTCTGCTTGAGCTTCTTCTCGAATTCGCTTTTCTTCCTCTTTGCGTTTCTTAGCAGTATTGAGTCGACTTAGCATTTCCTCTGTGAGAGGTTCCTGGTACAACTTAACTCTGCATCCGCTGATATAACTTGGGAGAACATCGCCTTCTAATGTGGCTAGTTGCACTGCTCCACTTGTTGAGATTCTGTTAATGATCATGGGTCCGTAGCCTCTCTTCTCCAGTTTCCTCGCATGTTGCTTCAATGTGTAGACTAAAACTAAGTCGCCTGCCTTTAAACCTTTATCCTTAACGTGGGCATCAAAGTATGCCTTCTGTCGTTTCTTTGCTGCATATATCCCTGCAGCTGCTCTCAGTCTTGTTTCTCCTAATCGTTCAAGGTCAAACAGTCTAGAGGAGAGTTCATGACCCGTCCATTCATGCTCTTGTGCCACTTTCAATGTAGGTATCAAAAAGTCTAAAGGTAGCACAACATTTTGACCAAACACCATTTGAAAGGGAGTGGCTTGGAGTACCGTTTTGTAGGCAACTCGGTATGCCCAAACAGCATGGTGTAGCTGTTTGTTCCAATCAGAGCGTTTATTGTTCACTAATTTCGTCAATACATTGCATAAGATCTTGTTGGTGCTCTCAGCCTGGCCATTTGCTTGAGGGTGATAGGGGGCAGATTTCTTATAAACTACCAAGAATTCTTGGAGCAGATTTTCAATAACTTCATTCAAGAAGTGAGTGCCTCTATCACTAACTAGCTCTATAGGTAGCCCGTATCTAGTGAATACATTTTCAAACAAGAATTTAGCAGTTGTTTGAGCATCGTTCTTCGTTGTGGCTTTTACCTCTACCCACTTTGTTAGATAGTGTGTT
The DNA here is from genome assembly GCA_020310875.1 of Ceratopteris richardii. Taxonomy (NCBI): domain Eukaryota; kingdom Viridiplantae; phylum Streptophyta; class Polypodiopsida; order Polypodiales; family Pteridaceae; genus Ceratopteris; species Ceratopteris richardii. Next base: position 77,079,620 of record CM035413.1, read on the forward strand.
GCAACAATGATATATTCTGCATGGGAACCCTTAGCTGGGAGATTAATAGGACCTACGAAGTCTATTCCCCACTTAGAGAATGCACGTCCACCCATCATAGGTTTCAGTGGCATCTCATCTTTGCGTATAGGATACTGAGTTTGCTGACAGACATCACACCGTTTCACATAGGTATGTGCATCCATGTGAAGGGTCGGCCACCAGAAGCCCGCAAATAGTATTGCCTTGATCACCCGATCTGGTCCAAAGTGTCCTCCTGCTACACCTTGGTGAGCAGTGTCCAAGATCTTGAGATACTCACTCTCATGGACACATAGTCTCAGGTAACCGTCTTTACCACGTTTGTATAGATTATCACCAATAAGTGAGTAATCCTGGGCTTCTTGTTCTAAACTCCTTTTCCTAGCTAGAGTCATGTCTGGAGGGAATGTTTTTGTCCTCAGAAAGGATACTAGTGGTTCACTCCAATCCGGCACTATGGACACTTGATAAAGAGTGGAATGTTCCACAGGTGGTTTAGTGCAACAGATTGGGCATTCCTTGCACAACTTTTGGACATCAGCTTCCATAGTCGGCCAATGCACTCCGAGTCTCCGTAGTGTTTGTAGTGTTCGTTGCCTTGAATAGTGTTGCTCTAATGCACCTACATGTGCTAATTGCAACCATTTAGTGTACTCATCCTCTTCCACACAACAAGCCAAAATCCCTTGATCTGTGTGCTTGTACATACTTCCTGCCATGATGTGATATTTTTGGGCTTTTACTACCTCTCTATCCTGCGTGTTTATTACTGGATGGTTAGGTCCGTATGTCAATACTGGCACTAATGGCTTAGCCCACTGCGGTACCACTTCCAAGTTAAACAAGTAAGCATCAGGAAGGTCATCTGATACTCCTTGTGGGGCTTCTCCAGATGTGAGCCTAGAAAGGTGATCTGCTCTCAAATGAGTCCTCCCTTTCCTTACCACAACCTCGAAATCATATTCCATTAGTAAGAGAAACCATCTTGCTAATCTTTCTGTATTGCATGGCTTGTTCACGAGATATAACAATGCTTGGTGATCAGTAAAAAATTTAAACTTATTTGCAAGCAAATAGTGTCTAAATTTCTTGACTGCATATACCATGCCTAAGCCTTCTCTCTCTGTAGTGGTATGATTTCGTTCAGCTGCATTCAATTGTCTACTGGCATAGGCAATTGGAAGATCCATACTGCCTTCACCAGTAGGTTGAGCAAGCACACACCCAATAGCATAATTGGATGCATCCACGTGAACATGGAATGGCTTATTCCAATCTGGTGTGGTCAAGGTTGGTGCTGAACATAATCTTCGTTTAAGCTCCTTGAAGGAATTCTCACATTCCTCAGTCCACTCAAAGTTTGTCAGAAGTCCGTACATGGGCTTTGCAATGACAGCATACATGTGAATGAACCGGCGGTAGTAACCACAATGTCCCATGAAAGTTTGTACTTCCTTGACATTCCTTGGCCTGGGTAGCTCTGCTATGGCTCTCACTTTCTCTTCGTCAGTAGATATGCCATTCTTTGACACTATGTGCCCTAGAATCTTGCCTTGCTTGACCATGAAAACACATTTTTCTGGGTTTAGGCAGACTTGATATTCTCTACATTTATCAAAGATTTGTCTGAGTTCGGGAATATGGGTGTTTGGGGATTCGTGGACAAGAAGGAGTTTGAGGGTTTGTAGGAGAAAAAGGAGATGATGAAAATGGAATAACAGTGAGAACTTCTGCAAAGGAATACTCTTGGAAACCTTGAATATTGATTATCCTTCAACAATTACAATGACTGCGCACAGTCTAATCAATGACTAAATACAACTTCAGAGAATATCAATTACTGAAGACCAATTATCTCAAGTCCTCTAGCAGCGGCCTCTCGTGCACCAATCCTTCACTTGCTTCCCGCTTCCCTTGTGCACACCTTGCACTAAGCTTCCACCAAGTTAAGGAATTGGTATCACGGTGCACACACGCAATAGACCTTGGAACTCTTGGAATCCAACCCGCCTTCTCTGCACACTTTCCTCTTGACACCTCTTGCACTCCTGAATGTCGTCGCACCTGGAGACTCTTCTTGCTTCCTCTCTTGCTTCCTCTGAAGCTCTCCCTTGCTCTTAACTCTCGATGTGTCCAAGAATAGCCTTTGTTCTTCTTTTTTTGAGTCCCCGGTTCGCGCACTCTAACTGCAATACAATCTTGGTGTCCTTTCAATGTCCCAAGATTGTCTTTTTGAACTGGTCCTCAACGATTCGCTACTTTGTCCTGTAGTGACTTTAGAACAAGAGTGACTTTCAAAATAAAATTTTTGATTGGGCGGCCTATTTCCACCTTTGCGTACGCGGCCTTCCACCTTCACCTTTTCTTTTAATTCTTTACTTTTGCACCTTAAGATTTTAAATTCATCCTTTGAACCTTACGAGAAGAAATACTTTGCACCTTTAGTTTCAACCGGTTAGGGCTCTACAAATGCCCACCACCTAAAGATCTCTCCGTCCCGGAGAGACAACAGCAATACAAAAACTGAGAAATTGCAAAGATCCAGACATGAAAACAACGAAACCGAGTCAAGAAAAGAGGTAAAGGGTGTGTATATTATTGAGTTAAGAAAAAAGATAAGGCACCCTGCAAGAATTATTTAGAAATCAAAGTGATGAGTAAATTATTGACAAAGATGGCAATTTATTGAGGAGGATGGTTGAGATTGTCAGCCGAGTTAGATGGAGAAGGGGGCAAAGGAGCAGAAGCTTGTTCGATCGTAAGCTGTAGCGAACTAAGGCATTGCCTAAGATGATCCCTTTCCCTGCGGATACGTCTGCATGCAGCATTAGCACAAAGCCCTAAGTTGGAGCGATTCTGAAGATCTTCTAAGGCTTTCAACGCAGAGTTTGCCATATCGCGATAATGATCTCTCTCTTCTTTGAGCAATCGCGCCGTTTCGTTGAGGGAGTGCCATTGAGAGGTGGCCATGCGATTGATGTTTTCTATTGTTGAGATATACTGTTGATGAACCGAAGCTGCTGCGGAAACCGAATCCAAGGAAATCTGGGAGGCCTGAGCATTGCCGAGAGCGACTACACTCGCGTCCTGTAGTAATTGCAAAAATGAAGGGGTTGATGGTAGGTCAAAAGGCGAAGTGGGAGTTGCCGTTGGAGCAGGAGGGGGAGGTGAAGGGGGAATAACCTGCGGAGGAGGAAGGGTTGGAGTGGAAGATGGAGTGGGAAGGGAAGGATTGGGGGAGGGGAGTGTTTGACTGACAGGGATGTTACTGATAGAGGGTGAGGTGTAATCCGGGTGAATGGGGGGCATACAGGTGGGGTTTTGAGGGTTGAGCTGCGTTTGAATGAGTGGCGTGAAAGCTGAAGAGAGGGGAGGTCTAGGGATAATGGGAGGGGTAGGCATGGATGGAGAAGTGGTAGATTCAGGAGGGAAAGGGGAAGAAGATTGGGTAGTGAAGGAGGGGACGTGAGGGGGGGTAGTCATGAATGGAGAGATGGTAGATGCAGGAGGGATAGGGGAAGAAGATTGGGGAGGGACGGAGGTTACATCAGGGGGGTTAGTCATGAATGGAGAGGTGGTAGATGCAGGAGGGATAGGTGAAGAAGATTGGGGAGGGAAGGAGGTTACATCAGGAGGGTTAGTCATGAATGGAGAGGTGGTAGATGCAGGAGGGATAGGTGAAGAAGATTGGGGAGGGAAGGAGGTTACATCAGGGGGCGCGGATGCGGGTGTCGATGCGGAAGCTGAGTCAATTGAGATTAGAGGGGGGGAGGGAGATGGAGCAATGGACGGTCCAGGGTGGGTAGCGAGATAAGCAACATTGTGGGCAGATTGTGCGGGAATGTGATAGAGCCAAGCTAAGAAGGGTGCAGAATAGATGGAAAATGCATGAGAGCCTCTAGAGATAGCCTCGCGGAGTCGACGGGAGTGCAAAGTCAAGGAACTATAAATGAGGGTTGCGTAAGGGTAAGGACGGCTATGGAGAAAGCAGAAAAGCGGATCGGCGATACGAATATCGGACCAGGGAAGCGAAGAAGTTTGACTACGTAGTAAGAAGAAAAAGATGAACGCATTGAGAAGGGTGGTCATGCGGAGCGAAAACCTAGCATTACTTTGAAAGTGTGTGGTACAAAAGGCAATAGTAGCCGAGGCGGACAGTCCAGAGTATAGGAAAGGGGGAGCACGAAAATGTAAGAGGGGGGACCCAATACTGGCGGCAATGTCTGGGATGAAGAGAGTGCCGGTTCTAAAATGAGGGAAGAGGCGGATAGCTTCATAAACCTGGGTAAAATTGGCTGGGTTATTGAAGAAAACATTAGCCAAGCCCCACAAGCCCGCCTGCTGAAGATCCTCAATGGAAAACATTTGACGAAGGGCGATGGTAGGTAGGGATAAATGCATTCGGATTTGCAGGTTTAAGTCAGGTGGGAGAAACAGGCGCATATAATCCCCGGTTGGGGAAGATGGGTGGGATGAATGAGACATAGATTGGGAAGGAGAAGGAGGGGGAGGGATGGGAGGTGGGGAATAAAGGTCGGTGGAATCAGAGTGTATGGAATAAATAGGAAGATCAAGGGCCGTAGGAGGTGTTGGAGTAGCTTGAACAGATTGTTCTGCCGATGAGGGAGGAGGTGGATTGGGATGGTCAGAGGGAATTGCGGAGGTGGGAGAGGATGGATTGTGAAGGTTTGGAGGCAGCTGGGATGGAGGATCGGAACGAGCACCCGGAGCGGAGGGGTCCGCCATTGATGGAAATGGGGAGAAGAAGTGGAACAAAAGAAAGCCTATGCAGGGGGAGGGGAATCGATGGGTTGAGGTGGTGGGAGAGGGGCAGAGGGGTTGAGGGGTTGAGGGTGTTGGGAGGAAGAGGGGGGCGCGCGGGGGTCGAGGAGGAAGGAGGGGGTGCGGTGGGGTTGGAGGCGGAGAGTTGGGAGGGGGGGTTGAGGGGGTTGGGGGGTGAGGGGGGTGCGCGGGGAATTGAGGGGGATGGAGGGGGGGAAGGGAGAGATGAGGGCGCGCGGAAGGCAGAGGGGGCGGGAGGGGTTTGATGGGGATGGAGGGGTGGAGGGGCGGCGCGGGGGTGGAGGGGGGGGGGCGGTGGTTTGCGGTGGGTCCAAGAGGAGGGAGGGGGCGGTGGTGTGCGGGAGGTGGAGTTGTTGGGAGGGGGTGGAGGGGTGGTAGGAAGAGGTGGGGCGCTGCGGGGTGCCGAGGGGAGGGTTGGGGAGGGGGGTTGAGGGGGTTGGAGGGGGTGAGGGGGGCGGTGGACGGCGGGGAATTGAGGGGGGGATGGAGGGGGGTGAGGGAGAGATGAGGGCGCGCGGAAGGCAGAGGGGGTGGGAGGGGTTTGATGGGGATGGAGGGGTGGAGGGGCGGCGCGGGGGATGGAGGGGGGGGGCGGTGGTTTGCGGTGGGTCGAGGAGGAGGGAGGGGGCGGTGGTGTGCGGGGGGTGGAGTAGGAGGGAGGGGCGGTGGTGTGCGGGGGGTGGAGTTGTTGGGAGGGGGTGGAGGGGTGGTAGGAAGAGGGGGGGCACTGCGGGGTACCGAGGGGAGGGTTGGGGAGGGGGGTTGAGGGGGTTGGAGGGGGTGAGGGGGTGGTGGACGGCGGGGAATTGAGGGGGATGGAGGGGGGGGAAGGGAGAGATGAGGGCGCGCGGAAGGCAGAGGGGGTGGGAGGGGTTTGATGGGGATGGAGGGGTGGAGGGGCGGCGCGGGGGATGGAGGGGGGGGGGCGGTGGTTTGCGGTGGGTCGAGGAGGAGGGAGGGGGCGGTGGTGTGCGGGAGGTGGAGTTGTTGGGAGGGGGTGGAGGGGTGGTAGGAAGAGGGGGGGCGCTGCAGGGTGCCGAGGGGAGGGTTGGGGAGGGGGGTTGAGGGGGTTGGAGGGGGTGAGGGGGGCGGTGGACGGCGGGGAATTGAGGGGGATGGAGGGGGGTGAGGGAGAGATGAGGGCGCGCGGAAGGCAGAGGGGGCGGGAGGGGTTTGATGGGGATGGAGGGGTGGAGGGGCGGCGCGGGGGTGGAGGGGGGGGGGGCGGTGGTTTGCGGTGGGTCGAGGAGGAGGGAGGGGGCGGTGGTGTGCGGGAGGTGGAGTTGTTGGGAGGGGGTGGAGGGGTGGTAGGAAGAGGGGGGGCACTGCGGGGTGCCGAGGGGAGGGTTGGGGAGGGGGGTTGAGGGGGTTGGAGGGGGTGAGGGGGGCGGTGGACGGCGGGGAATTGAGGGGGATGGAGGGGGGTGAGGGAGAGATGAGGGCGCGCGGAAGGCAGAGGGGGTGGGAGGGGTTTGATGGGGATGGAGGGGTGGAGGGGCGGCGCGGGGGATGGAGGGGGGGGGGCGGTGGTTTGCGGTGGGTCGAGGAGGAGGGAGGGGGCGGTGGTGTGCGGGAGGTGGAGTTGTTGGGAGGGGGTGGAGGGGTGGTAGGAAGAGGGGGGGCGCTGCGGGGTGCCGAGGGGAGGGTTGGGGAGGGGGGGCGGTGGACGGCGGGGAATTGAGGGGGATGGAGGGGGGTGAGGGAGAGATGAGGGCGCGCGGAAGGCAGAGGGGGTGGGAGGGGTTTGATGGGGATGGAGGGGTGGAGGGGCGGCGCGGGGGATGGAGGGGGGGGGCGGTGGTGTGCGGGGGGTCGAGGAGGAGGGAGGGGCGGTGGTGTGCGGGGGGTGGAGTTGTTGGGAGGGGGTGGAGGGGTGGTAGGAAGAGGGGGGGCGCTGCGGGGTACCGAGGGGAGGGTTGGGGAGGGGGGTTGAGGGGGTTGGAGGGGGTGAGGGGGTGGTGGACGGCGGGGAATTGAGGGGGATGGAGGGGGGGGAAGGGAGAGATGAGGGCACGCGGAAGGCAGAAGGGGTGGGAGGGGTTTGATGGGGATGGAGGGGTGGAGGGGCGGCGCGGGGGATGGAGGGGGGGGGGCGGTGGTTTGCGGTGGGTCGAGGAGGAGGGAGGGGGCGGTGGTGTGCGGGGGGTGGAGTTGTTGGGAGGGGGTGGAGGGGTGGTAGGAAGAGGGGGGGCGCTGCGGGGTACCGAGGGGAGGGTTGGGGAGGGGGGTTGAGGGGGTTGGAGGGGGTGAGGGGGTGGTGGACGGCGGGGAATTGAGGGGGATGGAGGGGGGGGGAAGGGAGAGATGAGGGCGCGCGGAAGGCAGAGGGGGTGGGAGGGGTTTGATGGGGATGGAGGGGTGGAGGGGCGGCGCGGGGGATGGAGGGGGGGGGCGGTGGTTTGCGGTGGGTCGAGGAGGAGGGAGGGGGCGGTGGTGTGCGGGGGGTGGAGTTGTTGGGAGGGGGTGGAGGGGTGGTAGGAAGAGGGGGGGCGCGGCGGGGTGCCGAGGGGAGGGTTGGGGAGGGGGGTTGAGGGGGTTGGAGGGGGTGAGGGGGGGCGGTGGACGGCGGGGAATTGAGGGGGATGGAGGGGGGTGAGGGAGAGATGAGGGCGCGCAGAAGGCAGAGGAGGTGGGAGGGGTTTGATGGGGATGGAGGGGTGGAGGGGCGGCGCGGGGGATGGAGGGGGGGTTGGCGGTGGTTAAGGCCCACGGGTTTTTTGATATCTTTTGTATTTTTGTGGCCTGCTGGTGGCGTTGGTGGAACAATTTGGCTTTTCGTTGGTGGCTGGGTGATTGAGAGGGTCAGCGCTCGGGTATTGGATAGACTTCTTAGTGAAGATGGGAAGAATGAACGTTCTTCTTATATAGCAAGTGGGATGAAGGGCTTACCTCACAGCAAAGAATGGTGTAGCACAAAAGGTAGTTCAAAAGAGAGGAGATGACAATGTTAATCTCATCCATCCGAGAGATAAACAAAGGAAAGGGCATAATTAAAAGTTTTGAGCAAAGCTAAGAGCCATTCAAAAAAAATTGACGCCCATTTTTATTTAATGATGAAATTCTATGATTTTTATCGATGAAGAACATTTGCGCCCAAAATTGCGTGAGCATTTAGCTGATTATTACTACTTATTAAAACAATCCAAAAACAATTTGAAAACAAGATAAAGGAAAATGCAATGGTTATGATACTTGATAATAAGCCTTGAGTCTGGAAATGTTTACTAAAGGTAGGGTGTTGCCAGCGAGGGTTTCCAATTGCACAGCACCCCACTGCAATATCTTCAGCACGCGAAAAGGTCCTTCCCAGTGAGGGATCCATTTCCCTTTTGCAGCCGTATGAGGGTTAGGTTTATGGAGAAGAACTAACATGCCTGCCTCGATGTTGTTTTTCCACAGATGTCGATCATGTGCCTCCTTCCGTTTCATCTGAGTCTCTATCAATTTTTTGGTTGCTAGTAGACGAATCTCCTCCACTTTATTTAAAGCTCCTAGCCTCTGAGAGACATCACAATCCTTCTTTCCCTGCATGAATGCTATCTTAGGCGATCCATGTAAAAATTCAAAGGGCTCGATGGGTAATATGCCATAAACCAGTTGGAATGGGGAATATCCAGTGGCCTCTTTGTAGGCTAACCTATATGCCCAAAGTGTACCTAAGTACGCACTGCCCCATGAAGTGGGTTGCAACATACACTCCTTTCTTAACATTGAAATTAGAACCTTATTTGTAGACTCAGCCTGTCCATTTGCTCGTGGATAGTAAGCACAAGAGGTCCTATGAAGAATTCTGTACCTGTTGAAGATTTCTTGCAGGAATTTATTGACAAAATGGGTACCTTGATCAGTACAAATTTCAAGTGGACAACCAAACCTGCAAATGATGTTACTATAAATGAAATCAGCAACAGTTTGGGCAGTGCAATCTGTGGAGGCAATAGCTTCGGCCCACTTAGTTGCATAATCTGTAGCTATCAGTAGATATTTTTCTCTTTTTGGAAAAGCGGGAGGGTAGATGGGCCCTACAAAATCTAGCCCCCACTTCTCAAATGGTTGCCAGGAGGTGGAAATAACCAAGGGGTTATTTCTCTGCTTTGTTGGCTTAGGTCCACACCTTTGGCAAATATCACATGCCTTACCCCATTCTTCTACATCCCTGAAAAGTGTAGGCCACCATAAACCCGCATCCAGTATCCTCTGACTCATAATATGTCCTGGGAGGTGCCCACCACCTGTTCCTTCATGTGCAGAGTGAAGGACTTCCCTCACTTCTTCTTCTTCCAAACACTTCCTGAACCGGTCATCTTTGCCCTGTTTGTACAATTTATCCTCGATGAAGGTATATGGTCTACTCTTGATGAGCAGGCTCTTCTTTTGTACAACACTCGCCTTTTCTGGATACAATCCAGTTCTAATGAAATGTTTAATGTCATAATACCAACCTTGAGCTTTTACCGCAAACAAATGAGCACCTGGAAAGTCATCATTGATTCCACTAGATTGATTCATCATATTTATTCTGGATAGGTGATCCGCCATAACATTGTCTTTCCCTGGTTTATGGACTATAGAAAAATCAAATTCTTGGAACAACAATAACCACCTCCATATTCTACCGGTGGCCTGGGGCTTGTTGAGTAGATATTTGAGTGGTTGGTGATCTGATATAATAATAAATTTTACCCCCAATAAGTAATGGCGGAATTTTTGAACGGCAAAGACCATTGCTAGTGCTTCCCGTTCAGTAGTACTGTAATTCCTTTCAGCCTTGGTCAAGATTCTACTGGCATATTGAATTGGCCTGTCCATTTTAAATTCTTCACTGGGTTGAGTCAGGACTGCCCCCACTGCATATGCACTGGCATCGACATGTATATGAAAGATTTTTGACCACTCCGGGGTGACCAAGATAGGAGCACACACTAACCGTGATCGTAATGTCTGATATGCTTTTTCCTCCTCTTCTTCCCATTTGAAAGGTACTTCTTTACCTGTGAGTCTAGTCAGAGGTCTAGCTATCTCTGCATACATTTTTATAAACCTTCTATGATAACCGGTATGCCCCAAGAAACTCTGGATCTCTTTAGGAGATTTAGGTTTAGGTAACTTTAATATAGAAAGAATTTTGTCAGGATCTGGGGCCATACCTTTAGCCGATACCACATGTCCTAAAAGGGTTCCTTCTGTCACAAGGAAATGACATTTATTTGGATTGAGCTTTAACTTAGTTTCTCTGCATCTTTGGAAAATACTCTGCAGCTGCCTCAAGTGCTGGTCCAAACAATCTAGATGAGTTTCCTTGTGAGATCCTGAAAATGAAGAGAAGTCATCCATGAAGATTCTAAGTGATTCCAGCAATAGGGGGCCAAAAATGAGATTGACCGTTCTGTTAAATGTGGCTGGAGCATTTCTGAGCCCAAATGGCATTTTTACATACACATACGTTCCCCAAGGTGTGATAAAAGCAGTCTTTTCACGATCCTCTGGGTGTATTGATATTTGATTATAGCCTCTGAATCCATCCATAAAACTATATAGTGCATGCCCAGCCACTTCTTCAATGACCTGTTCTGCAAAAGGCATAGGGAACCCGTCTGGAATGGTCACCTTGTTGAGAGCTCTAAAGTCCACACAAATTCTGATTTTATTAGTATTCTTCTTTGGTACTATAACCATAGGCGAGAGCCACTCCGAGTGTTCCACAGGAATGATGATTCCTGCATCTTCCATCTTTTGGATTTCCACATAGACAGCTTCGGCATACTTTGGATTAAGTCTATAACTCCTTCCTCTGATGGGTCTGGCTCCATCAACTAGAGGAATTCTGTGCTCTCCATAAGATGCAGGCACCCCTTCTAAGTCTTTATAATGCCAGGCAAAAACATCTGCATACTGGGTCAAGAATGATTTTACCTTTTCCAGGAGCTGTGGGTGGCTCCACAACCAAGTGGCTACCAGAACTGGTTGATTATTGTTTTGAGTGCATAAGTGTACTTCTTGGACCGGGTTTCTTGTTACCATATTATCTCCGTGTGCATCTGCTTCCTTGTCTTCTTCTACTAGCTTTTCGTGCATTGCTTCATAAGCAGGTGTATTTTGGACTTCGATGTGTTCCTCCTTGTCCTGCATCCATCCTGCAGGGATTTCTTGAATTGGGAAAGAACATTCAACCTCAGAATTTTTTACCTTGTTTTTAGCTTCGGAAACTTCGTTATCTGATGTTGACACATCCTCCTCCAATTTGTATTTGAGGGGTATCTTCCTGCCCCTTCTGTGGTCAGTGATGGGCTCTCCCAATCCATCAACCTGGACTTTTCCCTTGTCTTCATCATAGCCTCCAATCGTGCCAGGATTATCAAGAAAAATTCCAAAACAAGAAGAAGAGTTGCCGGCATGAAGCCAACTTAAAATATCCTCTTCTTCCTCAAAATCTATTTGGGGTTGATCCTCCGCTTCTGTTTCCATGCAAATGCTCACTGTTTGCATCATACTAGTGTTTCCTTGATTGTCTGGGCCTTCTTCTAAATGAATTTGTGTCAGCTCCTGCCCTTTCTTTTGTACCCACATAGTGTCCTTACCCCAATCATGAATGACACTGGCATGCCTCAGCCAAGATCTTCCAATTAAGAGAGGAAATCCTCCTTCAACCTGGGGTAATCTTAAAACCACAAAATCCAGAATGAATAGATTACCTTGTACTTCGAGTGGAACTTTTGGGATTACCCCCAAGGGCCTTACTTTGCTCTGATCTGCCAAAGTAACCGTGAAATTTGCAGGTCTTGAAGGGTGGAGTCCGATCCTTTTCATGGTATGTTCAGGCATCAAGTTAATGCCAGAACCACCATCTACAATAACACCTTGAAATTCATGACCCTTGATTGATATTGTAAGCCGAGGGCTTTTATAATCTGTAAGGGGTGCTTCCCCCTTAATTATCCCTTTATGTAAGATAGCAGTCTTAGCCACTAAGCTTGTCGTAGAAGCCTCATCAATTATCTGCAATAATTCTGACCTGAATTTCCCATCCATCTTTATTAACTCAAAAATACTAACCTCCTTCTTAATTGACTTGAGTAGTTTTGAAGCCTCTGACTCTTTAAGAAAGTGAGCTTCATTTGCTTTGCCAAACTCTTCTTGAGCCCTGTTGAAGGCATGCCCAATGGCATCACTGGTGCCTGTGAGACATTCATTGTGGTTTGTGTCTGTACTTGTAGTATCTTTGTCTTCAATTGCAACTCTGTCTTTGTTCAATTCCTTAATTATCAATTCTTGATTTTCTACCACTTTTGCCGTTCCCTTGCTTCTTGTCTGTACTGCAAAAGATTCGAGTTCTTCTAATTGTACCACTCTAGTGGATGGTGAGGGTTCATTCACCTGGGGTAATGTCTCCTCCTTGAATACAGAGATCATTTGGAGATGGGGTCCGGAAGTAGAGGCTTGATTCTTAGGACAACAGTTTGTATAGTGATCTCTGGCCTCTGGACAATTCCTGCAAGGAGGTGCATTTTCCGGAAGGGTGCACCTAGATTGGTAGTGCCCACATTCTCCACATCTGAAGCAAATAATTGGCCTTCTAGGCCCATTTGCAAGGTTAGTTCTCGGTCTAGGATTATAGTTATTACCTTGGTTTGTTGCTGCTGCCATTACATTTGCTGGTGGCAAGAGCCCTCCTTGTGTCCAATATGTCGTTGTCGGCATTCCCCTTACTTGGCATTCATGGGCCTCATGCCCAATCTTCCTGCATAATTGACAAGTCACATTTAGCAAAGGACATTCACTTACTATGTGTCCTTGCTTGCTGCACATGGAGCACCAGAGTCCGTTCTTAATGCCGCCTCCTTTTAGTTCTTGCAACTCCTGCCTCAGCTGAGCTAGTTCCTCTGCTTGGGCTTCCTCTTCCTTCTGGAGCTTGAGGGCTTCAATCTCTCTTCTCAACTGAGCTACAGTAGTCTCCTCCTCTGTATAGGGCTTATTCCTTTTCAAGCCCTCCAGCTCCCTTCTTAACTGGCTCACTGGGTCCTCCAGTTCTGTACCATATGATGGTTGGGAAGAAGTTGCACCATACTGGTGCCTTATCTGTTCCAAGCGGGTGGCCGTATTGATGAACTCCTCAACAGAGGCAGTAGGTAGCACTAACTCTTTTATTTTGCATTGGGTGACCACAGGTAGAGGTTTGGCTAACCACTTCTTGACAAAGAAGTCGTGTGGTGGATCCGGTAGTTTAGCCATTAGTGCTTTGGCCCTGGTCACGAACTCAGGGAACTTCTCTCCTGGACCCAACTTCAAGTTTTCCAATTCTTCTATAATGATCTCAGCCGTGTTGCCATGCTGAAATTGATTCTTAAAGGCCTCTTTCATCAAATCCCAAGAGGTAAAGTGATTTTCAGCAAACTGGCTAAACCACTTGTCTGCCAGACCTTCCAATGTGGCGGGGAAGAGTATCAAGAAAGCATCTTCCCTACCCATTAGCCCCCTAGTCTTACATAATGCAAGAAATCGTCGAATGTGCTCATCTGGGTCCTCCTGGGCTAAACCCCTGAAGGAGGGAAATTTTATGTTTAATCTGGAGAGCAAGATTTCTAGGTCCACCTGTCCTGCCATGCTTCCTACCGATGAAGTCGATGAAAGTGGACTCGATGATCTTCTGTTCGTCTTTCTTCTTGTCTGCTTGCACTTGATTCTCAAGGTTTGTGACCGGGTCGCGGTCATGAGCTATTCATAGTCCACTTAAAATGAGACACTTGATAAAAGTATGTACCTTTTGGCCCACTGGAGTAATGTTGTCGACACTGGAATATTGTCCTCCAATGGCAATATATAGTCTCCTATGCTCAAAGCTCCTTGGACGTCCCACCGGGCGTGCCAAATTTGTTTGGGGATTCGTGGACAAGAAGGAGTTTGAGGGTTTGTAGGAGAAAAAGGAGATGATGAAAATGGAATAACAGTGAGAACTTCTGCAAAGGAATACTCTTGGAAACCTTGAATATTGATTATCCTTCAACAATTACAATGACTGCGCACAGTCTAATCAATGACTAAATACAACTTCAGAGAATATCAATTACTGAAGACCAATTATCTCAAGTCCTCTAGCAGCGGCCTCTCGTGCACCAATCCTTCACTTGCTTCCCGCTTCCCTTGTGCACACCTTGCACTAAGCTTCCGCCAAGCTAAGGAATTGGTATCACGGCGCACACACGCAATAGACCTTGGAACTCTTGGAATCCAACCCGCCTTCTCTGCACACTTTCCTCTTGACACCTCTTGCACTCCTGAATGTCGTTGCACCTGGAGACTCTTCTTGCTTCCTCTCTTGCTTCCTCTGAAGCTCTCCCTTGCTCTTAACTCTCGATGTGTCCAAGAATAGCCTTTGTTCTTCTTTTGTTGAGTCCCCGGTTCGCGCACTCTAACTGCAATACAATCTTGGTGTCCTTTCAATGTCCCAAGATTGTCTTTTTGAACTGGTCCTCAACGATTCGCTACTTTGTCCTGTAGTGACTTTAGAACAAGAGTGACTTTCAAAATAAAATTTTTGATTGGGCGGCCTATTTCCACCTTTGCGTACGCGGCCTTCCACCTTCACCTTTCCTTTTAATTCTTTACTTTTGCACCTTAAGATTTTAAATTCATCCTTTGAACCTTACGAGAAGAAATACTTTGCACCTTTAGTTTCAACCGGTTAGGGCTCTACAATGGGTTTGCCTAATGTTGGAATGAGCACAAAGATGATCATCAACATAGACTTCTAAGTTCTTCCTCAAGAACTCCTTAAATACATGGCACATTAGTCTCTGGAAGGTAGCTGGTGCATTAGTAAGCCCAAATGGCATTACTCTAAAGGCAAAAATGCCCCATTCTATGGCAAAGGCTGTCTGATGCTGATCCTCTGGAGCTATGGCTACTTGATTGTAGCCCGAAAATCCATCAAGGAAGCTGTACACTTCCTTGCCTGCTACTCTTTCTAAGAGATGCTCTGTGATAGGAAGCGGATAGTTATCTCGAATTGTGGCTGCATTAACCTTCTTCAAGTTAATGCATACACGCAGCTTGCCATTCTTCTTGGGCACCACTACGATGGGGGATACCCACTCAGTGTGCTCAATTTCATAGATAAATCCAGCTTCAACCAGCATATCTATCTCTTCTTTGATCTTGGCAGCATAATTATCATTATATGTATATGGCTTTTGCTTAGAGGGTTTGGCATCTGAGGTCATGGGGATAGTGTGTGAGCATATGTCAGGGTCCACACCTTTCAAATCCTTGTAACTCCAAGCGAATACATCTCTGTATTCTCTTAGCAAGGCTATTAACGCATGCTCTTCTTCCACTGTTAGGTCATGGCCTATGTACGTGCATCTCTCCTCTCCTTCTTCTAGGGCCACTACTATTTTCTTGGTGGTTTCTTTGTTATCATAGGCCTCTCCTGATTGTGCCTCTCGTTTAGGCATTCTTATCATGACTCTCCTGTCGTCCATCTCATACTTCTTAAAATTTTCCGGGACCTCAAACAAAGATTCTTCCCCTTCTGGTGAGACTTCTCTCTTCTTTCGTTTCTTTCCTTCTTCCTTCAGGGTCACATGTGTTGCTAATCTTACATCATTTGTAAGCTCTCCATGCCTCTGGGGTTGAAATTCTACTTCATGGAAGTATTCTTCATCTGATGCAAAAGGTGGGTCCATAATGATTGACTCTATATCGGAGTCACTTGCATCCTCAAATGCATCAGGGCTAGGTTCGCATTCTTCTAGAACTGCCTCTCCCATGATTGGCTCTATGGAGAAGACTGAAATGTCATAGCCATCCTCATCACAGTGGGGTGTCCATTGTTCTTCATTGATGGCTACATCCATTGTTGCTAGGATTTTTGCCCAGCCGTGGGGTTCAAATTCTTCATCAGGAAAAACTACAGGCGCATAGGCTGGGTCTTGAATTGATCTATGTGTTTCTTTTGCACCTATCTCTCTGGCTTCTTCTCTCTTCTCTTCTTCTACTGCTACTTTGCACATCCATAAGTGGGTGTCTTCATGCATCCATGAGGATCCTGATCCTATGGAATGCACCGATTCCGTATCATCTTTGGCTCTATGGATGGGGTTCCATTGGATAGGAGGTACATCTCTATGAGAGTAATCCTTGAGATTGACTTTGGTTGTAACACCTAAGTGCTGCAGGTACAAAGAATTGGTTCCCCAATCCTGTACCACTTGCAACTGTCGCATAAACGGTCGTCCCAAGATCATTTCATAGGCATGGTTCTTGCTAAAATCACATATGGCAAATGTGTGCTCAAACTCGACACCACAGGTGGTGAGAGTTATTCCTTCTAGCAATCCTAAGGGTCTCTCAATATGACCATCGGCCATCTGCAATTTCATTCTTGTTGGCCTGAGTGCTGGCTTGCCCCAACGCTTCCATAGGGAAGTGGTGGCAATTGCAGTTCCTGCACCTGAGTCCAAAATTGCCTTGGTGGTGTACTCCTGGTAGGTAATGGGAAGATAGGTGTTCCCTTCTTCACCTTCACACATATCTCCTATCTTATCCAAGGGTATCTCTGGCACTGTCCTATGTGATCCTACCTGGGAACGAGGTTTTGCTATCTCGAGCACTTGATTGGCTACATGTTTCCACACTTCTGGTCTAACCCTAAGCAGCTCTTCCAAAGTGAGATTGCACTACACTTTGGTGTTCTTCACTACCTCTGTGTTCCTAGGTATGACTGAATCTTTGTTTCTTACCATGACTGTAGGTGCTCTCATACAGGTGGACTTTGCTTCCCATGGGCCTATGAAATGGGGTAGTTCTTGTAAAGAATTAGAATCGAAGTCTAATCTTTCTTGAGATTGGGTGCTCTCCTGCTCTCCATAAATGGATGGGATGTCTTGTGGGAATTGGTCATGTGCATCATCCACAAGTTCAATGGGAGGAGGGACTTCACTTTCTTTAGCCCATTTGTCTTCTTGAATCTCGCGTAGGAATTCTGGTGTGAATTGATTCATAGAAGAAGAGGTGTTTGGCTCCGTAGAGTTAGGCATGCCCTTGTGTTGAGAGGCTGGTTCCTTTTCTGATTGTGCAATCAGCTTCTCTATTCTTTCTAGGGAGGGGGGGTTGTCTGGTTCAGTGGAATTGGGCACATAAGCTTTCAGTGGGGGATGGGTCATGTTTTTGCTTGCGTTATCTCTTTCTTGATTTTCTTCTTCCTTGGCAGATCTTGCAATTATGCCCTCTAACTTCTCTAGAAGTCCATCCAAGTGTAATTGCGTCTTGGCTGAGCCCGAGTAATTGAAAAGGCGACTGGCTTCAAACATAGTCTGAGCCAATGCGACCATTTTCGCGCAAAGCTTGGTTCTTTCTATCTCTAGGTCAGCTCTAGGGTAACACTTGTCATGATCCGTGACATTTGGCCTTTCTTGGATTCTGGCCTGATATGCTTTGAGCATCATATCTATGTCTTCAGGAGTGGATCAGCTAATACTGATCCTACTCTAGGGGGTGGTGGAATCGTATGAGGTGGGTTGGAAGGTGGCGGGTCGGATGGCGATGGGAATGGTGGTGGTGGGGTAGTGTGAGAGGGAGTTTGAGATGTGAGTTCAGTTATCCTGGCTTTGGTTTCTCTTATGCTTTCCTCAAGTTCACTCATCTTTTTAGCCCATTGTCTTTTCATTCTTTCCCGACTATCTTTCCACGCTCTAGTCCTTTTCTTTGTCACGCTCTCGGTTTCACTAGCCTCTGGGTTCTTATCCTGGTTTACCCCTTGGTTCTGCTGTAATGCCTGAGCTCTAGTCACTACCTGTACTGGTGTGGTGGATGTCACACTTCCTGTGGAGTCTACCACCAACCCAATAACGTTAATAGGAGTGATTTTTGGCATATTATTAGGATTCTTAGGGCAATCTCATAAAAGATGCTCCTTTCCACACTCTTGGCAAAAGCCTTGAATTGTTACTGACTGGGGTTGCGTAAGTGGAGGTAAGGGACAATCACGAATGAGGTGATCTCCCTGACATCTGTAGCATGGTCCTTTAGGGAATGGGGGTCTTACTTGTCTAGGTTGAAGTCTAGGGTTGGGGTTTGCATACATGACATTTGTGTAATCTGACTCCCAACTAGGTTCATTTGGCTCTTCACTATAGTAAGACTCACCATGCTCAGGAGACTGCATGTAGTAGGCCTGGGGACTATCAACATGTGTAGAATCAAAGCTATGGTCACTGGGATCACTTTCTGAGATTAATGGTGTTACTGGGACTATCGCTCTATTCAGGTTTTCTTCTGCAGCAGCATACTTGACCGGAATCACATTAGTAGGAGCAGGTGGTTGCTGTGCTAGCACTGGCTGGGGTCTCAGTTGGGCCTGATATTGCGGCTGGTAAGTTTGCTGGGGTCTGTTGTATTGTTGTGGTGGGTACTGATTCTGGTATCTACCCTGTTGTGGATATGGCTGAGGGTAATTTTGCCTAACTTCCTGCTTGTTGTATGGGCAATCTTGCGCTGTGTGATTTGTGTATCTCCGTTCTATGGTGCAGTATTGGCTACTAGGATTTACTTGGGGTTGAGCCATAATGGGACATACATTTGCCATATGGTCACCCCCACAAGTATAGCATCTTTTTACAGGGGCGAACCTTGGGATTTGTTTACTAGAGACACCTAGTTTCTGAGCAACTTTCTCTGCAAGTTCCTCAATCGATGTGGATTGCGTGGAAGAGAGGCTAGAGGCACTATCTGAATCTTTGTATATCTTGGAAAGCTCTAACTCCTCCCCTAGGTTATCCTCAATGTCAATACACATGCGTACACACTCTTCTATGGTCCTAGGGTCCTTCAAGTACACATATGATCTTAATTTGGTACTTAGCAATCCATCCAGGAATAAAGCCACTTGCTTGGCTGGTGTGGGTAGCTCCGAAACAGGGCATCTTTCTAAGTATTGCCTAAATCTTCTTCCTGCAAGTCTCACGGTTTCTTGAGGGGTTTGCTTGAAGCTGTGAATCAGCGAGGAGGTATTATGCCTTATGCCACTCTTAGAGAATTCAATAATGAAAGCCTCCAGGAGTTGGTCTATGCTCCTGAACTGTCTCTCATTCAATGGTTGAAACCACGTAAGGGCAGTGTTCCTAAGGGTTAGACCAAAGGCATTATACTGTGTGAATAAATCCTCCACTTGTTCAGCTCTCAGGACTTGTCTAAACTCAGCCACATGATTGTATGGATCTCCAGTGCCATCGAAGTAGTTCTTCATGGACTTAACTAGCTAAGTTGGTCTCAAAGTCCTCGTGTGCTCTCTAGGTCGTGGTAGAGGGAACTCATCCGCATTTCTTTGATTCCTGTGAGCTCTAAGTATCTCAGGTTCTACTCTATTTGTTTCCGTCCTCGTTCTTTCTCTGCTCACTGGGTTGGCAAAGCTTACTTCTGGTCTATCTCTGCTTCTCTCTCTTTGCATTCCATGAGCTTGGGATGTTCGAGCTCCAGGGTGACTATAGGATACATTCGATCTTGGTTGGGGGAAAACGAATTCACCCTTCCAAGTGTAAGCATGTCTATCGTTTTTTGTCACCACAAAGATCCTCTCCGAAGCGTGATCTAAGTAGGTCACCCTGCCTGGGCTATCAGGATCCTTAAACTCATAGATCATGATTGTTCCTATATCAGTTGGCTGATCAACTTTATACCTCCAAAAGGCTTCGTCAGTTTCTCGATTGAGGAGCAAATCTATGCTCTTATTATCCTGGGGAATCCACTCGGGAGTGATGATCCTTGTTAGTACTGACTTTCCACGAGGGGTCCTAGGTTCTACACCCATGTTTCCTTGCTCCAGGTCACCTAAATCCGCTTCTGAGATCACATTTCCAAATTCATCTGTCCTATCTGGGTGATTGGTGACTACGTATATGGTTCCTTCTTTGTCTAAGTATGCTCCGTTTTCAAACTTGACAGCTGGGTGCTCTAGTCCAATGGACTGGTCAGGATTTTTAATCTGGACCACAGATCTTCCTAGGCCGTCCTCATAGATGCTGGCACCTAATCGGTTGGTCCTAAGGTATTCCAACTGCATTTTGTATGGGCCTTCTACCCTGTGCAAGTATGGCACTCCTGAACTTCCCGTAGGTCTGTCCATGCCTTGAGACATCTCCGATTCACTGGTATCAGAGCTAGGGTAATGCGAGTGGTGACGCAACTGCTGGGCCCAAGACCTCGCAGTATGATTGACACTAGCCTCTGAAGACCTAAGGCTTTGTCTATCCCTTACTAGATGTCGCCCTGATCTAAGGTTCATATGCCTAACTGATTCACCGAATTTTTCCTAGGTACAACTACGTTTCTGAGTCCTTTGTATCAATTACTTAATCCCCTTTTTATGTTGATTATCGTGTTTATACTCTTGTCTGATATCACGTCGTTAGGAGTACTTGAGTTTAATTTCGCACTTTAGTTTGGTCGTTTCATGTTAGGTCCTTTTTCCCTTAAGGTTGTCGTTCACACACACAGGTTATCTCTTGACTTGAACTTGATTTCTTAGATAGTCTTTGATTTATCTCGTGCCTATCGTTGCCTGGAATTACTTCTAACACTACCCGCACTTAGCCTAAACTAAGAATTGACAGAGGGTGTTGCGGGTTTTCCAACCTTGAAGTCCTTTCCTCGTGTTGTTGCCCTGGTGTGCCCAGGACGCGTGTTCCCAAGCCTACACTTACTCTTGCTTTGCATACCCTTCGATGCTCTCAAAGGACCTGTAAAAGGCCCACTGTTAGCTCAAGACTTAAATTCAAAAGACAGAACCAATCACTTTCATTCATGTAACACTTCATCAATTTGCACTATGACTTTTTGGACACAACTCTAGAGATCCCTGAATTTTGTTCCCCCTGGGTATGGTCAACTTCAAAATACCCTATCTAATATTCCTGATCTTAATTTAACCATAACCAGTCGATGTTTTTGTTGTACTCCCCGCGAGCTTTCCGACAAAACAAGAATCACGGCAAACGGATTTCGTATGAGATAGTTATGCCAGTTCAGGGTTTTGGGGCTAAGACAGGATTAAACTAGGTTAATAGGCAAACAAGAATTCTCGAGTTACTTGGATCATGCCCTCGTAATGCAATACTACACCCTAGTGTTTGTCCCACACTTGGCCAAAATTTAGACCATTATTTTTGCCTTGAAAATTTGACCTAATTTGCCCTTCTAACGTGTTCGCAAAGTCTGTCGGTCGAGATTGGCAGGTCAGTCGCGATCGACGTGTCGATCGCGATTGACAGGTCCATCGTGGCTGTCAGTCGCGATTGACTGGTCAGTCGCGATTGACACGTGGTCGAAAATTCAGTCAATCGTGGTCAAAGGATCGTTGACTTTGTCGATCGCGATTGATGTGTCGATCGCGATTGACAGGTCGGTCGCGAGGGTCTGTCCGTCGTGGTCAAACAATCGTTGACTCTGTCGATCGCGATTGATGAGTCGATCGCGATTGATGACTCGATCGCGATTGACACGTGTCACGCGTGTCCGTCGTGGTCAATCGGTCGTTGACTCTGTCGGTCGCGATTAATGTGTCGATCGCGATTGATAGGTCGGTCGTGAGGGTCTGTCCGTCGTGGTCAAACAATCGGTGACTCTGTCGATCGCGATTGACAGGTCCGTCACGATGGCTTGGTCAGTCGTGGTCAATCGGTCGTTGACTCTGTCGGTCGCGATTGACAGAGCCGTCGTGGGCTGTCCGTCGCGATTGACTGGTCGATCGCGATTGACAGGTCTGTCCGTCGTGGTTTGTCGATCGCGATTGACAGAGCGATCGCGATTGACAGAAATCTGAGGAATTTCAAAAAACTAAACACATTTTTGGGAAGCTCTAGGCCTGTAGGTCATGGATATGCACTTTGTTTAGCAAATAGAGCAATTTTTCTGTCGGTCGCGATTGACAGGGGTCGGCGACACACAGACAGTTACTGCGAATTCCGTACCTGCGCAGAGTGCTGGGGACAATGATGTGGCCTGTACCTGCAAGACAGCTCAAGAAACATGCAAAAACAGCACACACAATTTCGCTCTCTCGCTCTCTCTCACAAGTGAAATGAGGGAAATGAGGTGGAGATGGTGATATGATCAAAAAACTGAAATTTTCGCGATGATGGAAATGGAGGTGGAAGATGGTGATGATGATGATGGTGATGATGGTGGTAAGGTTAGAAAGAGAAAAATAGGAAAAGTAACGAAATTACCTACAACGCCAACGTCTCCAATCTACGTCTTACCATCACACGCTTGTCCTCAAAGCTCGATCCCCGGCAACGGTGTGGAGGTGATCGCAATCCGGGTGGATCCGGTCCGGTCGTGGCACACACAGGGTGTATGAAGCTAATGAATGTTGGAAGGTTTAAAGATGTGAAGGTGAAATTAATGTTGAGTATGGAGAAGAGAGAGATGTTGAAATAATTATGGGAATGGGAATGTAGGTGTGCAAGTTAGATTGATGACATGAATGATAAGAATGAAAGAGAACCATACACACGAATCAAATTTGGAAGGAAGAATGGTCCATTGGAGGAGCTTCTTAAACACTTCCTAATTCTAATCCATATGTATAGCCTTCTTTGGATGATATGTATGCATGATGAGAATAGATGGAATCCTTACACATAAATCAGTTTCGAAAGGAAGAATGGTCCAATATTGGAGCTTCTTATACACTTTCAGAAACTAATAAATATGTATGGATTTGTATGGATTATATGCATGCAAGTGAATTATGATGATGGATTTTACTCACAAGCTCAAAGAAACATCCTCACTGGTTCAACGCAATACTGCGGAGCCTTCTCACACATAGAAGAAATAGAAGACATGTAAAAATACTTAAGAGACTGAGAGAGGTGACAAGAGACAAGTGACAAGTGACATGAATTAAAAGAATTTGAATTAAGTTACATGTAAAAGATCGTCGTGGTACGTCATGCTAAGCAGTCTACTGATCAAAGGTGGTTCCGACCCTCAAACCATGACAGTTCAACCGAATGTCACACGTAAGAAGGTGAGTTCCACTCCAGTGACCCTATGTCTGTCTAGGCTCGTAACGTCTAACTAAAGAAGTCTAAGACTCATTAAAATCAGCTCTAACTCACTCACACGCTCCACCGAGGGTGAGTCAAGATAGAGATGCTGGTTTCAAGAGCCTATCCTAAATTGGAGTTCTAACTTAAATTTGAAACTAGGTTCTATACTCATACTAGCTCACCTTGGATCCTCACTCGCTCAACCGAGGGTGATCGTCTCAAGGAAACCGTAAGCTAGCATGAGCCCTATGGATGCCTAACAATGATGCTCTAGGAGTTTGGAGGGGGGTTTATATAGTTTTTTGAATGAATTTGGGCCCTTGGATCTAGAGAAATCAACTCTCAACTCTAGGATCACTACTTTTTATTACAACCATTTGATTAATCAAATCAATGGCTTGGAATTGTTCTTTCTATCAAATCTAGTGTAAAGGAGTGAAATTTAGGCGCCCTCATTCTCCACCATTGGATCAAGGGATGATCTGGACCGTCGGATCAGTGCTGACATCAATTCGGATAAGATAAGCCACTATTTTTGGAGAAACACTGCATTATTGATCTTTGATTGTAAAAAAAGTCTTCTTTTATGGAAAAACTCGTGGATCCTCCTTGCTTTAAGCATAAGTGCATCTGCACCCTTGAATATGAGCTCATCTTGATCGTACAACATGGCTCAATCAGCTTTCGCCATGTGGTGGCCCTTCAACCCTTCAATTTGCTTAAACTAGAAAACTGCAGTGATCCTGAAAACTGGACTTTGTGCTCTTTGACCCTCCAAATAGGCTTTGATGAAGATGAAACTTTGTAGGACTATGTTTCCAAAGATCTCCTTCAGGAATATGCAGAAAAAACTCCCATCTGAATCTCCCTTGTACAAGTTTGACTACATTTGGAAGCTTGCAAGGTGGCATTAAGGTGTCTAGGAAGCTCTGATAGCCTTGAAAATTTGTACAAATATGTAGCCACATATGATCTTTATACATGCCAAACCATACGTAGGGTCAAACTAGAAAAATTACATTTTTACAAAATGAACATAGCATATCAATGTGCTACAAAATCCATTTTCTGCTGAAATTTGGGCTATAGACTGCCTTTGACAATCTTTACAAGTATATGAATTTTCATCTAATTTGGTGACAATGAAATTTTTGCCCTAATTTCCCAACTTTGACCAACTTTGACCAGCTTTGACCACTACCATGGACTTTCTTGATTTCTTTGAAACTTTGTATGTGAGCTTCCTTTGACATCCTTGATGCATCCTGGACTTCTCGGGGAATTCCGGCTACCTTCACCAAATATGTTTTTCGTAGGCCTTCACAAGTGAGAGAGGAGAGAAAATCGCGACGACATTCGCCCCCACTAAACCTGCGATTCCTCCGGAAGCGCCACTCTAGCATCTGTGAAAAACAAAATGTTCCAGGCATCAAATTCTTTTATAGGCAACATAAGAAACATGGAAGGAAAATTGATTATATGTAGGTAACGTGACATGAAGCAAAATTTGCATGAAAGAAAGAATTGAAACAGGCAACATGAATATGCATGAACAAATAGGCAACATATATGCAAATGAACAAGCAACATTGGCAACAAGAAAGAAAAAAAACAAGCATCAATATGAAGTGGAAGTGGATGTATTGAGTCGTTTTAAGCATCAGTTCCTCTCATCTTGAAGAAAATTTTGTACCTTTTTCATAAAGCAATCTACCTTAAATATGATTATAAACAAAGATTTAGGATTGTCAAGAGACATCTTTCATCTTTAGCTTATTTTAGATCAACTCCTTTCCTACATAAATATGAATATGCTCTTTCTCTAATAACATGCAAGGAAATCTAAGTAAACTCTACTAATGCATAAATCTACCTATATAGCCCGTGATTTATTTAACTATGCCTCTTTATCCTCCTTTGGCTTGCTTTTTTTTTTTTTTGGTTTTTTTTTTTTTTGATGATGATGATTGGCAACTTTATGGTTACGATCACTTTTTTTTTGGGGTGGAAGAAAGTGTAAACTTCTTGGTAACATGTAGCAACTCTTTTTTTTTTTTTTTTTTTTTGATGACGAGGAAAAATTAAACCCCGATACAAGGTACAACCATTTTTGATGACGGAGAATAGTCGTTTAAACTCCGATACAAGTGCTGTGAGATGGACTAAGGATGTAGAAACATGCAATAGCAGGAGATAGGATTTCAACAATTATGCTTTCGATACAGGATACATATGCATGTTTATATATGAAAGTCTTGTCACCAAAATAAACGTCCAAATCTACATGCCCTATCTTTCCACAATCCTAGATTATAATCAATTTCTTAGTAGATAAGTTACTACTTAAGATACAATTTTACACAAGTAGAGAAATCATCATTTGCCTTTTTTGACTCAAGTGATGTGGATATGCAATGTGATGCAAAGACTGAAAAAACATGCATGAAACAAGCATGGAAAAAAAAATAGAATGAACTTGAAAAAAAACAAAGCAACATGAACTTGAAAAATTAATGATATTTTTATACTTTTTTTTTAATTCCTTTTTTTATATTTTATTTTTTTATTTTTTATTTTTTAACTGGATACTCCTGTTTATGAATCAGCCTCATTGTTTTCATCTTCTTCAATGTCCTCATCCAAAATGTACTCGTCATTATCACGTTTCTTGAATAGCTTTATCCTTTTACCTGCAATCAAAGTTTTTAGTGCAACACCATTTAATTCACAAAGAGCATACATACCATTGTTGTTGACTTTTGATACTATGTATGGCCCAAACCACCGTTGAGTGAGCTTTTTGCGTGCATCATATTGAGAGTCAAATGTACTATCATAAATGAGCACCCAATCTCCTACTTCAATTGGATTAGGACGCAGTCGATGAGTTTTATCAAAATAATGCTTATTCTTCATTCTAGATTCTCTTAATTTTTCAACAGCATCATCAAGTCTTACTTTACCTTGTTCTAACTGTTTAATGCGCAAACTCAAAAAGTCATCAGTAGACATGTTTTCAGACCAAGGCAAATTTGACCATGCAAAAATATGAGATTGAATTGGAAACAATGGTTTTTGACAGTACATAAGTTCAGCAGGCATATACCCAGTAGTACGTGTGCATGTCATTCTATCTGCCCAAAGTGCAAAAGGTAAGAATCTAGGCCATTGTTTGATGTCACCGTTACATGCTTTAGATATGGCTTTCACAATAGGTGGATGCCCTCTCTCTATTTTACCATTGGCCTCTGGATTATATGCAGTAGTGAGAGACAAATGAATACCGTGATGCTCAAAGAACTCTTTAGCTTCTCTCGCATTTAACTCTCCACGATCGGCAACTACTTTCTCTATGTACCCAAAGCGACTTATGACATCTTCAAGCAAGAATTTGCAAACATTGTAAGTGGTCTTAGATCGTAATGCACGTCCCTCTACATGATTAGTTAAATCTTCTCTTGCAAGTACAATGTAACGCATTTTGTCAATACCTTTAGGCATAGTTACAAGATCTACTACCCACTTGTAGTGAATACAAGGTGGATAAGTAGGATGCAACGGATCTCTATGTTTGACTGATGAATGAAGTTGACAAGTAGAACATGTAGAAACATAGCTACTAATGTCAATATACATCCTAGGCCAATAATAGGTACTTCTAATTTTTTCATATGTTCCAAAAAATCCTTTATGACCGGCCCATAATGTCTCATGCATTTCCTTCATTACTTGCAATTGAAGACCTCGTTTTCCTAGGACTCGTTGTGGATTCTTAACCTTACCCTTAGCATGTCTCCAAAGATAAACATTACATAGGAAAAAGTTATAAGCTCGTTTCCTAATGTTACGCAATCTATTCGTAGTCCAGCTAGGTAATGGTTGTAGTGTACTGAGATACTTTCCTATGTCTCTCCATTCATCTTCGTACTCAGACTCATGAAATTTCTCATACTCATATATATGTGGAACATAGTCAACTAAATTCACATTCTTTATTAGATCACTTTCAAGATCATCATCAAATCTAGCTCTCGATAACATATCAGCAACTGAGTTTGACTTACCTGAAATATGAACTAACTCAGGATTTATGAACTTAATATATGAGATCCATCTAAGCATGGCTATATCAGGAGATGAACAATTGGCTATCATTCCAATGAGAGGCAAACAATCAGTCTCAACTTTGACATTTGCACCAATGAAATATTCTTTGTCTGTTTTCAAAGCTGTTACCATACCCCATAGTTCTCGTTTGATTTGTGGATATTTTCGTTGTGTTTCATGTAGAATTTTGGCACCAAACCTAATTGCATATCTATTCCCTTCACTATCATCTTGACTTATGACCCAACCTATACCAATAGGACTAGTATCAACAGTCAATATAATAGGTTTGTTAGCAGAATAGTCTACACGCTTAAGGATGGGAGCTTTAAGCAATAATTTCTTCAATTTACGCATAGCTTGAGTGTGTTTTGTCAGTCCAAATAAATTTTCGTTTCTTCCTCAACAAGTCATAAAGACAATCAGCAACATGAGCAAAGTGAGGGATCCAAATAACATAAAAGATGCAAGCACCAAGAAATCTACGTACCTCACTCACGTTGTTACATGTTTCAGAAATCTTGCTATGGCATCAACTTTTTGTGGGTATGGCTTTCGACCATAATGGCCACATAAATGTCC
Source organism: Ceratopteris richardii (assembly GCA_020310875.1). Taxonomy (NCBI): domain Eukaryota; kingdom Viridiplantae; phylum Streptophyta; class Polypodiopsida; order Polypodiales; family Pteridaceae; genus Ceratopteris; species Ceratopteris richardii. The sequence goes on from CM035413.1 coordinate 77,107,183, forward strand.
AACAATAAGTACCTCGTTGACACCAAAAACAGATTTCTCTATGGAAAATGTGAGACCTACCTCTTCAAATCGTTGAAATATTCTTTCACAATCAGAGATATGGTCAAGAACAAATTTACGACATCCCGATGAATCTAAAGTAATGTCCTTTACACGTTCCTCACTCCCTTTAATTGGAATATCATCAATGAATGGCATAGTTATATGAGGGATAAAGTCATGTAAGACCATATTCATAGCCCTCATCATATGAGCCACAGAATTAGTCGCTCCTTGAGGTAAAGTACACATTCGCACTAAGCCTAAAGGAGTTTTCATTGTGGTTATGTCACGACTGTCAATTGCTAACTGGAATTGGTCATATCTAGAATATAAATCACCCATTGAATAGATAGAATGTCCTGAAAATGATTCAGCAAACTCATCTACAATGGGTCCTGTTCCTACATTCCTTATGGTGACTTTATTGACGGGTTGGAGATATTGAATAAAACGTAGTTTCCCATTCTTTTTAGGCACAGTGAACCATCTGTTTGAGTAAGGTGCAAAAGATGGCTCTAAAATTCTCATGTTTATCTTCTCCTTAAGTAGTTTCATTAGCTCAGGTAAGTGAGCCTTTGGAACAGGTATAGGACGAAGATTCCATGGAATATGTGGAATAGTAAAGATTATCATGGGTGCAACTAGCTTAGGATCTACACAACCGATCTCATGAGGATACATAGTAAAGGCTTTTCCATGGCTACGTATAACTCTCTCAAATTTATCTCTCTCTGCTGGCAAAAGAAAGTCATCATCTCTACCAATTCTCACATGTTTGATTGTCTCATCCGTGAATTTATGTCCTATGTTTTTCTTATCCCGAAGAATTGGATCATTTTTCACATCAATAATTTTTTCATTACTTCCTTGAGGTAATGGTTGAGCTATGGGTTTGATTTTTTTGTCTACAGTTTTGTACTTTGTTTCAACTAAGGCATCATGTGTTTGGTTAAATTTTGAGCACTTGTCAACATTGAGAGCATACTCTTGGATTAGAGCATACTCATCAAGGGAAGAAAGAAGAATAATATGTGAATTAGAATTTTGTTGAAGACATAACTCTAACTCCTCAAGAGTAGAGAAACAATGAGATGTCTCAATCACATGCTCAATGTTCTCATCATGTTCCATGATTTTGTTGTTTTTATAAATTTTTGGGTTTTTTGGATAAAAGACTTGGACAATTGACTCTTATGAAGAAAATTTAATCTAGAATGTGGAAAACAAAGTGACAAACTATTGTACATGTTGGTTGGATGCGAGATGTCAAACCAATATCCACTATTGTCTCGCTCAACAATGGATTCTATCCGAAATTTTGATCATATGTAGCTCCAAACATGAATCGAGGTGCACAATCACTACAAGCATGCTCATGACCATGAGTAACAATAGGTTTCTTTCTAATTGACAATCGATTCCTAGGATGATTCACTCCTACTGTCATGACTTGAAGTGATTGCATTCCATCCTTAGACTTGAATCTAGCATAGGTAGACCCATCATCCATGGCTTTAGTTTCCATACGACTCTCACAAATAAAGGGTTGACCTAAGAGAACTTCATAGGAGCAATTATCTTGAATAAAAAAGTGAAACTCTTCTGTGATTCCTCCTATGGATATGGGCACACTAGCACAAGCTCCATACAGGGTACCTACACCATTATCTGCAGTTCTCATACGCCATCCACAATCTTTATCTATGGGCCATCGAAACTTATCATAGACTTCTCTTGAAATCACATTGATTTCAGAGCCGGAATCTACTAATGCATTTACAGTGATAGTGTTCTTATCATTTCCTATTTTAACATGCATCTCTGATGTACCTCTAGACCAAAATGTTCTTTTAAAGTGACTTTCAGGATTGTTTTCATGATTTTCATGATCAGGTTGAATAGGTCCTAAGAAATTTTTATTAACATTTACTTCATCATCATCAAAGTCCTCTTCATCAGATTCATCAAAGTTTAAGGCTTCATTCATAGCTTGATCTTGATCTAGAGAATCCTGCATCTCAGTATCTAGATTAAGCGGAAACCTCTTCCTTTTAATTAGGCCGATAAAGTTATCTTTAAAAACAGGCTTTGCAATAGAGAAAACTTGTTCTAAAGACATAGTCACTTGACTCTTAAGCAAAATGTCATCTAAAATCTCCATAGGATCTATTTTTCTCTCAATTTCTGAAATCAAGATGGCTTTAGGTTTTCTCTTTGGTTTCTTTTGTTTTTGCTCAAGGTCTTGTTTTTGTTCATGTTCTCGTGTTTGGTCTTCAGTTTGTTTTGATTGTTCTTGTTTATCTAAAGGCTTTGGTTCTGTTTTTCTTTGCTTTGTCTTCTTCCCTTTTTGTTTCTCCTCTTGTTTTTGTTCATTGGGTTCTGATTCTTGTTTTTTATCTTTGGATTGTGATGTTTCTCCTTGCTCTATGATTGTTTCTATTCCCTCTGAGGTTTGTTTTTGAGTCACTCTTCTTTCACTAGGCTCAGCTTCATCTCTTTTTCGTTTTTCTTCTACATTGGATATGTGAGAAATAAGAGATTGATCTTCTATCGGTGACTCCCAAGCCGTTATTCTCCTAATCTCATCCCGTGCTCTTACTAAAGCCTCTATGGAAAAATCACCTTCCTTTGTGGGTTTACTTGATTCTACTTGTTCATCAAGAGCTTCTAGTTTCACTCCTCTAGTTCCTACGTCCATTATGGTTATATTTTCATAATGTTTTTTCATTCCTCCCTTACCATAATTTCCTTGCAAAGGTAGCCTAGATCGATAGTCACAGATTTTCTTGTCTATGTCTATTACTAGTCGTTGCTCCTTAGCATCCTTCAATAGTTCGCAATCTCTCAAAAAGTGCTCTAACGAATCACACCAAGGACACCTACGAGGGCCACACACAAAACCATTTTGATTTTGAGGATTTTGATTAACTTGTGGTGGGAAATTTTGGAATTGAGGATTTTGTTGATAAGGTATTGCTTGAACAGGATAATTAGGATTTTGAAAATGCAATTGATGTATTTGAGGAGCTTGGGGAGCAACATGTGGTACTTGAGGTGCAAGAGGAGCTTCCATATTATACGGTTGATGATTTTGAAAATTTTGATTTTGAGGATTTTGAAAAGCTATTTGAGAAGCTTGAGGATATAGGTTTTGATACATTTGAGGATTTTGCACATGAGGATGAGGATTTTGCATTGAAGGATTATGCATGGGAGGATTATGCATTGGAGGAACTTGATATGCTTGAGTAGGAGCTACTTGTGGATTTTGATTGGTAGCTATAACATGTTGATTAGGCTCTTGAAAAGTCATTGGGTTCATTTGATTTTGGAAAGTTTTGGTGTAATTAGATTGTAAAGCATCTATAGTCTTGGCCAAATTGGATTGTGTAGCAATAAGACTTTCCATTTGCTTAGTGAGAATATCCACTTGAGATTGTTCAACTACACTTTTATTTGGCTCTACTTTAAAACCTTGAGTAGGCTCCATCATTTGAGGAATAGGAGTAGAGTCAAAAAGCATAGCATGGGATTGTTCTCTAAATTGCTCCTTAATTTGTGGAAGGCTAGCTTGAGGAAGACTAGTTTGCTCATAAAGCATGGATTGTCTTTGATGTCTATGGGCTACAGCCTCTACTACTTTACACACTTTTTGCCAATTGTCAGTAAGACCATAGCGCTTATCTGGTTCTTCTAATCGCCGTTCAACTTCCCTACGAGTTTCAGGATGAAGAAGCTTAAGAAAATTGATCACAAGATCAGGTTCCAAAGTTATCTTATCCTCATCAGGAAGTTGTTCATAGCGTCTAATATAATCATTTTGTAAGTGAGTAATAGAGCTACTAGGCTTTGGAGAATTGACCCATCGTAAGAATCCATCTCGATTATGTTGGCTATAATCTTCAAGATAGAATTCTTTGAGCATCTCCTTTCTAAAATCACTCCAAGGAAGACTATCATATTGAGTGACACGGTTTATGATAGAGCTATCAACAATTCGTTCAAAGAATGATATCAAAAGATCTTCAGGAAGACCAAAAATCATAGCTTGCTCTTCAAACAAATCTAAGTAGCTTGTGATGTTGATGCCATTGAATTTTCCCTTCTCTCTCAACATAGAAGAGACTATTCTTTGGCCTTGTTTCTCAACAATAAGGGATTTGAATCCTTCCTGCATCTTATGTGAATAAGCAAGTGATGCACGATGCTCTAGATCTCTCACAAATGCGTTTACTTCACGACGAAGATGTGCACGATACTGTGAGAAATCCAGTGCAACACTCAAGACTGATGATGATGATGATATGATGAGGATGAAAAATATGAAACAAAGGATATGGATCACAACCTCCCAACAAGATCAGAAGCAAATGCCACGAAGCGTTTCACGTCGGGTTCAAATGTGGAGGTGATCGCAATCCGGGTGGATCGGGTCCGGTCGTGGCACACACAGGGTGTATGAAGCTAATGAATGTTGGAAGGTTTAAAGATGTGAAGGTGAAATTAATGTTGAGTATGGAGAAGAGAGAGATGTTGAAATAATTATGGGAATGGGAATGTAGGTGTGCAAGTTAGATTGATGACATGAATGATAAGAATGAAAGAGAACCATACACACGAATCAAATTTGGAAGGAAGAATGGTCCATTGGAGGAGCTTCTTAAACACTTCCTAATTCTAATCCATATGTATAGCCTTCTTTGGATGATATGTATGCATGATGAGAATAGATGGAATCCTTACACATAAATCAGTTTCGAAAGGAAGAATGGTCCAATATTGGAGCTTCTTATACACTTTCAGAAACTAATAAATATGTATGGATTTGTATGGATTATATGCATGCAAGTGAATTATGATGATGGATTTTACTCACAAGCTCAAAGAAACATCCTCACTGGTTCAACGCAATACTGCGGAGCCTTCTCACACATAGAAGAAATAGAAGACATGTAAAAATACTTAAGAGACTGAGAGAGGTGACAAGAGACAAGTGACAAGTGACATGAATTAAAAGAATTTGAATTAAGTTACATGTAAAAGATCGTCGTGGTACGTCATGCTAAGCAGTCTATTGATCAAAGGTGGTTCCGACCCTCAAACCATGACAGTTCAACCGAATGTCACACGTAAGAAGGTGAGTTCCACTCCAGTGACCCTATGTCTGTCTAGGCTCGTAACGTCTAACTAAAGAAGTCTAAGACTCATTAAAATCAGCTCTAACTCACTCACACGCTCCACCGAGGGTGAGTCAAGATAGAGATGCTGGTTGCAAGAGCCTATCCTAAATTGGAGTTCTAACTTAAATTTGAAACTAGGTTCTATACTCATACTAGCTCACCTTGGATCCTCACTCGCTCAACCGAGGGTGATCGTCTCAAGGAAACCATAAGCTAGCATGAGCCCTATGGATGCCTAACAATGATGCTCTAGGAGTTTGGAGGGGGGTTTATATAGTTTTTTGAATGAATTTGGGCCCTTGGATCTAGAGAAATCAACTCTCAACTCTAGGATCACTACTTTTTATTACAACCATTTGATTAATCAAATCAATGGCTTGGAATTGTTCTTTCTATCAAATCTAGTGTAAAGGAGTGAAATTTAGGCGCCCTCATTCTCCACCATTGGATCAAGGGATGATCTGGACCGTCGGATCAGTGCTGACATCAATTCGGATAAGATAAGCCACTATTTTTGGAGAAACACTGCATTATTGATCTTTGATTGTAAAAAAAGTCTTCTTTTATGGAAAAACTCGTGGATCCTCCTTGCTTTAAGCATAAGTGCATCTCCACCCTTGAATATGAGCTCATCTTGATCGTACAACATGGCTCAATCAGCTTTCGCCATGTGGTGGCCCTTCAACCCTTCAATTTGCTTAAACTAGAAAACTGCAGTGATCCTGAAAACTGGACTTTGTGCTCTTTGACCCTCCAAATAGGCTTTGATGAAGATGAAACTTTGTAGGACTATGTTTCCAAAGATCTCCTTCAGGAATATGCAGAAAAAACTCCCATCTGAATCTCCCGTACAAGTTTGACTACATTTGGAAGCTTGCAAGGTGGCATCAAGGTGTCTAGGAAGCTCTGATAGCCTTGAAAATTTGTACAAATATGTAGCCACATATGATCTTTATACATGCCAAACCATATGGCTAACATAAATTTCTATACAAGAATTTGTAGTGTCAAACTAGAAAAATTACATTTTTACAAAATGAACATAGCATATCAATGTGCTACAAAATCCATTTTCTGCTAAAATTTGGGCTATAGACTGCCTTTGACAATCTTTACAAGTATATGAATTTTCATCTAATTTGGTGACAATGAAATTTTTGCCCTAATTTCCCAACTTTGACCAACTTTGACCAGCTTTGACCGCTACCATGGACTTTCTTGATTTCTTTGAAACTTTGTATGTGAGCTTCCTTTGACATCCTTGATGCATCCTGGACTTCTCGGGGAATTCCGGCTACCTTCACCAAATATGTTTTTCGTAGGCCTTCACAAGTGAGAGAGGAGAGAAAATCTCGACGACAACGGCGCCAAAATTTGGTGTAGCTCAGTGATGAGTAGCACCTCCTTTAATGTCAATCCGGGAAGACGTGAGGATGGTATGAAGACCTCGAGCAAGTGGAGGCACAAGTGCGTGAGTGAGAAGCACACAAGCATGCACACACATACACACACACGCGCACACACGGCAAGACAAAGAGTGAGAAGCAATGGAGTTCTTAGATTACTTTCAAGAAGCTCTTACAAGTTCATTTCAATTACAATCCAGCCTCAAAAATGAGCTCTCTAGCTCCTTTTATAGTTTTTGACTAGCTTTGGCCCTGTTCAGACTTAGTGTCCGGCCTAGGTAAAAATTAGGTTCCAGGGCTTATTAGAGGGCTCAAACGAGATCTAAAAAATATGAAAATTGGCAGGTAGATACTTCTAAAGCTCCTCAAGCTCAAGGACTCCTTTTCTTGCACAAAATGGAGCTACAAAAATACGAAATGATATTTACAATGGTTTTTAGTGATGAAAATCACCATTTGTGTAGGGATTTCCTCTACTCATTTGTCATACACCTCTTTGAGCTCCCTACTTGCTCTTTCTTCTTGTGTGCTCAACTCCTTGATGTCTGAAAAAATAGATGGCCTACTTGCCAGATCTTCTTTGATTGCCATGTCTGCTTGTGCTGTCCCTTTGCTCTGACTCTCTTCTTCTTGTGGCTCCTTCTGTTCCCTGACTGCTGCCAACAAAGCCCAAAGCTTTGCATAAAACTTCAAACTTCTCCCTAGGTAGAGCCTTCATGAAAAGGTTTGCAATGTTTTCCTACATGGGCACATATGCCAAGCTGATCTCTCTAGTGGAGAACCTCTCGCTGACATAATGATAATGCACCTCAATGTGCATAGTGTGAGCATGGAACACAGGGTTCCTCGCAATTGCCAATGCACTTTGATTGTCAGTGAAGGTGATGGTGGCAAAAGACTGACCAACACCCAAATCAGCCATAAGGCATCTAAACCACACACTCAACAGTTGCTATGAAAGCTACCCTATACTTAGCCTCAGAACTAGAAGTGGCCACAGTAGGCTACTTCTTGCTCAACCAAGATATACATGAGCTACCAAGCATGAAGCAAAAGCAACCAGTGGACACATGAGTGTCATAGCAACCAACCCAATCAGAATCAAAAAGGGCATGTAAATATGGTAATAGTGATTCCCGCTTGGGATAAAACAATCCAAGTAGTCAGGTACCACTCAAGTTGCAAAAGATGCGCTTAACTACTTGCTAATGCTTGACACCTAGGCAATGCATAAACGTGCTCATTTTTTTTAGATAGAAAAATGAATATTTGATTGAGTGATGCATAAGTAAATCAAGCATCCAATAGCTTGCTGATAGAGAACAACATCAAATGCATCTCCAACATCATGAAGACTTAATTGTAAAACCTATCTCCATAGGAGTGGCAATAGGCTTGCAATCTTCAAGGCCAAAATGCTACAATAATGTTTCAATATATTTCATTTGAAATAGAATGATTCCATCATCAACTTGCATAAATTGAATGTCCAAGTAATGATGAAAATGCCCTAAGTCTCAGATCTCAAATGAGGCATGCAAATCAACCTTAAAATCATCAATATAATTCTCATGAGGACTAGTGAGGAGCATGTCATTAATATACACAACAATGATCAAAAGCACATCATTTGCTCGTGTAACATATAAGGTGCTCTGAGTTGGATTGTTATAAAAAACATGTGCAATTAGATAGGCATGTATCTTCTCATACCAAGCACACAGTGCTTGCGTTAAGCAATATAATGCCTTCTTCAACTTGCACACTGTTTTCATGCCATTTCTTCATAAAGCCATGGGGCTGAAAAGCATACACTTCTTCATGCAAGTCACCATTCATAAATGTAGATTTAATGTTCAACTGATGTACATTCCAATCATGATGATCTATTAGTGCACAAATGCTATGAATAGTAGTCATTTGGCATACAACAACAAAGGTCTCATTAAAATCAATGCTTCTTTCTTGAGCATAACCCTTTACAACAAGCCTAGCCTTATACATGTCAATTGTTCCATTAGGCTTATGCTTCAACTTGTATACCCACTTTGTGCTAATGGCCTTCTTGCTAGGAGGAAATTCACATAAAGACAAGCTACCATTCTTCATAATAACATCATATTCAGATTGCATACTAGCCATCCAATTTTCTGAATTTTATACTTCATGAAACGAAATAGGCTCATTCTCATCACAAAGACTAGAGGCAAACATAACATAACAATTTGATGCAAAATAAGCACTATGAGTGCCAAAACGAGTATGATATGACAGATGTGCATCTAATTTGTTGTCACACAAAGTCTGCACCAATCATTTTGCCATAGTTTTTTCCTCCTCAATATCTACTCTCTCATCATCAAATGCATCATGTAAATCTGTATCAGAAATGGAATGATCTACATCATCACATGAAATCTATAAAGACTGAGAAGTCACCTCATTGGGACCAACACTAGACCTTCCACCTATAAAAAGAAGCAGCAGTGTCATACATGTCTTTGGAGCTAACAAATATTTCCTTAGTACATGAAAGTAACGGTTGAATAGCATCTTCCACAAAAACAAAATCATGGCTAACCAAAATGCATTTAGTATGTGGATGATACAGATGATTGCCTTTGCTTTTAGAACTGCAACCAACAAAAATACATCTCATTGCTTTATCATCCAATTTTTTGCATTGCTGTTCACGCACTAATGCATATACCAAAAAACCAAAAACATGTAGATGAGTAGTAGATGGCTTGCAACCATGCCAAGCTTCGTATGGAGTGGTAGATTGCAATACTTTAGTGGGACACCTGTTAAGTACATATGCTCTGCACATAATAGCCTCAAGCCGAGAACTTTGTGGTAAAGCATGACTCTTGACCATACACCTCGCCATCTCCATGAGTGACATTTTCTTTGTTTTAGCAACTCAATTTTATTGAGGTGTATATGACACTCTACACTGATGTTTTATCCCACTTTCAACCAAGATGCATTTAAATCTGAAGACATATATTCCCCCCCTCGATTAGTACAGAGGGTGCCCATTTTACATGATGACATATTCTCAAGAAAAACCAAAACTTTCTTGAAGCACATAAACACTTTTGACTTTTATTTCAATGGATATACCCATGCATGCCTAGAAAAATCATCAATGAAAGTCACAAAGTAAAGATAGTTTCTGAAAGAGGGTCTCTGCATAGGACCATTGACATCACTGTGAACAAGCTGCAATTTTTTAGTAGCTTGAATTGAACCATCTTTTGGGAACAAGGAACGCTCAATTTTGCCCAAAATATAGCCTTTGTAGACATGTTTTCTAGGTGCCAGGCAAAGAGGACACCATTTCAGAATCTCTAGGTGTAGCAAACAAGCAAAATTCAGATGAACAAAGAATGCATGCCAAAGCTTTGCATCTGACATAACATGAGAATCATGTAATGCACATGCTGAATCATTCACAAATTTTTCATGGACTATGAGCTTATACAACCCACGACATAAAATGCTAGAAACAATAATCACATTGCAGTTTGATAGATCATGCACTGTACATTTACCATCAACAAATTTGATAACCAAGCCAATCTTGGCTAATGCAAAAACTGATAACAGATTTTTCTTGGTCCCTGGCACAAATAAAGCATCTGACAATGTAAAAGAACTACCATAAGCAGTAGTCATAATGATCTTACGAACTCCCATAACAAGATAAGGGGAGTTGTTGGTGCATGTGATAGTATTCCCCATAGGGGCAAGCTCAAGTGAAGTGAAGAACTATGTTGCGAGGTAATATGCTTGGTTGCCCCACTATCAAAGTACCAAACATCTGAGTCTACTAGAGACATACATTATTCATGAGAAGATGGGTCAAAGTTGCAAACAGTAGTAAACACCCATTCTTCATTCTAAAAAAGATTAGCAGACTATATTTTTTGTGTAAAAGCCTTTGCAACAACCGTTCTGGCCTCTTTCTTCTTTGCCTCTTTTGCAACCAATTTCGGACAATTCTTTATGACATGCTCATTTCCTTTAGAGTACTTGCAAACTTATTTCTTCTTTTTTGTTTTCTTATCATCTGTTTCATCCTTCTTTGATTGTATAGAATTAGCAAATTTTTGGTTAATAGTAGAAGAGCTCCACTTACCTTTGCCCTTCTGACTAGCAAGGAAAACTTGACCTACAACATGCGTAATGGACTTGTTCTATCTCGACTGATCTTCTTGAAACAGAACAAAGACTAACTCCTCAGATGTGAGGGCACTTGGATTGCCTTTCATCATCAAATGATGAGTGGAAGCAAAACTCTGATATGAATTGGGAAGACCATTCATAACAGTCTACACAAGTGAACTGTCAGGTAGGACTTCATCAGCAGAAATCAACTGTTCCTTCGAATATTTGATCTTTGTCAGAAAACTATCAATCGAATCTCCTTCATTCGTATGCTCACTCTCTAACTCTTTTTAGAGGTAAGCAACATGAGCCTCATTCCTTGCTTGGTATAAAGTGCTAATTGTATCCCAAGCATCCTTAACTATTCTACAAGAGCAAACATGAGGAATAGTGGCATGTTTGATAGACAAGGCTATCAATGCATGTGACTGAGCACCTCTACCATCCCAACAAATTTTCTCTATAATAGGTGCAAGAGGAACCGTAGCACGAATAGGAATCTGCAGAATATCACCATCTTTGATGCCATTTGCATAAGTTTTAGTACCTATATTTGCAGGTGTAATATGATGTTTTTCAACACTCTACACAATATTCCACAATATTTTTGTGACCAATACATGACGCATTATATAAGACCATAATTGGTGGCTAATACCATCCATCTTATCCTCAACAACCAACATACAGAATACATCACTCCTTTCAACCATGACCACTAAGTAAAATACCTTGATGTAGAAAATAGACTATATCTCGAAAAGTTGAACAGAACTACCCTATCGAGTTTTGCTAAACTTGTAGAAGAATTCGAGATGCTTATACTAGCGAGCCAAAACTTGTATTTATCTTTGTAAAAAAAAGACAAAATAGAATACATGAGCACAATGATAATGCATTCAGAGGCCAAAACGAGCTAAGATTCATGTGATTCTAAGTCTGTCACTAGAGCGGTATCGATGGTGCGCTAGATGAAGCGACAACCTGCTCTGATACCAATTGTTGGAGTTTGAGGTTTGTTTGCCAGAGCACATGATCAATGCAAGGACAAAGAAGAAGCTTGGAGTAGAACACACAATATTGAATGTATTACCAAAGAATGTACAAAGATTGGTAACATGTTAGGGCAATAGGTGTATATACAAGGGGGAGGACCCCCTAAAGAGGGAAAAAAAGGCCCCAACAGTCCTAGTTTCTCACACACATCACTACCTAAATATATCAACATGGATTTGATTTGAGTTGGCCTCCTCTTGGAGCATCAATGTTGTAGACGTGCATGCCCTGAATAAAAATAGGGAGAGCTTGATCACTATAACTCGATTATCATGCTTATCATGATCCTAATAGGTGGCTACAATGGATTATTTCCAATATTAAGCTTGGAAATCACATTTGGATTACAACAATCCTTTTCTAGCAAGTGTTAAGTGTTAAAACCCCTTTTACTATTAAGGTTTAATTCACGTCTGGGTTCTTGGGATGGTCAGGGATCTGTAAACAGAGGCCCTATTTATATTTTCCCAAATTGCAGATTAAGATTATATGACTTCATTGAATTAAGCACTAAACATATCATCTTCTAGTACTACTCTGAATATGTTCGTTAACGCACTTTCATGTTAGAAAGTTTACCATGTAACTCCTTCACTTAGCACATTAATCAAATTGCTCAAAACTTCATTAACTTCACTTAATGATTCACTTAATCAATGAAACAGAATCAGTTACACAGAGTTCTGCAACAACGCTCGCTTCTGGGTCCTCGCTCAGACGAACAGTCTGGCGACTCACCCTCTGCATCATGCGACTTCTTTCATTAATCTTGTCAAAGGGTACAACCTTGCGCTACGCCTTTACATCATGCATGTGACTTTTCAGGATATATTTTACAAGAAATATGAGTTCCTTTCCGGTGGCTTACATTGGCATGCACGGTGGACTCAAACCCAAAAATGGAAATTACAGTTAAGGCTCATCAATGATGCCCTAGATATACAAAGTTTGAGCTAATTTAAAGGTTCAGGTAATCTTCTGCTTTAAGGAATCTAACATATCTTTCAAAATGGCAGGCTTGATAAGTTGTGCATCAATCCTAACAGAACTGGCAGCAACGACCTGGCTGATTAATAAATCCATCTTCGTCTGCAAAAATTATTCTTGAAGGTAGAACTCATTGGCGATGGCAACATCTCTTCTCAGCTTCATGTCAGCTACGTCTGCATCAATTGGCGAGAGCCTGTTTGTCTGAACACCTAACTGCTTTTCTCTTCTTTCAAGTTCCTGAGCTTGAAACTGCATCGTCTTATAATAAGCATCTCTCTCTCTCTCTCCTATTTAATCGCTTGCATCTCCTTCTTTAACTGAATAGCCCAGCCAATCTCCGCTTCCAAATCACGACCTTTCTGAAAAAAGTCTTCGAACACCTGCTTTAACTCTGCAGAGGTTTGCATGGCAAGGTCGGCCATTTCCTGTCCTTTTTGCTCTATCACAACAAGATCACGTACCATTTGTTCCAATTGAGAAATTTCTTCATCGCGAGCAACAAGGAGAACGTTCTTCTCATTCAATTCAGCTTGTAAAAGATGAATCTGCTCTTCACAGGTACTGGTCTCATCCTTTGCAGTGAGCAATTCCTCTTGAAGGGGTGCGATGAAGGTCAACCTTACAGTGCAGTTCCTGTTGAATTGTTTGAGTTGCCATCTTCATCTGGAAAGGCAGCTGTTGAGAAAATTGAATGAGAACTTGGCCCATAGAAGCCAATTCCTTGAACATTACTACTGGGGGGGAAGAGAAGGAGTAGGCTGTGATGATAAGGCAGAGAGCAGATGAGGTGAGGAGGGTGGAGAGTAGTCAAGAGAGGAGAGGAGATGGGTTGACGCCTCACGAATATCAATTGAAGGTGCAATAGGAAGAACAGCAACAATATCGGGAATGGTAGTTGAAGGAGGAAAGGGATAAGAGAAGTCGGAACCAAAACTATTCCAGTCTCAAGCTGTGGTAGTGACGAGGCGGCTTCAATAATTGCCTCTGCATTTCCAGTCATTTGATTGACTGCATCTACTTGGACATCTGCAGTTTGCTTGATTGCATCTGCTTGGGCGTCTGCGATTGGTGAAGAAGGAGGTTGACAGTCTATAACAACAGTGGCTTCTGCTATCTCCTTCACAGCCTAAGCATCCAGTGGCTGAGATTCCTCCCGCGATGAGACTTCAACTACATCTTCCATAATAATGTCCTTATCCGACTGCTGATTAGGAGAAGGCGAGACAGATTCTACCTGTAAGGAAGTGGTGGTGTCATGAAAGAGTTCAAATTCTTGACCGGCATTGGAACCCTGCACCTAGCTTTGCAATGGGCTAATGTGTCTGCGTTTGCATTGAAAAAAATGAAGCAGTTCTTCATCATCGTCGTCTTGCAGCATCTGTGTAGATTCCTCGTGTAACATAATAGTATTGGTTGGAGGGAGTTGCACGGCTTGGAGCACCGGAAGGAGAAGGGTAAGGAGATGGGGTAATCTAGTATGAGGAATGTCATGCTTGGTTAATTGTTTTGTAATTGCTAAGCATTCACGGTGAATGCGCCTGAAGAAAAAGGATGTGAAATTGACGGGTTCTCGGGAGGCAGTATCGATCATCGAGTAAAAAGGCCTGGAAATGCCATATGTGCATTTTTGCATGTTTAAGGGTACTACAAGAAACTGCAGCGTGGTGCGTTCTGGCTCGGGGCGGCAGAGAATGGCAAAATCATTAGATGAGTGCCGAGGGAAAAATTCGAGCTAATTTAAAGGTTCGGGTAATCTTCTGCTTTAAGGAATCTAACATATCTTTCAAAATGGCAGGCTTGATAAGTTGTGCATAAGTCCTAACAGAACTGGCAGCAACGACCTGGCTGATTAATAAATCCATCTGCGTCTGCAAAAATGATTCTTGAAGGTAGAACTCATTGGCGATGGCAACATCTCTTCTCAGCTTCATGTCAGCTACCTCTGCATCAATTGACGAGAGCCTATCTGCCTGAACACCTAACTGCTTTTCTCTTCTTTCAAGTTCCTGAGCTTGAAACTGCATCGTCTTATAATAAGCCTCTCTCTCTCTCTCCTGTTTAATCGCTTGCATCTCCTTCTTTAACTGAATAGCCCAGCCAATCTCTGCTTCCAAATCACGACCTTTCTGAAAAAGGTCTTCGGACACCTGCTTTAACTCTGCAGTGGTTTGCATGGCAAGGTCGGCCATTTCCTGTCCTTTTTGGTCTATCACAGCAAGATCTGTGCGTGTATCCTCTAGTAAATTTCCTTGCACAACCCGGGCATCTTCTTTATCACGTACCATTTTTTCCAATTGAGAAATTTCTTCATCGCGAGCAGCATGGAGAACATTCTTCTCATTCAATTCGGCTTGTAAAAGATGAACCTGCTCTTCACAGGTACTGGTCTCATCCTTCGTAGTGAGCAATTCCTCTTGAAGGGGTGCGATGGTCAACCTTACAGTGCAGTTCCTGTTGAATTGTTTGAGTTGCCATCTTCATCTGGAAAGGCAGCTGTTGAGAAAATTGAATGAGAAGTTGGCCCATAGAAGCCGATTCCTTGAACATTACTACTGGGGGGGGAAGAGAAGGAGTACGCTGTGATGATGAGGCAGAGAGCACATGAGGTGAGGAGGGTGGAGAGTAGTCAGGAGAGGAGAGGAGATGGGTTGACGCCTCATGAATATCAGTTGAAGGTGCAACAAGAAGAACAGCAACAATATCGGGAATGGTAGTTGAAGGAGGAGAGGGATAAGGGAAGTCGGAAGCAAAACTATTTTGGTCTCAAGCTGTGGTACTGACGAGGCGGCTTCGATATCTGCCTCTGCATTTCTAGTCATTTGATTGACTGCATCTACTTGGACGTCTGCGGTTTGCTTGATTGCATCTGCTTGGGCATCTACGATTGGTGAAGAACGAGGTTGATAGTCTGTAACAACGGTGGCTTCCGCTATCTCCTTCACAACCTCAGCATCCAGTGGCTGAGATTCCTCTCGCGATGAGACTTCAACTACATCTTCCATAATAATGTCCTTGTCCAACTGCTGATTAGGAGAAGGCGGGATAGATTCTACCTGTAAGGAAGTGGCGGTGTCATGAAAGAGTTCAACTTCTTGACCCGCATTGGAACCCTGCACCTGGCTTTGCCATGGGTTAATGTGTCTGCGTTTGCATTGAAAAAAATGAAGCAGTTCTTCATCATCATCGTCTTCCAGCATCTGTGTAGATTCCTCGTGTAACAGAATAGTATTGGTTGGAGGGAGTTGCACGGCTTGGAGCACCGGAAGGAGAAGGGTAAGGAGATGGGGTAATCTAGTATGAGGAATGTCATGCTTGGTTAATTGTTTTGTAACTGCTAAGCATTCACGGTGAATGCGCCTGAAGAAAAAGGATGTGAAATTGACGGGTTCTCGGGAGGTAGTATCGATCATCGAGTAAAAAGGCCTGGAAATGCCATATGTGCATTTTTGCATGTTTAAGGCTGCTACAAGAAACAACAGTGTGGTGCGTTCTGGCTCAGAGCGGTAGAGAATGGCAAAATCATTAGATGAGTGCCGAGGGAAAAGTTCTTTCATAGTTGCTAGCGAAAGGAGTGGTCCATCTATCAATCCTTCCTGAGGGAGACAAAACCCCTCAGCAACCGTGTTTAGTGTAACTATTGTACGGGGGTTTAAGCACCTTAATGGCCAGCACTACTCTACAACAGGCGTGGTGGCAATGGCAGAGATGATCTGCGCATGGAAGGGATGACACTCCATTGAATGCCAAGGCAATTCAGCGAAGGCCAATAGTCCCCGAGCATGCAAGTACTCACTCACACCCGGAGTGAAACCCGCACGGAAGGTTGCTATGTTCGCAAGAGCTTCCATGGCGCACTCAGAGATAAGCCAAAGCACAAAGCAAACACTGGTTGCAAACACACAGAAACACAATAGCGATTAACAGCGGAAATAACAAGATTAAGTAAGAACACTGAAAAAATCAGGCGACAAAAACCCTAATCATAACACAGTATTGGAAATATACCGACATAATGGCGACATGCATGTATCAACTGACGCAGTGACACAGAGGCAGCTATTAATCATGGTTAGGTAAGAAAATGGAAAGATTACGGTCAGTAGGTCAATCGAAACAGGGAGAGCAGAAAAGAAAATCAAGTGACAAGCGAAAAAGAGTAAAAATATCGAAGACACCTTACGAGTTGGTAGACCGCAGGTGATAGGGGCGGAGCTTGGAGCCATCAATCGCTTTCGGAAGAAGGACATTGGTTAAGGTTGCCAATTGAAAAGTTGTGGGTCCCACTTGTTTAGCAATACAGTAAGGACCGAACCAACATAGCTTAAATTTTTCGGCGGATCTATTCGAATTAGCGTTATAGAAGAGAACCAATTGGTTTATCGTAAACACGGGAGTTTTGAGGAAACGATCATCGGTTTTGGCCTGTCTCAGTTGCACTTCCTGCATCACTAGGAAACTCTCCAGACGTTGTTCATCTAAGGGCCGTAAAGCCTCTAATTGAAAGGGAAAAGATTCTTCCGGCAAGAGCTTCCGTTCAAGGGCCACACGTAGACTGGGAACCACCAGTTCCATCAGAGCAATTGCTTCCAATCCATATTCCAACTTAAAAGGAGTTGTTCCGATCGCCACTTTGTATGTGGTACGATAAGCCCATAGTACAACAGGTAGAAATTGGTCCCATCTCTCTGGGCAATCTAACACCAGTTTCTTCAAGATATTTAAGAGAGATTTGTTGGTACTCTGAGCAAGTCCATTTGCTCGTGGGTAATAAGGAGAACTGAATTTGTGCACAATTTGGAATGTTTTCGTAAGCACTTGCACCAAGGTATTGACAAAGTGTGTACCTTGGTCAGTTATGATCTCCAAGGGTAACTCGTGACGCGGAAAGATATCCTTCATTAAGCATTTAACAACCGCAACCGTTGTGGCTGATTGGAGAGCCCATGCTTCAGCCCATCTAGTTGCGTAATCTATGCATGTAAGAATATATCTATTATTGGTGACTCTCGCTGGAGGTGTAATCGGTCCGACAAAATCCAAGCCCCATTTTTGAAAAGGTTCAAGAGGCACAATGGGTTGGAGAGGAAAGTAATGTCTCTGTAAAGGTTGACCAGAATGCTGGCACTCGTCGCACTGTTGCATAGACTTGATCACATCACGATACATTGTTGGCCACCACAATCCACTCTGCAGAATCTTCCAGTGAGTTAGATCAACCGCAAAATGTCCTCCGATTGGGGCAATATGGGCCATGTTAATGACTGAAGCATATTCATGTGGGGGAACACATCTGAGTATTACTCTCGAGTGATCCATATAATATAACTGTCCGAAAATCAACCAAAAGTTTCAACTGTATGTGGCTAGTCTTCGTCTAGCAGCTAAAGAAATCATACTAGGCGGACATCCACTAGTCAAGAACAGAAGTAAGGTATCATAGTAAGAAGAGGGTACCGGTAATTCCTATGGATCATCTTGGATGGTCTCTGATGCATAGATGGATGGTGTTGTATCATCAATTCCCTCCGAAGGCTCATCGGAATCCAATCAAGAGAAAAAGTCAGCAAGCGCGTGTGCTGACCCTCGTCGGTGTACGACGGAGTAATCAAATTCTTGAAGCAGCAAGATCCATTGTGCTAGCCGTCCTCCCAAATGCTGTTGGCGCACCAGATACACCAATGCTACATGGTCTATGTGGAAGGTGAAGCGTCTGCCCAACAGATAATGTCGAAGTTTTTTTACAAAATAAACCAAGTCGAGACACTCTCATTTAGTAACTGAATAGTTACGTTCTACCGGGGCCAATCTGTGGCTCGCATAATATACCGGACGAAACCATTTATCCGTCTGCTCCATAAGCACGCTACCAATGGCACTGTCAGATGCATCCACAAAAAACATGAAAGGGCAATTCCCAATTTGGTGCTTGTAAAATGGGAGCTTGAGTTAATAGTGTTTTCAGTTTGTCAAAAGAAAGTTGACACTCTTCGGTCCATTCGAACTGACGCGGGCTACTGGTTATCAAACGATTAAGTGGTATTGCCAGATGAGCAAGCCAATGCAGATGTCGCCCATGCCACTGGATTTGGCCCAAAAACCACATCACATCTTTAGGTGTCTTAGGAGCAAGAGCCTCCAGTACGGCCTTCACTTTGTCTGGATCCACCTGAATACCTTGTTTGGAAATAACGTGTCCGAGCAACTTGCCACAGGATACAAAGAATATCGATTTGTTCAAGTTCAAGCATATCGGTATCCCCCACACTTTGAAAAGCAACACAATAAATGGTACAGGTGCGCCGACATCTCACCGGATAACAAGAAATCATCCAGATACACTCTCATAAATGTGGTGAGATAAGGTGAAAAAATTTCTTGCATGCAGCGTTGGAACGTACTGGGAGCATTACGTAATCCAAACCACATTACGGTACATGCATATACACCCCAGTTGCTAATAAATGCAGACTTGGGTATGTCCTGCTCTGCTATTCTGACTTGATTGTAACCATTGTATCCATTTAGAAAGGAATACATCTCTCGACCGGCCACATTGTCTAACATGGTATCCAGGAATGGCATCGGAAATGGATCAGGTATAGTTGCAGTATTGAGCTTTCGGTAGTCCACGCATATCCGCAACTGCTTGTTTTTCTTCGGAATGATAACAATGGGAGAGATCCATTCTGCATGCTCAATAAGCACAATAAATCCCACCTTCAATAATCGATCAAGTTCGGCTTTAACTTGTGCCGCATAGTTAGGATTCATCGTGTAACTGGGTTGTTTGATGGATCTTGCATCCGGTTTGAGCACCACTCTGTGTTGATAGATCCACGGGTCCAACCCCTTCATGTCCCTGTAATCCTAAGCAAACACATTAGCGAAATCTCGTAGCAGCTGCAACAAATGCTCCTAGAAAGTCTCGGATAATCCTGCTTTTTTTTTTACTGGCCGTGGGTTGGTTTGGTCACCTAAATTGCAGGTGAGCAACTGATCTTCTGGTACATAGAACTGCCGGGGTTTCTCCAAATCGTCTCCTAACTAAAGTAATTATTGGAGCATCGCATCATCCAAGGTCTGATCTGTGCTAGACTCATGTGCTTCGGTCAGTGGTATCACCGTACAGGCTGCCGGACTCCAGTTATCAGCCACTGTTTGTAAATCTACAGTGCCAAGTGCCATCAGATCCTTGTTGACGGTAAGAAAAGCTTCCTCCTCATCATCAGACAGACCATCCAACATGTGTACAGGCTTTGCTAAGTATGGTCGTGCATGTAAGTCACAGGGTTTCATGTCGTCCAACGGGACAATATATTTCTGGTGATTATTTTTACAGACTAATTCATGCACTGACCAGTCTTGCACTACCTTAGCTTGTTTGAGCCATGGACGTCCAAAGAGTAGATTGTAATCCAGGATCGATTCTGGTAAATCGAGCACAACAAAGGTCATTTTGAAAATAGAACCTTGTAGAGTGATCAGAATATCTCGCACCAAGCCCATCGGATGGACTCGAGATTGATCAGCCATGCACACAAAGAATTGAACAGGCTCAATTTGCATCCACCCCATCCGTTTGCAAAGTGCAGCTATTGCTATGTGTACGCCAGATCCACCATCAATTAAGACTTGTGTGATTTTATGGTTTTTGTACCATACCGTAATCAGTGGTACCGTATGGTCCACCGTTGGGTCCAATTCCGGTTGGATTGTAGCTGTGGAAGGAGCACTCGAGGGTCCTGGACTGACCTACTACTGGAACCGTTGATGTGTTGAAAAACATGCAAGCTTCAATGGAATCTGAGGCTATTGTATTCTCTCTCATCTCACCTCATCTCTTAGGATCATATGAACCATATATTCACCGATCATAGGAACTCATGTTTATGTAGCTATTTCAAGCTCATGAGAACAAGCTCTTAGCTTAAGAAATCATTTTCTAATTTAGAATAAATCCAAGCGACCAAAACTGTAGCACGTATGTAATCTACTTTCCTTATGTTATGGAACCGCTTTCCTTGATATATGCTTGGAGTCGCAGATCTGTTAGGTCCTTAGATTTAGCTCATCAAGAGAAGGGTATTGGTTGAATGAAACTCTATATATGCCAAGCACTACATGAAACAAACTGAGACGACACCATATGTATGATGAGCTGTGTGTATACTTCTCTCAGTTTTGAATAGAAACAGAGTTGTGTTTTTTAGTATACTCTCTCTCTCTCTGTCTCTCTACAATACATGTGTTGAACAGGATTTGCTCAGCTTGATGGTTATATTGCAAAGGAGTGACACCATGACCGGAATGGTCACCACAAGAAACCATTGGGCATATCATGCGGCAACAGCAAGCAAAAATGCATAGAATGGTATGATGATGTTGTGTTTTTCCAGAAAGTCATATATTGTTGCATCGCTCTTTGTTGTATGATAAATAATCATCCATCGTTCTCTGTTCTATGATAAACGATCACGATACTAGATGAGGTGCGTTCTTAGAATATGCATGGAAAGTCTGTGATGAATATACTTTGGATGAATCAGGTTTTGCTTAATAAAATACTGTATGGATTTTACATTGATGTGATGTTATAGCATTGTTGGGATGCTAAGATTTGAATAAACCATAAATGCTCGTATAGAAGATTGTGAATATGCGCAAGTGGAATTAAAATATTGTATGCATGGACATTGAATACATGCACATTGAGTACATGTTGTTTCTTATATATATCAAGGTTGAAGATGATGCGACATTAATGCACATATATCAAGAGGTTTGAATACACGTTTGAGGATTACATTATGAAATGATACTATGATTGATGGACTCAGTCAAAGTTGTACTAAGTGACCTGGCATCAATGCATGCGCATAGATATAAGGAAAATATTCCATATGAATCAAAGGGAGATAATGAGGCAAAGGTAAAAGGGATTGCTCTTTTGTTGATCAAGGAGCTCTCAGATGAGAGTGTATATGACATATATGATGAGTAACTATGTATATGACATATATGATGAGTAACTATTTCTGATGCACAAAGCACGTATGATGTATAATTTGAAGTAAATATTTCTGACGTACAAAGCAGGTATGAGGTATGATGTATACTGTCATTGGATGATGCTTATGTAAACGATTGTATGGCAAATGAAAAAGGTGTTGACATAATTAACTGTTGTATTATCACAAGGTGTGTTCTTATGTGATCCCAAGAGGAAGAATGATTGACGAGTATATAATGTACATGAGTCAAAAAGTGATTAGTAATTGTTATAAAGACATGTACAAGAATGGAAACAGATTGTTTATGCAATAGAGAGGCACATGAAATTAATAGATTGGGTTGTTTATGTATTTGTGAGGGTACTTCAATGAAGTTCATGAAGCTTGTGATAAATCATGGGTTTCGCATGGTACACATGTTTTGAATGACAATCTGTTAGATGCCAAATGTAATGACTTATGACTTATGAAGATGTATACTCTTGTGGATGTATGATCAATGTGGTATTGTTATCAAGTATTCAAATTAAAGCGATTAAAATACTAAAACGTTCCTTGTGAGTGTGGCCTCATCACGTTCCGCATGCTGCCCCTTATACCAACAATGGTAT
Source organism: Ceratopteris richardii (assembly GCA_020310875.1). Lineage (NCBI taxonomy): Eukaryota > Viridiplantae > Streptophyta > Polypodiopsida > Polypodiales > Pteridaceae > Ceratopteris > Ceratopteris richardii. The sequence goes on from CM035413.1 coordinate 77,129,652, forward strand.
CAGAGCAATTTTTAGCATTTGAAGCTTAGCTAGAAGATTTGAGTAGCCAGAACCATTGGAAGAAAGATCAAGGTCTAGCAAAGATAAGACAAGGCAAAGGAATAAATTGAAGGTCCTAAAAGCAAAAGGAAAATTCTACTAATTTTGTTATGTTCTGAAAGAGATGCACAGGTACTCGACGTAACCAAAGTACAACACCAGCATTTGCTGAGCAGAAGCAAGGACAGGGCTGCTATCAAAAGAAGTTCGAAAGGAGACAACGAGGTCCAATGCGAGAATCAAAAGAAGGGCTGTTATTTTTCTTGAAGAATTCACTCAAGGTTCGAGGTGAAGATCAAGAGAAGGAGGGCTGCTATTCATCTTGAAATAGTTTGAGAAGGAGACAATAAGGTTCGAGACAAAGATCAAGACAAGGAAGGCTGCTATTCATCTTGAAGTAGTTTGAGAAGGAGACAACAAGGTTCGAGACAAAGATCAAGAGGAGGAAGGCTACTGTTAGTCTTGAAAACTCCCTTATTCATGAAGAAAAGAATATCAAGCTAGAAGTAAGATCGATCGAGTGGAGATATTGCAAGAAATAATGAGAAGCTCAACCAAGGAGAAGCTTGGAAACAAGGTATAAGAATTGTTCCCCCATTTCTATTTCAAAGAATTGTTTAAGGAAGAAGAGAGCTTGGCTAAAGAAGCCACTCAACAAGTATGAAGAAAATATTCGCTGTGTAAGCCATGAAAGGAAGAAGCTAGGGAAAAGAGATCTTGGATTGGGAATGCACTCAGCAAAAGGTGTGTCAAAAGAGCTTGGCTAGAGAAGCCACTCAAGAAGCAAGTTGCTCGCCTAAGGCTATGAGCAGTGGTCGCTACTGGGAAGCTTGAGCATTGGTCGTCTAATGGCTTGAGCATTTAACTTGTTTGTGTTTGGAAAGTGTTTCTTAGAGGTAGAAGAAACAAGATGGCATTTTGGAACTTTGTCAAGGACCTAGAAAGGTTCATGACCAGTCAAGAAAAGTATACAAAGCAGGAGGAAGATCATGAAGAAGAAGAGGCAAAGCATGATCAAAGAGAAGATCCAATGAAGGGTTTTAGAAGCTTGCAAGGCATGGCAAGCCTAGAGCAAGGGGGAGACTCAAACAGAGAAGTCCCCAAATAAAGAGGAAGAAGAAGAAGACACTCGTCATGGGGAAGAAGAAAAGTTTGAAGGGAGTAGAAGTGCAGCCACAAATGAAGGTAATCTATGCTTCCAAAGATTAATCAAGAGTATGTTTGCAAGTAAGCATGCAGCCATAAAAGAAATTGAGGAGATATTTGAAGAAGCAGACAAAGTATCAAGTAAAGAAGAGCTTGGGGAAGAAGCCAAAACAGCCACTGAAGCCAAATCATTAACAAATGAAGAAAAGGGCAGAGTTTGGATAGGTGCAGAGAATACAAAAGGCAAAAAGAAAGTATGGACAGCCATAGGAGAAGGACAACTCATAAACCAAAAAGTTAGGACAGCCAAAGAAAATGACGAATCAACAAGCAAAGGATTAAAAGAAGCAAGGACAGCCATGGGAACACAAAAATCAAGTGAGGAGCAAAAGAGAACAGCTAAGAAGATCCAAGAAAGAAGTCAAAACAAGCAATAGTCAAGGAAAACAATAGAGAGAAGTAAAAAAGATATAGAAGATGAAGGAAAATATCAGACAATGAAAAACAAGAAGAGAGAGAGGGCACTGAGAGCAGATCCAAGCAAGGAAAAGATGGGATTCAGAAATGAAGAAGATGAAGCATTGAAATTAAAAGTAGAAGGAGAAAGTCGTGACTACCCGAAATCAAATTTCCAATCCATTTATGTTCTGAACACCAAGGTTTGGATGAAGAATATGTATGTTCATCATTCTACTTGGTTTGAAGATAATGATCAAGAGATTGATCTTCAAGTATTGCATGGGGACTTGGTTTGGATTTTCAAATCACTTTCTATGCTACATCAAGACCTACAACGACGACCAACAGAGAAGAAGCAGAGCTGGGATCAATCTCAAGCATGGAGAGCTTTTCTTGCATGCATTGAGCAGAACTACATATGGAGGATTGCTTGGACTACACACAATCATCATAAAGCTTCACATTGAAGTTTGAGGGGGAGTGTTGAAAAACATGCAAGCTTCAATGGAATCTGAGGCTATTGTATTCTCTCTCATCTCACCTCATCTCTTAGGATCATATGAACCATATATTCACCGATCATAGGAACTCATGTTTATGTAGCTATTTCAAGCTCATGAGAACAAGCTCTTAGCTTAAGAAATTATTTTCTAATTTAGAATAAATCCAAGCGACCAAAACTGTAGCACGTATGTAATCTAGTTTCCTTATGTTATGGAACCGCTTTCCTTGATATATGCTTGGAGTCGCAGATCTGTTAGGTCCTTAGATTTAGCTCATCAAGAGAAGGGTATTGGTTGAATGAAACTCTATATATACCAAGCACTACATGAAACAAACTGAGACGGCACCATATGTATGATGAGCCGTGTGTATACTTCTCTCAGTTTTGAATAGAAACAGAGTTGTGTTTTTTAGTATACTCTCTCTCTCTCTCTACAATACATGTGTTGAACAGGATTTGCTCGACTTGATGGTTATATTGCAAAAGAGTGACACCATGACCGGAATGGTCACCACAAGAAACCATTGGGCATATCATGTGGCAACAGCAAGCAAAAATGCATAGAATGGTATGATATTGTTGTGTTTTTCCAGAAAGTCATATATTGTTGCATCGCTCTTTGTTGTATGATAAATAATCATCCATCGTTCTCTGTTCTATGATAAATGATCACGATACTAGATGAGGTGCGTTCTTAGAATATGCATGGAAAGTCTGTGATGAATATACTTTGGATGAATCAGGTTTTGCTTAATAAAATACTGTATGGATTTTACATTGATGTGATGTTATAGCATTGTTGGCATGCTAAGATTTGAATAAACCATAAATGCTCGTATAGAAGATTGTGAATATGCGCAAGTGGAATTAAAATATTGTATGCATGGACATTGAATACATGCACATTGAGTACATGTTGTTTCTTATATATATCAAGGTTGAAGATGATGCGACATTAATGCACATATATCAAGAGGTTTGAATACACGTTTGAGGATTACATGAAAATTATGAAATGATACTATGATTGATGTGACTCAGTCAAAGTTGTACTAAGTGACCTGGCATCAATGCATGCGCATAGATATAAGGAAAATATTCCATATGAATCAAAGGGAGATAATGAGGCAAAGGTAAAAGGGATTGCTAATGAGGCAAAGGTAAAAGGGATTGCTCGTTTGTTGATCAAGGAGCTCTCAGATGAGAGTGTATATGACATATATGATGAGTAACTATGTATATGACATATATGATGAGTAACTATTTCTGATGCACAAAGCACGTATGATGTATAATTTGAAGTAAATATTTCTGACGTACAAAGCAGGTATGAGGTATGATGTACACTGTCATTGGATGATGCTTATGTAAACGATTGTATGGCAAATGAAAAAGGTGTTGACATAATTAACTGTTATATTATCACAAGGTGTGTTCTTATGTGATCCCAAGAGGAAGAATGATTGACGAGTATATATTATGTACATGAGTCAAAAAGTGATTAGTAATTGTTATAAAGACATGTACAAGAATGGAAACAGATTGTTTATGCAATGGAGAGGCACATGAAATTAATAGATTGGGTTGTTTATGTATTTGTGAGGGTACTTCAATGAAGTTCATGAAGCTTGTGATAAAGCATGGGTTTCACATGGTACACATGTTTTGAATGACAATCTGTTAGATGCCAAATGTAATGACTTATGACTTATGAAGATGTATACTCTTGTGGATGTATGATCAATGTGGTATTGTTATCAAGTATTCAAATTAAAGCGATTAAAATACTAAAACGTTCCTTGTGAGTGTGGCCTCATCACGTTCTGCATGCTGCCCCTTATACCAACATGATGCACTCCCGGGACCAAAGCCAATAATTGACCCAAGGGCAAGGTAATTGATGCCTTGGATAGCACATCCCACACCGCATCTGTTTTGGCTGTTTTTGGTACGGTCTCCGATGTGGACTCCGGTATTGTGTGAGTTAGATTGTATGATTCGTCGGAACGTGTTACAGGCATATATCAAAGAATTCTTCCTCAATCTTTAATCTTTGTTGCAAATGGCTACTCCATTTCCCACAGATGGCACCAATGTTAAGTGTTAAAGCCCCTTTTATTGTTAAGGTTTAATTCACGTCTGGGTTCTTGGGATGGTCAGGGGTCTGTAAATAGAGGCGCAAGTTTATCCGTGTAGTTACACCCTACCACTCCTTCAAAGGCCCACATGGTGCTTGGAAGCTCCCTCTTGCTCTTTCGGATTGTTACTAATATTTGTAATCTTAAGAGAAACAAGTTCCCTCTACTTAATAGTATCATTTTCAAGATCATCCAATGCTTTAGCTCCAGCATTAGACTCGAGAAATGGTAGAAAGGAGATGGTTGAAGCACACCCTAAGAGGGAGGGTTAGGAAGAAATCCTCAACCATGGCTTTTGGGGCAAGCAGTCGGACCATCTTACTCCTACTCAAAAGGTCATGAGTCCCATTCCCTTTGAATCTAACAATTTTGTATTCGATGCAAGAAATGATAGGAGGAGATTGTTGAACTAGACACTAAGAGGGAGGATTATGAAATAATCCTCAACCATGGCTTTGGGGCAAGTCGTTAGCACATCATAATCCTATTGTGTAGGTAATGAGTTAATTCCCCTTGGATGAACCAATTGGTATTAGAGCCTAGGAAGTAGGCTTGGGCAAGGTGGGTGAATTCCATTAGGCTCATGCACATCCAATGGCCTCTAGAAAAGGCACTTTTGGCACTTTGTGTTTGAAATTCTTTAGAAAGTAGCATCTTATGGGTGGGATTTCGACCTGTAAGTTTCCATTGGAAAGCTTTCATAACAAAATTTCAATGGAAATGCTAGATTGAGGGTCCGAGACACCTAGCATGGGTTAGAACAAAGTTCAAGATATTGAGACTGAGGACAAGGGCTTAACACAGGAAGGTGGTGAACAAGAATTTCCAAGTTACCAAGGTTGAGAGAAAGGGTTCAAGAAAATAAGGTTGAGAACAAGAACATTGAAGAGATTATGCAAGGTTGAGGACATCAGTTCAAGTGGATATTAGTTGTTGATATTTAAGGACAATGATATCTAGAAAGGGAAGGTGGTATTAGACTCAAGAAATGAGAGGAAGAAGATGGTTAAACCACACCCTAAGAGGAAGATTTAGGAAGTAATCCACAACCATGGATTTTTGAGCAAGTGGTTAGCCCATCGTACTCCTGTCTAGTAGGCCATGAGCTCAATTCCCCTTGGATCCAACACCCATGCTTATCTCCCTCATCAGACAATGATGCCCATCATGTGCCTTCAAATTCTCGAACAAATCTATGCTAAAAAAATGGCCAATCATTTTAGCACTTACATGAAAGACATAGTTAGCCACAACCAAAGGGTGTTCATTAAGGGGAGGTATAATCTTCATGTCCTTCTCTCTGTATTTGAGGGCATGGATCAAACACAAAAGCTCTATGATGTTTTCTCTTTCCTTAAAATGGAATTTGATAATGCCTATGATAACTTTGGGCAGAGATGTGTTCTTCAAAGACTTAGGGCATGATATTCTTTGTCCTTACTTTATCAAGTATAAAACTTCTCTCCTCCGAAATGCATGAGGTAAAGTGTTTATCAATGGTTCTCATTGAAGATTTTCCCCTCCAGACGTCCACTAGGCAAGGCAGCCCCTTTCTCATTTACGCTTCACCATTGGTAATGATAGTTTGCACGGGCTCTCCATTCCTAGCTCTTTCGCCTTGATGTGTATTTAAAATTATGTAATTGATACAAACTTTATGATTTTTAACAATGATCTTTATGCTAAAATATGTTTTTTCTTGTCTAGATACCTTTGTTCCCTCAGCCATTAATCACAAGAGAACGAGCTGCAAGTCTTTAATTTCCCAAATTATTTTGAAGATTCTTTCTCTTGGATGGTTCTGGTTTTAGAATCCTTGGAATTCCTATGGGATTTAATGTTTTTTCTATTGATAAATGGAAACGATTCATGGAGGAAATTGAGACCAAAGTCATCTTCTGGCTTCTCAATATTTCTAGACTCACCTATGTGTATTTCATCTATAAGCATTGTTTACCTCCCTTTGATGTTTACTAATTTTCTTGTTGGAAGCCACCCATCTACCAAATTAGTCATGTTAAGTCCATTTTCAGCAACTATCTGGGCCTCCACCTAGGGTCGCAACAAAATTCACAAGGTCAAGTAGGAGCCTTGTATGAAAAAAGAAGGACCATAGAGGGCTTGATTTTCTTAACTTCTACCACTTTGTTATCAGACTCTAAAGTAATGGATTTTTATGGATCTAACTAGTTCTAAATTATGCGATCTTCTTCTCGAGAACTCTTCACAAAACTTCACCCTCAAGTCATGGCCCTTAGTTTTGGTAATAATATATTTGGCCCTATTGATTTCCCCTATTGAAAGGCATCTAGTCATCTTGATTTATATTTAAGTGATGCATTAGAGAGAAGTTCCTTGACCTTGGGCATTATAGTCTATTGTGAATTTGGCTTAGCCCCATATGGCCCGCTCATTCCCCCTAAGAAGTTATGAATGGGCCTTTAGATTAGCCATGTCTCCATTTTTGTTTTGGAATGATTACAATTATAAAATTCAAATTACAGTGCTAAGACACAAAGTATAGACTTTGATTCAACTAATCATGATCACTTTTGAATCTCGTCCGCATTCTTCACTCACAAGACCCCCTCTACCTTGGTCTTGTGGAGACAGACATCTTCCTCCACCAATATTCTTTGTATTATCTCCTTTTCCCTTACTGACAAGGGGCATGTTAACTAGTCCTCAAAGTTGTGGGAGTATGAGTTTCTTACGTTTTTGGCACCTTGGCAATAACCCGAAAGAGAATATTCTTCTTTGGATCATTTTTCATAAAGATATCTAGACGAAGTCCAAAGTGTTTAAAATGGGTATTGATAGTGGTAGCTGTCCCTTATATAGTCAAACGGAAGAGACAATTCATCTTCTTTTCCCCTTGTCATGCTCATATCTGTGACGGGCTCTTCCAAGATAAATCGACCTCGATCCACTCAGATCCCATCAAGCGGAAAGAATTCATTGTCGGAAAAACTCAAGCCCTTCATCCTTTTGTTTGGATTTTTTATTTTGGATTTCAATCAGATTTAAAATTCCTTTTTGTAATTAATTTGGAAAGAAAGGAATGCTATTTTTTTTTTAATGGAACTGATCATTGGGTATGTCTAAACTGGGCCTTCTCAGCAAGCCTTTGACTCTGTAGTTTGGAATTCAAGGAATCCGATCAGAAATAAAATTCTTATTTTTCTTTGGAATTAGAGATGAATGCTAATTTTTTTAACAGAATTGATCATGTTGGTTTATTGCTGTGGCAATTGTAGCAAATCTTACTGTTTTTACAAACTCCCATTGATTTCAAGAAGGGAAATCTGTCTCCAAATCGGCTCTTCTGAAATCTTTGATTGCGACAATATCGAACAAGCAGAAAAGGTTCATTTATAAGCATTGCACATCAGAATTTTTGGTTATGCTTACGAAATGGTGAACATCACTACAATAGCACTTGTGACATAGCATGTTCATGTTGCAAATACTGTTTCTCGAACCTTTCAGGATGCAAAAGATAGCTATATAAATAGATGTATAAATAGAAAAGTTGTTTGATTTTATAGTGTTTGTGAGAAAAGATGTGAAGACAGATATTTATTCATCCTTTTGAATAATAAATGAATAGAGAGGTATTGTTAAAGATATATAGACATATAAAAAGATAGATTCAAAGATATAAAATTTAACATACATTATGGCTTGCTAGCTTGATTATCAATACGCTAATGAACACTAGCACACTCGCGGACACATTAATTCGGGATTCTTTGACATCTTAGAAATCACTTTTCCTATTTTCTAATGCTTGACTAAAACTGATTGGAGGAAAGAATTCGGAAGAGTTCAGATTTGAACTGATTGGTTGAGACTTGGCATTAATGGTTGATGACAATACTACTATCTTCATAATAAACTTCAAATACTACTATCTTCAAGTATCACTATCTTCAAAATAATCTTCTTTTGTAGGTCGAAACATCTTTGCGTATCACATAAAGTGGATCGTAAATCACATGTATATTGGTTTTCAAAGGTAGCATTCATACGCTCTTTGACATGGTTCACAAAGATAACTTTTGAGGAGTAGACTTGGTAGGCCTTCTTTGAACACCGTTCCTCCTATGCGGGGTAGTATGGACCATTTTTTCTAGCTCTATAGATCCATCCATGCAATCTTTATATCACAATGCACAAAATAGATAGTTTGAATTACATAGATTGCGAACAAGACTCCTTTCATTTTTGTTTTTTTTTAAGGTAAGCTTACACGTGTTCTCAGAATCCTCCACCAAAATTTCACATTGGGTCTGCATGCAGAAGGGAAAGAAATGGCAATGTCAACGTCTATTTTCTAATAGGCACTCCCCGTTCCCTTTTTTTTTAATAAAGGAAGTTCGGCCTTTGCCTAATCTTCTAGATTTTGGTTAAAAAACAAGAGCAGGATACAAGTGAATTGGACTAGCGCCCTTGGGACCCTCCAAATTCCACAAGGGAGGGCCAAAATTTGCAGATCTAAAGAGTGTTATGATGGAGGTTAACAAACCTCACACCCCCTCATGCGGGGCCCGCTTCGATTTAAGCTTGTTGTTCTCGAGGAGAAACACTTTATGATGCCTAAAGAGTGGGGATCTCTTAGAGTTGAAGATTCTTTTTCCAAGAAGGAACAAAGGCTTCTCGATCGACCACTTTTTAGGAGGGTGTCCAAAATTGTAGGCACACCGCTCCCTCCAAATCTTCCAGAGGGTTTCCCCTCTTATAGCGTTCCACAGTGCGTTGAGAAGCCGATCACTTCACCCAAAAGTGCTTGCTTCTACGTGATTTGTTCTTGCAGTCTCAAAATCTTCCCAAGTGTCTACAAGAGCAAGAGAGAATTGGGGCACGCAAAGAAGATGTGACCCAGATCCTCAATACTGTGGGGGCACTACTTACACCATGGTGGAGCCCCACAAACTCTATTAGCTTTTAAATTGGGTCAGATACCACGGTGGAGAATTTGTCACATGAGAAGTGACTTTTTGGTCTTGATGAGGGGATTCCAAATAGACATGAACTTCAAATCCCAATGTAGCCTTGTCCAAGATAGGCACCACTTCTTATTAAACATGATATGATAGTCAGTGACCACCTTGATTCTAGGAATTTTGGATAGGCAATTTCCTTTGTGCAGAAAATCCCCTCATGGCATGACGGATCTTGCCCACTGAACAAGTTTTTGATTGTTCTTAGGCGAGGCATCTACTCTGGAGGAGAGTCTATTATTCATAGTTCACACTTATTTTAGGGTCTATCCTCAAAGCAGATCCACCAGCCAGTTTCTTGTTTCTAGAGGTGTTTCCATTATTTGAAACCCTTGTTCCAAAGTGTCTTAGCATTTTGGAGGTTCCAAGAAGCCACACCCTTGATGCCCATGATCAGAAACCAGATTGAGTCATTTTATATGATATCAGCCACCCATTTCCAATCTTCTTTGATTTTCACAAATTATTTGAACTTGTTTCAACTCTTCCACAGGGAGCACACAAGATTCGAGACTTTTTGGGAAACCGAGATCGGGGAGAATAAGAGGATGAGGAGGCCCAAGTCCTTCAAACCAAGGAGGCCCACCAGCATAATCATGTTCTTGTTCTTGAAAATGAGCTTGGCCTAAAGAGGTTTCACAGTTGCCCCAAGCCTTGATGATCCATTTTGCTGCCAGCTTGTCAGCCATGCCTTCAATATCCATAATGCCTACACCCCCATAATCCTTTTGGCTGATGCAGGTAGCCCATTTAATTTTGGGAACCCCCTCCTATTGTGGTCCCTCATCTAAACAAAGTTTTTGTAGATTCTTTCCATTTTGATAAGTTATAGATCCTTTGGTCTCCAACAAGAGAGAAAATAGATGGTCGAGGAGATAAGGAAGGTATTAATAACCATGGCACACCCCGCAAGGTTTGATTTGCATGCCCTTCTAATATGCTAACTTGTTGTCTAGTTAGAAAAGATCCAATTCCATCGCTACTCCATCAAGATGCTAAAGACCATTAGGATACCAAGTAGGCGAAAGACATGACCCGTGGGGATAATTTGGTAATCATGGTCAACTAGCACTTGGGGTGGGGGTCCGATGATGGCTCTAAAAGTGGTTTTTGAGTGGTTTATTTTGGAACCAAACACCTCTCAGAATGTGATGAGGCACACCCAAAAAGTTCATTGATTTTTTCAAAGTTCATTGATTTTTTCAAAGTTCATTGATTTCTGGGTTTTGTGTGATGTTTTGACTGACAAAATGGTATAAACTATGTATGTTTTGGCCAATTTGATTGATTGAGAGATGCAAAACCATGTTGAATATGTACATTAGACATGTGTTTGTAAATAAACCATAAGCATCTAGGTTTGACCCTTGAAATGCGAGTTTACCCCATGAAAATCGAGCCTGAACCCTTTGAAACCCCTATGATTTTTGCCCTATAACTATAAATAAACCCTTGAATTGACATGCTTGACTTAATTGTGGAAAAAAACCCTAATTTCCCTGACCAAAAACCCTAACTTGGATCCTTGGAATTGGCATTTACCATATATCAAACCCTTAAAAGTAATTAAATTGTGAATATATAGTGTGAAACCAAAACCTTAGTCTAGGGAAAAATTAAAAGATCGCCAAAAATAGAAACTTAACTGTGGAGGTTAGAATGTTCTAGAAGGAAGTCCTAGGGAGGGCCTATAAATAAATTCAAATTCATTTGTTTCTTCCCCACCTCGTGGATCTCCTGTGTGGAACTCCTTTCTAAGAAAAGATATTGCTGATCATTTGAAGTAAAGCTTGGACTCAAGAACAAAGTAAAAGGAAGGCTGATTGAAGAATGAAGTGGAGACTCAAGGGCAACTTTTGGCACTATAGGAGGAGCTCTATGTTATATTTGGCCGATCCGCACTATAGCAGCGGCATATTTGTATTCGCCCATCTGCACTGTAGCATATTTCTGTATCACCGACCCGCACTGTAGCGGGCATCACTGTATCCCTCAGATTTTATTGGACGACTTCAATTGCATTGTATCATTGAGCTTTGTTTACACACCGATCCTGTGACTTCTGTGTTTTATCGTTGTATCTGGATTCTTTCATTCCCGACGCCTACCGTCATACAGGTACGCATATTCGCTTGTCTCTTCCGAGGGATAGGGGCCTACAACGATCGCCATACCAGAGAGAGGGCATTAAGATTCAAGAGCCAGTTAAAGAGAAGGAAAAAGAACCTGAGCCCATTCAAAAGACTGATGAAATTCAAGGGAATATTCAAGAGACAGATAAAGAGAAGAAGAAGAAAAAGAAGAAGACCCCAAAAGCTGTTTTGATTTTTGACTTGGAGAAGAAAAATAATGCGAGAGAGATACTGAATGATATTCTGTTAAAGAGCCAAGTGACCATGTCCTTTGAGCAGGTCTTCTCCATAGCGAAGCCTGAGTTCAAGGACAGCTTTATAAAGTTGATCAAGAGAAAGAGGTTTCCATTACCTAAAGATGTGGAGATGGAAGAGGCGACTGAAGATACCCATGTGACAAATGAGGCCGTAGCATTGAGTAACTCTTCTGATGATGATGATGATGATGATGATGATGATGATAAGGTTACCAGGTGCCATAAGAATACCTCAAGTCCTATTACATCTGATGACGAGATGAGAAAGACAGAAAGTGAGTTTAGGAGGACTTTTTAGGCAAGAGGGACACCTGAAATGAAATGAAGAGTCATGTTTATCTTTGGCCTTGATTGACTCAGGGTCAGAAATAAATGTGATCTCCAAGAAGTTATACTATCAATTTAGGTGGCCAATAGATAAAGACCATGGATGGAGGATGAGGACAATAGATAATGGCTCAAGAGCACTGCTTGGGGTGTGCGCTTTTGTGCATGTGACCATAGGAGGGATTTCTGAGGAATTCCACTTCTTCGTCTAGGACCAATGTTCATATGAGGCTATCCTTGGGCAGCCCTTTATAGCTGAAGTACGAATGGAGACTAAGGTGATGGATGACGGGTCTGCCTATGCACGAATCCGTTCTAGATATGGTCTTCATTCTTTTCAAGTTATGATAGTGTGCCTAGATCACTCAAGAAATAGAAAGAATATAAGAAAGACACCCATTAACTCTCATGTCCATGATGATTGTATGCCCGGAGGAGAGTATGGGGCTTCTGCTGATCAAAATTTATGCTAGGATCCACTATTGAGCGAGACAACAGTGGAAGTTGGTTTGATGTCTCGCATGATTTTGTACATAGTTTTGAGAGTTCTTCAATTTATTCATCTGCATTTAAGTTGTGCTTACTGAAAGAGAATGTTTGAAATAATTTTAGAAAAGTTCATGAAAGATACTATAAAGATTTAGGAATCATGTTGCTTGATGAGAGGATTGAGGATGTGATCCAGTTGGAGAGGAGTTTGACTACTCTAGAAGAGCTTGAGTAGGCATTTGAGAGGGGTTAGAAATCAAAAATCATTATGCTCAGCTCTATCCAAGAGTATGAGATGATTGATGAGTTCATAAGAGAGCATGTAGTAAATATAAACACAAAATATAAGACTGTGGATAAGAAAGTGAAACCTATAGCTCAACCATTGCCAGAAGATAGTCATGAGAAGTATCTGTGAGTGTCAGATGACCCTATGCTGAGACGACGAGAGCTCATAGGGCATCATTTTACTGATGAGATTGTTAAAGAGATAAATTTTGGAGAAAAAGCATTCCTGAGAGATGAAGAGAAAAAGAAGTTCATTGAAGTCATCAAGAGACATGAAAAAGCATTTGCACTTTTCCCACATGAGATAGGCTGCATAGACCTGAAACAAGTACCTCCCATGATTATATTTATAGTGCCACATATACCATGGAATATCCGGACTATACCAGTCCCAAAGGCTCACTTACCTGAGCTGATGAGGTTGCTAAAGGAAGAGATTTCCATGCGGATATTGGAACCGTCCTCAACACCATATTCGAATAGGTGGTTTACAATGCCTAAGAAAAATGGGAAGCTTCGTTTCATTCAGGATGTGCAGCTTGTGAATAAAGTCACAATTAGAAATGTAGGAACAAGACACATAGTAGATGTGTTTGCTGAAGCCTTTGCCGAAGCCTTGTACGCATGTGTACTTTGCCACAGAGAGCGACAAATTCTGTGGCTCACATGATGAATGCCATGAACTTGGTTTTAGGGTTTAGGGAGCGATGAATTCTGTGGCTCACATGATGAATGCCATCAACCTAGTTTTACGAGACTTTATACCATCCATGACTATGCCATTTATTGATGATATTCTTATAAAAGGATGTGAGGAAAGAGTCAAAGATGTGAGTTTCGATGCTTTTGGGTGTAGAAAGTTCGTTAGCGATCATATTTCTGACTGTGAGAAAATATTTGACAAGATGTGGGGCTAACACTTTCTTTAGAGAAGTCTGTTTTTGGTATTGATGAGGTCCTCATTGTAGGACATCTCTGTAGACATTATGGCTGCAAGCCATACCCGCAGAAAGTTGAGGCTATTAGCAGGATCTTTGAGGTGTGTCGTAATGTCAATGAGGTGAGAAGGTTTCTTGGAGCCTGTGTATTCTATGTGATATGGATTCCTCACTTTGCTCACATTGTGAATCCCTTATATGACCTTCTGAGAAAGAAAAGGAAGTTTATATGGATAGAGAAACAGTCAAAAGCTATGCGTAGACTAAAGTAGCTGCTAATTGAAGCCCTGATTCTGAAGTGTGTTGACTATTTAGGTCAGAGACCTATCATTTTGACCGTTGATACCAGTCCTATTGGTATAGGCTCGGTAATAGGCAAGATGATGATGAGGGGCAAATAAAGAGAGAGCTATGGGGACTAGTGATTGCTTTAAACATCGATAAAGAATATTTCATTAGGGAGAATATGGTAGTTGTGACCGACTGTCTTCCACTGATTGGCATGATAGTGAACTGTTCATCTCTAGACATTGTTATGCTTAGATGGATCTCTTATGTAAAGTTTATAGATCCTACTTTTGTTCATATAGCTAGGAAGTTGAATATAGTGGTTGATATGCTTTCAAGGGCAAAGTTCGATGATGAGCTTGATGATGATGACGCGGTAGAGAGAGATACACACATGATGAGATATGATCCATTAGTATATATATATATATATATATGAGCAGTTCCATGAGAGTGAGTATGATGGCAAGTGGAGAGATATAGGAAGATATCTGAGTACACTAAAACCTTCCCCAAGCTGGACCACGAATAAGTATAGATCCATCAGGAAAAAGTCTTACAACTTTTTCTTGAAGTTTGGACTTATTTGGGGACACGCCCTAGGTAAAGAATCCACAGAGAGTATTGAGTTCTAAGAGTCTTCAGAGCAAAGTGATGAGAGAGATGTGTTGGAGATAGATGTCTGCGGAAGCAAGTGAACAACACAAGGAAGGAGAAGAAGCTTTGAACACAATAGACAATAGTGAATGTATTACTAAAGAATGTACAAAGATAAGTAGCCCATTAGGGCAATATGCATATATACAAGTCGGGGGAAAAGAACCTCCTAAAGAGGGAAAAAAGTGCCCCGGTGATCCTAGAGTGTTCACACACATAACTACCTAAATATATCAACAAATCCCCCCTGGGAGTGATGCGGTGAACAAGTAGCTGGCACTCATGTATAAGGAAGTGCCAAGCTATGTGGAAATCACTCCACAAAAGGAAGTAAGCCCAAAACTTTGCAAAAAGCTTCAAACTTCTCCCTAGGCAGAGCCTTCGTGAAAAGGTCTGCAATGTTCTCTTGCGTGGGCACATATGCCAATCTGATCTCCCTAGTAGAGAACCTCTCCCTGACATAGTGATAATGCACCTCAATGTGCTTAGTGCAAGCATGGAACACATGGTTCCTCGCAACTGCCAATGCACTCTGATTGTCAGTGAAGATGGTGATGGCAGAATTCTGACCAACACCCAAATCAGCCATAAGGCGTCTGAGCCACACACACTCAACAATAGCTGTAAAAGCTGCCCTATACTCAGCTTCACAACTAGAAGTGGCCACAGTAGGCTGCTTCTTGCTCAACCAAGATATACATGTGGTACCAAGCATGAAGCAAAAGCCACTAGTGGACACACGAGTGTCATATCAACCAGCCCAATCAGAGTAAAAAAAAGCACGCAAATTCGGCAGTAGTGATCCCCCCTTGGGATAAAACAACCCAAGTAGCCGAGTACCACTCAAGTAGCGAAATATGAGCTTAACCACCTGTCAATGCTTGACTCTTGGGCAAGGCATAAATTTGCTCATCTGTGAGACAACAAAATGAATATCTTGCGGAAGAATGCATAAGTAAATCAAGCATCCAGCAGCCTACTGATAGAGAACAACATCAAATGCATCTCCAGCATCATGAAGACTCAAACGTAAACTTGTCTCCATAGGAGTGGAAATAGGCTTACATCCTTCAGGGCCAAAACGCCGCAATAATGTGCCAATACATTTTGTTTGACACAAAGCCATTCCACCATCAACTTGCATAAATTGAATGCCCAAATAGTGATGCAAATTCCCCAAATCTCAAATGAGGCATGCAAATCAGCCTTAAAATCAGCAATATGGTTCTCAATAGGATCAATGAGCAGCATGTCGTCAACATAGACAACAATGATCAGAAGCACATCATTAGCATGCTTAACATATAAGGTGCTTTCAGTTGGACTGTTCTCAAAACCATGTGCAATCAGATAGGCATGTATCTTCTCATACCAAGCACATGGTGCTTGCTTTAAACCATATAATGCCTTCTTTAACCTGCACACCTAGTTTTCATGCCCTTTCTGCACAAAGCCATGAGGCTGAAAAACATACACTTCTTCATGCAAGTCACCATTCAGAAATGCAGTTTTAATGTGCAACTGATGTACATTCCAACCATGATGGGCTGCAAGTGCACAAATGCTCCGAACAGTAGTCATATGGCATGTAGGTGCAAAGGTCTCATCAAAATCAATGCCTCTTAGCTATGCATAACCCTTTGCAACAAGCCTAGCCTTATACCTATCAATTGTACAATCAAGTTTATGCTTTAGCTTGTATACCCACTTAGGGCCAATGGCCTTCTTGCCAGGTGGCAAGTCACATAAAGACCAAGTACCATTCTTCATTATTGCATCATATTCAGATTGCATAGTAGCCATCGAATTTTTTGAATTTTGAGCTTCATCAAATCAAACAGGCTCATTCTCATCACAGAGACTAGATGCAGCCATAGCATAGCAATCTGATGCAAAAGAGGCACTCTGAGAGCTTGAACGAGTACGGTATGATAGAGGTGCATCTAATTTGCTGTCACGCAAAGTCTGCACCAGCCATCTTGGCATAGTTTTTGCTTGCTCGATATCAGCTCTCTCATCAACTAGTGCATCATGTAAATCTGCATCAGAAATGGAATGATCTGCATCATCACATGAAACCTGCAAAGGCTGAGAAGTTGCCTCATTAGGACCAGTACTAGACTATCCACCTGTAAAAAGAGGCCATCTCCATGAGTGAGCCGTTCTTTCGTTCAGCAACTCCATTCTATTGAGGTGTATACGACACTGTACTTTGGTCTTTTATCCCATGTTCAACTAGAAATGCATTAAAATCAGAAGACATATATTCCCCCCCTCGATCAGAACGGAGGGTGCCCATTTCATTTTACATGCTGACAGATTTTCAGCCAAAACCAAAAATTGTTTGAAGCACATGAACACTTTGGACTTTGCCTTTAATGGATATACCCATGCATGCCTGGAAAAATCATCGATGAAAGTCACAAAGTAAAGATAATTCCAAAAAGAAGTGTCTGCATAGGACCACATACATCACTATGTACAAGCTGCAATTTCTGAGTAGCCTGAACTGAACCATCTTTTGGAAAGGATGAACGCTGCATTTTGCCCAAAATACAGCCTTCGCAAACATGTTTTCCAAGTGCCTCAAGTTTGGGCAAAGAGGACACCATTTCAGATTTCTGCAGGTGTAGCAAACTAGCAAAATTCAGATGACCAAAGCGTGCATGCCAAAGCTTTGCATCTGACATAGCCTGAGAATCATTTACTGCACATGCCAAATCATTTACAGATCTTTCATAGTCTATGAGCTTATACAGCCCACGACATAAAATGCCAGAAGCAATAATCACATCACCATTTGACAAATCATGAATTGTAAACCTGTCATCAACAAATTTCACAACCAAGCCAATCTTGGCTAATGCAAAAACTGATAACAAGTTCTTCTTGATCCCTGGCACAAATAAAGCATCTAAGAAAGTGAAAGAACTACAATCAGCAGAAGTCAAAATGATCTTACCAACTCCCATAACAGGATAAGAGGAGTTGTTGGCGCATGTAATAGTATTCCCTGTAGGGGCAGGCTCGAGTGAAGAGAAGAAACTACGCTGAGAGGTAATATGTTTGGTTGCCCCACTGTCAAAAATACCAAACATCTGGGTCTACTGCACACATCCACTTCTCATGAGAAGATGGGTCAAAACTGTAGACAGTAGTAAACACCCCTTCTTTTTCCTACACAAGATTAGCAGACTTTGTTTTTGGTGTAGAGGCCTCTGCAACAACCATTCTAGCCTCTTTCTTCTTTGCCTCTTTAGCAGCCTATTTTGGGTAGTTCTTTATAATATGATCATTCCCTTTACAGTACTTACAGAACAATTTTTGCTTTTCTGATTTATTCTCATCTTTATCTTCCTTCTTTGAATATGCAAAATTAGTAGATTTCTGCTTACTAGTTGAAGAGCTCCATTTTCCTTTGCCCTTCTGACTAGCCAGGAAAGCTTGATCTGCAACTCGCATAATGGACCTATTCTGCCTGGACTGATCTTCCTGCAACAGAACAGAGACTAACTCCTCAAATGATAAGGCATTTGGATTTCCTTTCATCATCAACCAAAGAGTAGAAGCAAAAATCTGATATGAATCAGGAAGACCATTCAAAACGGTCTGCATAAGTGAGCTATCTTGTATAACCTAATCAGCAGAAATCAATCGTTCCTTCAAATCTTTGATTTCGTTAGGAAACTATCCATAGAATCACCGTCATTCATGTGGTCACTCTCCAATTGTTTTCGGAGGTAAGAAACACGAGCCTCATTCCTAGCTTGGTACAATGTGGTAAGTGTATCCAAAGCATCCTTAGTTGTTCTGCAAGAGTGAATGTGAGGAATTATGGCACATTTGATAGACAAAGCTATCAATGGATGTGCTTGGGTATCTCTACCATCCTAGCAAATCTGCTCTGTAGTAGGTGCAGCAGAAACCGCAGCACAAACAGGAATATGCAGAATATCATCATCTTCGACACCTTCTGCATTAGCTTCAGTACCTGCAATTGTAACAATAAGGATGTTTTTCAACACCTTGCACAATGTTCCACAGTCCTTTTGCAACCAATACATGTAGCATCATATAAGACCACAATGGGTAGTTGGTACCATCCAACTTATCCTCAACAACCAACATACGGAATACATCACTGCTTTCAGCCATGGCCGGTGACTAAAATACCTTGATGCAAAAAATTGATTGTATCTCAAAAAGTTGAACAGAACCGCCTAGACAAATTCCGCTAGACCTGCAGTAGACTTCAAGATGCTTATACTGTCGAATAGAAATTGGTATATACCTTTGGCACAAAAAGACGAAATAGCCTGCATAAACACTACGATAGTGCATTCGGAGGTGAAAATAAGCTCAGATTGCAATTTCGGCATGACAGAGCGAAGCAGTTTTGATCTCGAAAGCATGCTGAGGATGCTCACCAAAATTCGTGCGATTTTGAGACTGCAAACAGAGAAGTGTCAACGGTGCCCTAGAAACGATGACCTGCTCTGATACCAATTGTTGGAGATAGACGTCTGCAGAAGCATGCGAACAACACAAGGAAGGAGAAGAAGCTTGGAGCACAACACACAATAGTGAATGTATTACTAAAGAATTTACAAACATAAAGAGGTAAAAAAGTGCCCCGGTGTTCCTAGAGTGTTCACACACATCTCTACCTAAATATATCAACAAGATGCATGAGACCTTATGGGCGGGTCACAAAGGTTTTTATGCTACGTATGAGAAGATTAGGGAAGCCTACTAGTGGCTAGGGTTTTTTGTGAGTGTGAGAGATTTTGTAGACACTTGTACAAGTGGGTGGTCGACCTTGTAACCATGCCCAAAGGGATAGATAAGATGAGATACATTGTACTTGATAGAGACGACTTGACCAACCATGTGGAAGGTCGAGCTCTCCGTACGAAGATGACTTATAATATATGCAAATTGCTTTTAGAAGAAATGATCTCGAGATTCGGTTATGTTGAGAAAGTGGTTGCACATAAGGGAGAGTTGGAGGCCAGAGAGGCAAAAGAGTTCTTTGATCATCATGGAATTCGATTGTCTCTCACTACTGCATATAGCCCAGAGGCAAATGGAAAAATCGAGAGAGATCATCCTTCCATTGTAATGGCGATGTCTAAGGCTGTTGATATATTAGGTAGTGATGTGTGTGAACACTCTAGGACCGCCGGGGCACTTTTTTCCCTCTTTAGGAGGTTTTTTCCCGCGGCTTGTATATACGCCTATTGCCCTAATGGGCTACTTATCTTTGTACATTCTCTAGTAATACATTCAGTCTTGTGTGTTGTGCTCCAAGCTTCTTCTTCTTCCTTGTGTTGTTTGCGTGCTTCCACAGATGTCTAACTCCAACAATTGGTATCAGAGCAGGTTGTCGCTTCTTCTAGGGCGCCGTCGACACTCCTCCGTTTGCAGTCTCAGATTCGCACGAAATTTGGTGAGCATACTCAGGGTGTTTCCGAGATCTAAGCTCGTTTCGGCCTCCGAATGCACTATCGTAGTGCTTGTGCAGGCTATTTCTTCCTTTTGTGCCAAAGGTATATACCAGTTTTTGTTCGCCAGTTTAAGCGTCTCAAAGTCTGCTACAAGTCTAGCAGAACTCCTCTGGGCAATTCCGTTCACACTTTTTGAGATACAGTCAATTTTTTGCATCAAGGTATTTTAGTCACCGGCCATGGCTGAAAGCAGTGATGTATTCCGTATGTTGGCTGTTGAGGATAAGTTGGATGATACCAACTACCCATTATGGGCTTATATGATGCGACATGTATTGGTTGCAAAAGGACTGTGGAACATTGTGCAGGGTGTTGAAAGACGTCCTGTTACACTTGCGACTATAGGTACTACAAATACAGGTGCTGGAGCTGATGAAGATGGTGTCGAAGATGATATTGTGCAGATTCCTGTTCGTGGTGCTATTTCTCTTGCACCTATTGCAGAGCAGATTCGTTGGGATGGGAGAGATGCCCTGGCACATGCATTGATAGCTTTGTCTGTCAAACGTGCCATTATTCCTCACATACGCTCTTGCAGAACAGCTAGGGATGCTTGGGATACACTTACCACATTGTACCAAGCTAGGAATGAGGCTCGTGTATGCCTTATCATTTGAGGAGTTAGTTTCTGTTCTGTTGCAGGAAGATCAGTCCAGGCAGAACAGGTCCATTATGCGAGTTGCAGATCAAGCTTTCCTGGCTAGTCAGAAGGGCAAAGGAAAATGGAGCTCTTCTACTAGTAAGCAGAAATCTGCAAATGCTGCACATTCAAAGAACCAAGACAAAGATGAGAAGAAATCAAAAAAGCAGAAATTGTTTTGTAAGTACTATAAAGGCAATGATCATATCATAAAGAACTGTCCGAGGCTGGAATGGTTGTTGTAGAGGCCTCTACACCAAAAATAGAGTCTGCAAATCTTGTGCAAGAAGAAGAATGGGCGTTTACTACTGTCTGTAGTTTTGAACCATCTTCTCATGATCAGTGCATGTCTGCAGTAGACTCAGATGTTTGGTACTTTGATAGTGGGGCGACCAAACATATTACCTCGCAGCGTAGTTTCTTCTCTTCACTCGAGTCTGCCCCTACAGGGAATACTGTCACATGCGCCAATAACTCCTCTTATCCTGTTATGGGAGTTGGTAAGATCATTCTGACTACTGCTGATGGTAGTTCTTTCACTTTGTCAGATGCTTTATTTGTGCCAGGGATAAAAAAGAATATGTTATCAGTTTCTGCATTAGCCAAGATTGGCTTGGTTGTGAAATTCGTTGATGACAGGTGTACAGTCCATGATCTCTCAAATGGCGATGTGATTATTGCTTCTAGCATTTTATGTCGTGGGTTGTATAAGCTCATAGACTATGAAAGATCTGTGAATGATTCGGCATGTGCAGTTCATGATTCTCAAGCTATGTCAGATGCAAAGCTTTGGCATGCACACTTTGGTCATCTGAATTTTGCTAGTTTGTTACACCAGCAGAAATCTGAAATGGTGTCCTCTTTGCCCAAACTTGAGGCACCTGGAAAACATGTTTGTGAAGGCTATATTTTGGGAAAAATGCAGCGTTCTTCCTTTCCAAGAGATGGTTCAGTTCGGGCTACGCAGAAATTGCAGCTTGTACATAGTGATGTTTGTGGTCCTATGCAGACACCTCTTTTGGAAATTACCTTTACTTCGTGAATTTCATTGATGATTTTTCCAGGCATGCATGGGTATATCCACTCAAAGCAAAGTCCGAAGTGTTCATGTGCTTCAAACCGTTTTTGGTTTTGGCTGAAAATCTATCAGCATGTAAAATGGACACCCTCCGTTCTGATCGAGGGGGGGAATATATGTCTTCAGATTTTAATGCATTTCTGGCTGAACGTGGGATAAAACACCAGTGTACAATGCCATATACACCTCAACAGAATGGAGTTGCTGAACGGAAGAACAACTCTCTCATGGAGATGGTGAGGTGTATGGTCAAGAGTCAGGCTTTACCTCATAGTTTCTGGCTTGAGGCTGTCATGTGTGCAACATATGTACTGAACAGGTGTCCCACTAAAGCGTTGCAGTCTATCACTCCATATGAGGCTTGGCATGACCGCAAGCCATCTTTTGCTCATCTGCGTGTTTTTGGTTGTTTGGCATATGCATTAGTGCCTGAACAACATCGAAGAAAATTGGATGATAAGGCAGTAAAATGTATTTTTGTTGGGTACAGTTTTGAAAGTAAAGGCTATCGTCTGTATCATCCACAGACTAAACGCATTCTGGTTAGCTGTGATGTTGTCTTTGTGGAAGATGCTATTCAGCCATTGCTTTCATGTACTAATGAGACATCTGTTAGCTCCAAAGACATGTATGATACTTTGATGCCTCTTTTTACAAGTGGACAGTCTAGTGCTGGTCCTAATGAGGCAACTTCTCAACCTTTGCAAGTTTCATATGATGATGCAGATCATTCCATTTTTGATGCAGATTTACATGATGCACTTGCTGATGAGAGAGCTAATATTGAGCAGGCAAAAACTATGCCAAAATGGCTGGTGCAGACTTTGCGTGACAACAAATTAGATGCACCTTTGTCATATCGTACTCGTTCAGGCTCTCATAGTGCCTCCTTTGCATCATATTGCTATGCTATGGCTGCATCTAGTCTCTGTGATGAGAATGAACCTGTTTCTTTTGATGAAGCACAGAATTCAAGAAATTGGATGGCTGCTATGCAATCTGAATATGATGCTATAATGAAGAATAGTACATGGTCTTTATGTGACTTTCCTCCTGGCAAGAAGGCCATTGGCACTAAGTGGGTATACAAGCTGAAGCATAAACCTGATGGTACAGTTGACAGGTATAAGGCTAGGCTTGTTGCAAAGGGTTATGCACAGGAAAGAGGCATTGATTTTGATGAGACCTTTGCACCTACATGCCGTATGACTACTGTTCGGAGCATTTGTGCACTTGCAGCCCATCATGGTTGGAATGTACATCAGTTGGACATTAAAACAGCATTTCTGAATGGTGACTTGCATGAAGAAGTGTATGTTTTTAAGCCCCGTGGCTTTGTGCAGAAAGGGCATGAAAACCAGGTGTGCAGGTTAAAGAAGGCGTTATATGGTTTAAAGCAAGCACCACGTGCTTGGTATGAGAAGATACATGCCTATCTGATTGCACATGGTTTTGAGAAGAGCCCAACTGAAAGCACCTTATATGTTAAGCGTGCTAATGATGTACTTCTGATCATTGTTGTCTATGTAGACGACATGCTGCTCACTGGTCCTATTGAGAAGCATATTGCTGATTTCAAGGCTGATTTGCATGCCTCATTTGAGATGTCTGATTTGGGGCATTTGCATCACTATTTGGGCATTCAGTTTATGCAAGTTGATGGTGGAATGTAAGCCTATAAGCCTATTGCCACTCCTATGGAGACAAGTTTACAATTGAGTCTTCATGATGCTGGAGATGCATTTGATGCTGTTCTCTATCAGCAGGCTGTTGGATGCTTGATTTACTTATGCATTACTCGGCCAGATATTCAGTTTGCTGTCTCACAGATGAGCAGGTTTATGCATTGCCCAAGAGTCACGCATTGGAAGGCGGTTAAGCGCATCTTTCGCTACTTGAGTGGTACTCGACTACTTGGGTTGTTTTATCCCAAGGGGGGATCACTACCGCCAAATTTGCATGCTTTTTCTGACTCAGATTGGGCTAGTTGCTATGACACTCGTGTGTCCACCAGTGGCTTTTGCTTCATGCTTGGTAGCTCATGTATATCTTTGTTGAGCAAGAAGCAGCCTACTATGGCCACTTCCAGTTGTGAGGCTGAGTATAGGGCAGCTTTCATAGCGACTGTTGAGTGTGTGTGGCTCAGACGCCTTCTCGCTGATTTGGGTGTTGGCTAGTCTTCTGCCACCACCATCTTCACTGACAGTCAGAGCGCATTGGCAGTTGCGAGGAACCTTGTGTTCCATGCTCGCACTAAGCACATTGAGGTGCATTATCACTATGTCAAGGAGAGGTTCTCTGCTGGGGAGATCAGCTTGGCATATGTGCCCACACAGGAGAACATTGCAGACCTTTTCACGAAGGCTCTGCCTAGGGAGAAGTTTGAAGCTTTCCGCAAAGCTTTGGGCTTACTTCCTTTTGTGGAGTGATTTCCACATAGCTTGGCACTTCCTTATACATGAGTGCCAGCTCCTTGTTCACAGCATCACTCCCAGGGGGATTTGTTGATATATTTAGGTAGTGATGTGTGTGAACACTCTAGGACCGTCGGGGCACTTTTTTCCCTCTTTAGGAGGTTTTTTTCCCCCGGCTTGTATATACGCCTATTGCCCTAATGGGCTACTTATCTTTGTACATTCTCTAGTAATACATTCAGTCTTGTGTGTTGTGCTCCAAGCTTCTTCTTCTTCCTTGTGTTGTTCGCGTGCTTCAGCAGACGTCTAACTCCAACAAAGGCTTGCAGCGATGACATCAAGCAGTGGCCTAGGTTTCTTCCATTCGCATTATGGGCAGATAGAATGATGTACACTGGGTCCACAGGTTTTATGCCTGCTGAATTTATGTATTGTCAGAAGCCAGTCTTCCCCATTCAAACTTAGATAGTGACATGGTTGATGCTCCCATGGAATGATGGCATGAGGAGGGAAGAACTTTTATCGTTAGGAATCAAGCAGTTGGAACAAGGGAATGAAAAGTTGAAAGAAGCAGTCCATAAATTAAAGCAGTCTAGGTTAAAAAACAAGATTTATTTTAACAAAACCCATCAACTCAGACCACGTAGGATTGGGGTAGATGATTTGGTATTGGTGTATGATAGTACACTCGACACTCAGTACGATGCTAGGAAGAAGTTGACTAAACGATGGTTTGGGCCGTATGTGGTGACGTCTGTGTTTGAAAATGGAATGTATGCGCTTCGCGAACGAGACAGTACTCCTTTGAAGTCTTTAATTGCAGGAAAGAGGATAAAGTTGTTGAAGAAGAGGAATGCAGAGGATTATGAGATTGAGCAGGAACTTCTGGAGGATATTGATGATATTGATGTTGATGCTGATGAAGAACGATAGATTATGAAATTGAAGAAAAACTGGATTGATCAACGATGAAGATGAAGAAAAATGATAAGGTGAAACATTTCTAATTTGAATTTTGTTTTCTTTCTGATAGAGCATATGCATTACATTGATGTGTATGATAAAGATATGTATTAATTTCAGAAAATCATGTAGAATGAAGATATCAAATATTTATTATGGGATTGTATGAAGCATGAACGGCTAGAAATTATATGAATGGAATCAGTTAGACGGCTAGGGACTTTTGCAAGTGAAAGCTTGGGAATGTGATAACATGCTTAAATTGAGTGCGTATATATACTGATTGATTTGAATGCTTAATGAGTGGGATTCTTTGGGTCCTACTATTTGTTTCCTATGAGATCTTACCTCCATATGGATCATGATTCAGAGAAAACCTTCATATTTAAGCCAGCTATATATATGTGTGCATGTTGTTAGTGTGCTGCGATGGGCTAGTAGGTGGGTGGAACCACCTTGGTCAGGTGATCAAGGCCACGAGCTGACGCTGGTTTTGTTGTAGGCCTAACCTATCTATTGTCATGCGCCTACATGGGTCGATAGCCAGGTGGAGTCACTTTGGCCAGGTGGTTAGATCCACCAGCTGACATCGATTTCATGTAGGGCTGAGGTTGTGTATGTCATGCGCTATGTCAGGTTGGTAGACAAGTGGGATAAACTTGGCCGGGTGGACAAGTCCATGAGTTGCACCCGGTTTCGACATAGGCCGATTTGTGAAAATAAAGATAAAAAGAAAAATGCTGAGCTGAGATGAAGTGAAAAATAAAAGAAAAGAAAAAGAAAGAGAAAGAGAAAAATAAAAAATTAAATGAAAAGAAAGAAAAAGATATGATGGAGAGTTAGACAGTAGGAGATAAATAGAGGAATCAGGGTATATTCTACAAATAGAGTTAGTAGAGACTTAGTATATGCTAGTACTTAGGATGAGTTGCTAGATCTGAATTAGTTGAGCAAACAGAAGCTCTAGAAAGCCAACGGTTTATTCATATGGTTACTTATCAGATTGCAAAAGTAGGAACATAGTATGATGTTTGTGAAGCTTGAATCTGCTTAATTTTCTAAAATTTACTAATCTTTATAAAGTTGCATGGAGTACATAAAGTCATGTTTGATTTTTTGAAACGAAAAACATAAAAAGTAAAAATAGTTTTCAAAAAGAACCCTGATACGCTTCTGTTCGATTTCGCAAGTTGGCCCATTGGGACGATGTGCAGGTTTAGTGGGGATGAATGTCGGGATGAAATCCCTTAGGAAAGTGTGCATGATTTTTTTTCAAAGTTCATTGATTCCTGGGTTTTGTGTGATGTTTTGATTGAGAAAGTGGTATAAATTGTGTATGTTTTGGCCGATTTGATTGATTGAGAGATGCAAAACCATGTTGAATATGTACATTAGACACGTGTTTATAAATAGCTAACGTTTGACCCATAAACATCTAGGTTTGCTCCTTGAAAACACTTGAAAATGCGAGTTTACCCCATGAAAATCGAGCCTGAACCCTTTGAAACCCCTATGATTTTGCCCATAACTATAAATAAACCCTTGAATTGACGTGCTTGACTTAATTGTGGGAAAAGCCCTAATTTCCTCAACCAAAAACCCTAACTTGGACCCTTGGAATTGGCATTTACCCTAGGTCAAACCCTTAAAAATAATTAAATTATGAATATATAGTGTGAAACTAAAACCTTAGTCTAAGGAAAAATTAAAGGACTGCCAAAAATAGAAACTTAACTGAGGAGCTTAGAACATTCTAAAAGGAAGTCCAAGCGAGGGCCTATAAATAAGTGCAAATTCATTTGTTTCTTCCCCACCCCATGGATATCTTGTGTGGAACTCCTTTCCACGAAAATATATTGCTAATCATTTGAAGTAAAGCTCGAACTAAAGATCGAAGTAAAAGGAAGGCTCACTGAAGACTGAAGTGGAGACTCGAGGGTGACTTCTGGCACTATAGCAGGAGGTTTACATTATATTTGGTCGATCCGCACTATAGCGACGGCATATTTGTATTCTCCCATCCGCATTATAGCAGATTTCTGTATCATTGACCTGCACTGTAGCGGGCATCATTGTATCACTCAGATTTTATTGGACGACTTCAGTTGCATTGTATCATTGAGCTTTGTCTGCACATCGATCCCGTGACTTCCTTGTTTTACTACTGTATTTAGATTCTTTCGTTCCTGATGCCTATGGTAATATGTGTACACACATTCACTCGTCTCTTCCGAGGGGTAGGGGCCTATGAAGATTGCCATACTAGAGAGAGGGCGAGGTGCCTAGCGCATAGGCATCGCTCGCCGGACATGGGAACCATGCACACAGGGGCCTGATCCAACCCTGCGCCAGCTCTTCTCATCACGTGACTTCTTCTTGACAGCGTTCATGTCATCTGCAAAAATCCTCATGTTCCAACTCATTTGTGAGACCATCAGGACCTAGACATTCCTCATTAGGAAGCCTATTGATAAATTCAAGAATCTCTTTATCTAAAATGGTCGCATCAAGAAGAGACTTCAAATTATGTGGTATTCTTGAGGAAGAGACTCTCAAAATGGTCACCATGCAGTCTTGCCTGTGGGGAGAGAGGGGCTTTGAAACCCCCCGTGAAGTAATTCGATGGCCATGCACCACAGTGCACTCTCCTTAACGAGAGCTCCACGACGATATGCTTAGAGTAGAAAACCAAGCTCCGAAGGCCACACACAGTACTTCGCATAGATGCTACAAAATACACAGAAAACACACTACACACGGAGCAGGAAGGCATACTTCTTAGGTCTTAAAAATGCAGTCGAACTTATAGTTTGTGATTGACCATGCCACTATATGTTTTATTAAAGAACATATACAAGGAAGTGTCCGGTGGCCATTTGGCCTTTCACATGGACACTAATGATAAAAACCTCCCACTAAAGGCCAATATGGCCAGAGTAGCTATGGGAGACAAAAAAGTAGGATAAAGAATTACTGAGTGTAAGTACACAAACTATACTATACCTCCCACATGATGGGCATGTTACAAAATATACAAGTGACTATGTAAGATCAAGAATTAAGTAACCCCCATCAAGTGACAACAATGTCGAAAGCTATCCTGTGGTAGAGCTTTAGTCAAAGCATATGCAACATTATCTCGAGTGTGAACCTTCTCAAGAATAATGCGCCTAGTGGCTAAACAATCTCTAATGAAGTGATACCTCACCTCAATGTGCTTGGTCTTTTTATGTATATTAGGGAGTTGGGATCAAAGCATCCATTGGTTGTCATGCAATGACTTGGATGATGAACTACTTTAGTTTTCTTTTTGAAGTTAGGAAGGTTACACTTGTCACTTTTCTTGTATCAACATTTTACTAAATTATGGAAAAAGAGTTTGAGAATGTGAGTATTCCTCGTAAAGTTAGAATGGGTGAATGCTCAATTTGTGCCACTTCGGAAAAAACATGGCAAAGGGGACCACAACACCACAAGAAAAAGATAATTTTAAAAGTCTTCTAAGAAACCATCGTGAGATTTAAGATTTAGAAAGAATGAACACAATTCATCAACGAAGTAAAGCACTTAGAAATCTAGAGCATTATATGTGTTTGTTGATTGACCATTCCTAAGGACATTGGAGATGAAGTCCTTGTGCAAATAAATTTGGTTGGTGCTTTGGTATACAATGGAATAATGAAGTTGAAGGTTTTCTTCACATATCCCAACATGCATAATGACCTTAACCTTATGGTTACTGTAATTCATAAAGTTTTGCAATCATCGGAGGGTCTTTTGCCACCAAGTCTATATTCACAACTTGATAATACTGCAAGAGAGAATAAAAACTATATAGTCTTTGCACGTTTATGCATGTGTGTTGATAGGCAAGTCTTTCAGAAGGTTTAGGTAAATTTTCTTTTGGTTGGGCACAATCATGATCATATTGATCAAATGTTTAGTGCGTTCTCTAAGATGTTGGCATGCCATAATTCTTTTACTCTTGTGATATTATCTATGTGGATTTTTGAAGCATATACTCCAAAGATTGAAGTTCAACACCTTACACATGTTTATGACTTTAAAAAATCTTTCTTAGTAGGTATTGATAATAGTACTAAGGTTTTGGCTCCATTGCACAACATTAGCTTCAACCACATATTCTTGATGAGGAGGCTAAAGTCTACACTAGCCATTTTGGCATAGTTTTTCCCTCCTCAATATCAGCTCTCTCATCATCAATTGCATCATGTAAATCTGCATCAGAAATGGATTCATCTGCATCATCACATGAAACTTGTAAAGGCTAAGAAGTTTCCTCATTAGGACCAACACTAGACTGCCCACTTGTAAAAAGAGGTAGCAAAGTGTCATACATATCATTGGGGCTAACTGATGTCTCCTTAGTACATGAAAGTAATGGTTGAATAACATCTTCCACAAAAATAATAACATGGCTAACCAAAATGCATTTAGTATGTTGATGATACATACGATAGCATTTGCTTAATCTTTTATTTGTAAAGCAATATTCATGTTCTCTAGGGTACGAGCCTAAAGATGGATGTAGATTTTTATTCCATGTGCCTAATTTTTATGTGGGTGGTGCAGAACAAACACCATGTGAACATAAAAGCAATATGGTAAGATGTAGAAATGTGGTTGAGCAAAGCAAAAGGTGGATGCATGTACTTATTGAGAAGAAGAGACTAATTGAGCTTGCAAAAAAATATGCTAGAGATCACGATGTACCTAGGTGGGATGATTTTTTTAACCATCAAGAAGAGATTATAAAAAATAGCATTGCAGGGCATCAGTCCATTGATAGTCCATTCACATGGCATTTTAGCACATAAAGATCAATGAATATGGACCAAGCATGTAATGGACATACACTTCAAAGCTTTATGCATCCACCAGAAAGGAATATTTATGTAGGCAAGGAAATTTGGAAGAAACAAATGTTGGAACACTTATTGTAGTCCTTGCTGATGGTGATGAGGCTACCAGACCATTTTGGATAACAAAAGTTTTAGAGGTCATTAATGATATTGATCAAAGAAGAATAGAGGCTCTGGTAGTCCACTCATATTATATGAAAAGTAGTAGTGCATTCACTAGTAAGCATAACTTAGAAATGGTATATGATACTGGACGAATAGGCTCAAAAAAGAAAAAGAATATTTGAAGTACATTCACTCTTAAAATGAATGATGTAGATATTCTTGATTATGATTTTTCCTTGACAAAAATAGGGCACTTGAGGAAACCAACCATCAATATGATAAAGCAAAAGCTTCCATATGTATGTGGGACATCTAATCATAGGCAAACAAGAAGATCGATGCATGATCTTGTAGAATTTGGTATGTACTTGGATGAGGATAGATCCCTTGTTGAGTCCACATGATTCTGAGAAGCTATTTATGGCTCAACATCATATGATGAATATGATGTCTCATGATGTTTTGAAATCGAATCGTAATATTGGTTATGATGAATCAGGTGGTTCAAATCACATGACGAGTCATGCAAAATGTTTTAGGAGTTGCAAAAATTAAAAGTTTTTGGATATGTTGAAACAGGTGATGAACATCACACCCTATCAAGCATAGAGGAAACATAGTATTGTCTATGGAGGATGAGAAGGTAAAACATATTGCTGATGTGTTGCATGTTCCAAATATAACACAAAATCTAGTATTTGTTGGACAAATGGTTGGCCAGGGATTTCAAGTCAAGTTCAATGTTGATGGCTTATATGTAGAAGAGAACAAATAGGATGGATGATTGATTGGAAAAGGAAACAAAGTGGGTAGGATGTTCACCTCAAATGTGAAAATTTCTAAAATGAATGTAGCCATGTTTGCAAAAGGTGTAGAATTTATTGCTGATATAGAGATCTAACACAAACAAATTGGACATGCAAAATTATAAAGCCTGAAATAGATGTAGTCAAAGGAGATTATCAATGGATTACCAAATTTCAAAGTTGCAAAAATGCAAAAGTTATGTGCAACATATCAATTTGGTAAACACTCAAGAGTATCATTTCCACATGACAAGCATGTGAGTGAGAATATGCTAGAAAAAATACATACATATTTTTGGGGTCCAGCAAAGACCACATCTATGGGTGGTTGCAAGTTTTATGTTACTTTCATTGATGAACATACATGGAAAGTATAGGTATATTTCATGAAAGTGCAGAGTAAGGTGTCCACTCACTTCTTGAACTTTAAAACTATGGTGGAAAACTAGATAGGGAAGTATACTTACACATTAAGATCTGGTGGGTGGAGGTGAATATATGTTAAATGAGTTCACCAACCTCCAAAAAAGTCATGGAATTGGATGCTAGTTTTCATGTAGGTACATACCACAATAGAATGGTGTTGCTGAATTCAAAAATAGACATATTGTAGAAATAGCAAGAGCATTGATGGCTAAGAAGAATATGCCTTATTCTTATTTGGCAGCAGCTATGCACGTTGTTGTATACATCATGAATAGAACTCTCACTACTGTTGTACATCAAGTTACATTTGAAGAGAAGTTCACAAGTAAAAAGCCAAACTTATCATATAAGAAAGTTTTTTGGTTGTATTGCATATGTACATATTACAGATGAGTTCAGGATGAAGCTTGATCTAGAAGTAGAAAAATATATTTTCATTGGATACTCCCTTGAGCAAAAGAGATATAAATGGTATAACCCACTCACATGAGAGGTGAAGATAAATAGAGATGTGGTATCTGATGAAAAATGTCAAGCTTCTATGCAGTTGCCAAAGGACTTAATCTTGACTCAAATGAAAAGGAAAATTTTAAAAATTCAAGTGCACAATATGAAGTTTTGAGTGCACCAGATGAATCATCAAGCATTAGTTCCAACTCAAATCCATCGAGTGGAAGATTGCATGGAAATTTCATTCTAGAAAATTCATCAAATACATCTAAGCAAGGTGAAGAAAAGATTTCTGTTGGTAGTAAAACATCTATACATTTTGAAGATATTAGTGGAGATTCAAGAAATTCAAAAAATAATCTTGATAAGGAGCTTGGATTGCCCTCTGTGAAGACCCAATGAGTAAGAAAGGCACATGTGAGAAGTGACCTAGGACCAAGAAGATTTGGGAGGATGCAAAACTCAGTGCAATAATTGACACATGATAGTTTCATGGCTCATCATTGTGCCTACATGACAAAGGTAATACAAGATATTGAACCCTCTTGTTTTGAAGATACAATTTTTCAATTACTAGATTTTGCACAACCTTTCCATGTAGTTACAAATGCTAGTTGTTTAGGTATAGATACTGTATAAATGCAAAATGATCATCCCATTGCATTTGAAAATAGGAAAATAAAACCTTCCAAAAAGAATTATAGAACATATGATAAGGAACTCTTAGCTCTTCTGCATGGTTTAAGAATTTGGAGACATTACCTTATGGGTTCTAAAGTTCTAATCAAAATAGACCACTAGTGCTATTACACATTTTTTAAATCAAACATTGATTTCCAAAAGACACATTAAATGAGCTTCAATCATAGAAAAGTTAAGCCTATAACTCAATATCAACCTGTAAAAGCTAATGTCGTTGTCAATGCCCTTAGTTACTTCCCATCCCCGTAAAAAAAATATTATTTCCATCAATAATAGTTTTGCTATTCATATTCTTTCATTTCATGACATGATTCCTACTAATGCATCTGATTTGTATTTTTAACAAACATGGACTACTTTCAATAATTCTACACCATCTAATGAGGGTCACCACAATTTTCATAATGGATTCTTGTATTTCCAACACAAGTTATGCATCAAACAAGTTCTTAAAGATTTTGTTATGAAAGAGATGCATGAACCACCGTATATTAGTCATAGGGGCATACAAAGTGCTATTTCTAAGTGTAAAGAATTTTTCTTTTGGCCAAATATGAATAAGGATATTGCACAATATGTTTCCCATTGCATTGTGTGTGAATGTGTGAAACAACATCATGGTAAATCATTTGGATTATCAATGCAACTTCCCATACCTAATGGACAATGGGAACAAACTTCTATGGATTTTATTATTGTTCTTCCTAAAACTTCATCTCATAATGATATGATTTGGACAATTGTTGATAGGTTTAGTAAACAAGCATATTTCATTTCTTGTAAAAAGACTCTATCCGCACTTAAATCAGCTAAGTTATTTATTAATTGTATTTTTCCACATCATGGTTTTCCAAACATTATTCTATCATATCAAGACGTTTGTTTTTGTAATCACTTTTGGGTTGCACTATTTCAAAATTTAGGCTCCAAGATAGACTTTAGATCTACATTTCATCTTGAAGGTAATGGGCAAAGTGAAGCTACAAATAGTAATATTTTATATTTATTACATTAATTTTTGATAATTCAAGTGATTGGGATGAGAAAATTCCTTTTCTACAATTTGCATATCATAACACAAAACATACCACTACTTGACATTGTGAGGGTGATATTAAACCCCAACCCACAATCTAATTGAATGAAATAAAAAATCCAATTGAGGGTAAAAAAACCCACAAGTAACCAAAATTTACCTAGAAAATAAAGATTCCAAAAAGATTCCTTTATAAAAACCTACAAATGTTTTTATTTTGTTTGAAAGAATTCAAGTCT
The DNA here is from genome assembly GCA_020310875.1 of Ceratopteris richardii. Taxonomy (NCBI): domain Eukaryota; kingdom Viridiplantae; phylum Streptophyta; class Polypodiopsida; order Polypodiales; family Pteridaceae; genus Ceratopteris; species Ceratopteris richardii. The sequence continues at coordinate 77,163,567 of CM035413.1, forward strand.
ATGTCCAAGTTTAGGGTGATGCAACTTGATGCCATGCATTATCATTGTGGAAAAGTCAACGGCATCATCTTTTTATGCTAGCTCATTGCTAGGCATCGAATTTTTGGGCCAACTCGATGCTAGGCATCCACCTTGTGGGTCAGCTTGATACCAGGCATTGGGTTTGCAGGCCACATGGATGTGAGGCATTGACCTTTCTTGTTCAAATCAATGCTAGGCATTGAGTTTGTGGGAAAATCAATGTGAGGCATTGACCTTCTCATGCTTTTTGATGCAAGCATTAAGTTTGTAGGGAAGATCCATGCTTGACATTGAGTTGGCCCACAAAACTGATGCCTGGCATCAACTTGGCCCATAAGGTTGTTGCCTGGCATCCAGTTGGACTACAAACTTGATGCCTAGCATCGAGTTGGACCAGAAGCTTGATGCCTGGCATTCACTTGGCCTCCAAACTCGATGCCTAACATCGAGTTGGCCTTGTCTAAGATTAATGACATGCCCTTTGCTAAAGTAAACTTCATCACTTTAGGGACATTGAGAAGCATGAGGAGAAGTCTGTTAAGAAGTTGAAGGTGACACTTAGCTCAAGTGAGGGTGCTCGGGATAAAAGCATTGGACATGCTCTAAAGCCAAAGACGAGCATCTTGTCTTTTTCTTCTAAGTTTGCAAATAATCCAATGGCCCTATCATCATGTGGACATAACAGTGTGAAGCCCATTGAGGAAGAGGTAATCAGAAAAGATAACTCCAAAAAGAGTAAAGTTAGAAGGAAAGATAGACCATTTCTAGACATGATGAACCTCGAGTGGTGCCTCCAACAAATATAAGAGAAAAGGGCCACCCTACTTGTATTTGTAGGGGCCTATGGGATGGGAAAGATTATCACCACATAGGCTTTTCAATATGGACTAGTGTTCATGGTGGACTACGAAGATGACTCAGATAACCTCCTTCTCCTAGTGGAGACTTCAAAAGGATTGTGGAATGCAATTTGCAAATGGAACTTTGATGTCCAACATGTTGTGTGTCAGAGAGGCTCACTCAAATTTGCAAGGATTCAAACAATTTGATTGTGGATCTCTTTCCATGGATACAAGGGAATATCATGCTGAGCTAGCAATGGAAGATGAAACTTGTAAAGACAAAGAGTACAAAAAACATACAAAATTAGCCTCACAAGAAGGCCAAGCCCAATAATGTGGAATCAACAAAAAGCTCAAACTCCCAAGATGACATATTTTTCCCCGATGGAGAGATTGCATCTAGGATCTTACTGACTAAATAGAATAAGATTAGGGAGGATATTGTCAAGATGAAAGTAGTGAAGAAGGGGCTTTTTTTCCGCCTCCCCATTACCATCATCCGCAAACCCCCTATTGACCCATTTACAAGAAGGAGACCTCTTGAGATAAGGAGCCCCATAATCTCCATGTGCAAAATCTTAAGAAGAAGATATAGATAAACCCACATGCATTTTTTGTGCCATTATTGATAGTGGTCAATCCGAATGAGCACAGGTCAATGGAGGAATTCAACGTTAGATTGTGTGAGGACTACACATACTATGTTATTGGAGGATCATAGCTTGCAGAGGCCAAAAGACAACTTGTAAAAGAGCATCCAACTATATATTTCTTCAAGTATGCAAAGTGTAAGGTCTATGTTGGTTTGACTACAAAGGAGCCAAAGCTTCTAGCTTGGGACCACAACAATGACAACAAATATGTATAGAAGCTGTGATCCATTGAGCATATCCATTTTTTCCACCATGAGTATGTTGATGTCCTAAGGGAAGATGGTGGAAGGATTCATCAAAATTTGAGAGAATAGTGCCTAATAAAGGTTGTGATTGGGGTGGATGACAATGTGAAGCCAGATGCATTATGAATGTTTGACCCATGGTTCCAACTCACCTTCAAGAGAAGGGAAAGGTGGGAGCTCTAGGATAAAATGTTCTCAATGTGGGAGAACAAGGAGGTGAAAGGCTAGAAAGAAAAGAAGGCAAAGTTAGATCCTCAAGTGAATGTAAATGGAAAGTGAAAGAAAATCGATCTCTCAATTGAAGATGGTGGTAAGGATATGAAGCTAACACCTTGGAGGTCTTTGCAAGGCATTAAGGATGGCACTTTGATAATTTTCAAAATTATCAAGGGAAATTTTGAAAGACCTAAGCCTTTAGGAGATGGTCATACAGTGAAATACGTGAGTAAAATCTTGTCATTGATTGGTTTCACTTGCTCCTTGAGTAACTTATCATGTAGCTCCAATCTTCACAATGCAGTCACAAGGTATATATGAATATTCAGGAGGTGATTATGAAGAGGCTTCGATGCTTCATATGGAGTTAAGTCCAAGCAAAGTACCCAACCAACTCTTCATACAAAGCACCATCAAAGAAATTTTTAGTTTCATAATTGGGTAAGTTATCTTGCTCATTAGAATTTAGTATGATTATTTTTGTCTAATACTTGGTGCTATTCAATGAGAAGCATCGAGCTGCTACTCTTTTTCCATCATCGTTAATTGATTTGTTTTTTTTTTAGGGATGATACTCACCTATGCGCTTAAGTTGTTTAGGCATTGCATAGTTGTAGAGAAGGATGAAGCCAAGTCAGCTTCATTAGGATGCAGATTAATGGCTTGAATGAATGCCCAAATCAGGAGTAGGAGGTTAGGAAGAAGCACATTGTTGACAAAGAGAGATTTGAGCCTATGTCAAGGGAGCGTGTGCCACTAATGGCAGATGAGCCAAGAGACATTCTTGACCTTCAGGAGCTAGTTCTAGAGCTGAAAAAGCCTTCGATGACTTCTCAAGTCCCTGAAGATGATGTTATGCATGATGCCGAGAAATTATATGATCAGCTTCTATTGTAGAAGGGTTGTTGAGCTTTTTAAACATACACTTTTGTAATGATTTAATTATTGGAATATAATGCTCAAATTTTCTTGTTATTTTTGCTTTACTTTATCCACATTCTACTCAGTTTTGTTGGATTGGTGTGCGGTTTCCTTTACATTTATGGCTGGTTAAGGTCAAGTTCTTGAAGTGGTAATTAGAACAACCTTGTGAGCTAGAATAGAGGTATGAAGAAAAGCTTCTCGTAATGTATGTACTAACACCATATGATGTAGTATTATATATGTTGAGCCTTGAAAAAACTATTTAATTTTTCCACATCGAGTTACTCAAATTATGAATATCAATGAGAATATATATCTCTCCATCTAGAGTGCCAAGAACTATCAAGAGGTTGTATTTCTTTGTTTTTGGTAGTATTACCACTACAATCTAGAATTGGAAGATCTCATAGGAGTTTCTACATCATTAGATAGCCTATTCCACCATTAAATATAATTTTCCTAGCTACTTCATCACTCTCATGCATCAGAATGGTAGTTTTTCATGGTACTAGTCGAACAAGAAACAATGGTTTCCAATGTGGGATAGGAAAAAGATCCTTTTTTTGCAAAATTTCATGCATTTCTTCTCAAATAAAAAAGAGAACATGTCTTTGTTCTTATTTATTTAGTTGAACAAGAAACAATGTTTTCCAATGTGGGATAGGAAAATGATCCTTTTTTGCAAAATTTCATGCATTTCTTCTCAAATAAAAAAGAGAACATATCTTTGTTCTTATTTGTTATGAATCAATAATATAATTGTTTTGCTTCCTTCAATTGTTTTGATTCTTCAACCTTTAATCACATTTAGAGTGCCTAGGTTAACCACAATTCCAACATCCTTTATTGTCATTACCTAAATCATTTCTTTGGAAATTTCTACAACGTCTTTGGATCCCCCTTCCTCAAAGTTGTCCTCTACCTAACATGATTTTGATGTTGACCTTGGTCTTGGTTATTATTTTTTTCTTCTTCCACTTTTGAAACCTCTACCTCTGCCTCTTCCTCTGCAAAAGTAGAATTTGTGCTCAAAACTAGGTTTTCCTTGGGAGTTTGAGTCCTCACCAAGATACTCTTTTTCAATAATCAACATGGACACCAGATCAACAAAATTTAGAATATTTTTCCTAGCTTGTATAGAAGTTTTGAAATGCTTATATGTGTTACAGTTCTAGGTCTTTGGAAGCACGTGAACAACACAAGGAGAAGCTTCGAGAACAACACAGAATAGTGAATGTATTACAAAGAGAATGTACAAAAATAAGTGACCTATTAGGGTTATAGGCTTATATACAAGTCGGGGGAAAACAACTCCTAAAGAGGAAAAAAGAGCCCCGATGGTCCTAGTGTGGTCACACACATCACTACCTAAATATATCGACAAATCCCCCTTGGAGTGATGCAGTGAACGAGCTGACACTTGTGTATAAGGAAGCGCCAAACTATGTGGAATCTATCCAGAAATGGAAGTAATCCCAAAGCCTTGTAGAAAGCTTCAAACTTCTCCCCAGGCAGAGCGTTTGTAAAAAGGTATGCAATGCTCTCCAATTTTGGAACATATGCCAAATTGTTCTCTCTAGCAGGGAACCTCTACTTAACATAATGATAGTGCACCTCAATGAGCTTAGTGTGAGCATGGAATACAAGGTTCTTCACAACTACCAATGTGCTCTGACTCTCAATGAAGATGGTTATGGAAGAAGACTAACCAACACACAAATTAGCCATAAGGCATCTAAACGACACACACTCAACAATCGTTGTGAAAGCTCCCCTATAATTAGACTCACAACTAGAACTGGTTGTAGTAGGTTGCTTCTTGCTCAACCAAGATATGTGTGAGCTACCAAGCATGAAGCAACAAGCACTGGTGGACACATGAGTGTCATAACAACTAGCCCGTTCAGAGTTAGAAAAAGTATGCAAATTTGGTAGTATTGATCGCTCCTTGGGATAAGACAATCCAAGTAGCGGGGTACCAATCAAGTAGCAAAAGATGCACTTAACAACCTGCCAATGCTTGACACCTTGGCAATGCATAAACCTGCTCATCTCTGAGATAGCAAACTGAATATCTGGCCAAGTAATGCATAAATAAATCAAGCATCCAACAACCTACTGATAGACAATAACATCAAATACATCTCCAACATCATGAAGAATCAACCATAAACCTGTCTCCATAGGAATGGCAATAGGCTTATAGTACTCATGACCAAAACACTACAATAATGTGTTAATATATTCTATTTGACACAAAACCATTCCACCATCAACTTGCATAAATTGAATGCTTAAATAATGATGCAAGTGCCCCTAATCTGACATCTCAAATGAGGCATGCAAATCAACCTTAAAATCATCAATATGCTTCTTAACAGGACCACTGAGTACTATGTCATCAACATAGACAACAATGATCAGAAGCACATCATTTTCACACTTAACATATAAAGTGCGCTCAGTTGGACTATTCTCAAAACCATGTGCAATTAGATATGCATGTAATTTTCATACCAAGCACGTGGTGCTTGCTTCAACCCATATAATGCCTTTTTCAACCTCCACACTTGGTTTCATGCCCTTTTTGCACAAAGCCATGGGGCTGAAAAACATACACTTCTTCATGCAAGTCACCATTCAGAAATGCAATTAATATTTCCAATTGATGTACATTCCAACCATGATGAACTGCAAGTGCAGAGATTCTAGGAATAGTAGTCATTCAGCATGTAGTAGCAAAGGTCTCATCAAAATCAATGCCTCTTTCCTGAGCATAATCCTTTGCAACAAGCCTAGTCTTATAACTGTCCACTGTTCCATCAGGCTTATGCTTCTGCTTGTATATACCCACTTAGTGCCAATGGCCTTCATGCCAAGAGGCAAGTCACATAAAGACCAGGTACCATTCTTCATAATAGCAGCCATCCAATTTCGTGCTTCATCAAACAAGACATGCTCATTCTTATCACAAAGACTAGAGGCAACCATAGCATAGCAATCTGATGCAAAAGAAGCACTATGAGAGCCTATATGGGAATGATATGAAATAGATGCATCTAATTTGTTGTCAAGCAAAGTCTATACCAGCCATTTTTGCATAGTTTTCACCTCCCCAATAACAGTGCTCTCATGAATAAGTGCATCATGTAAATCTGCATAAAAAATGGAAGGATTTGCATCATCACATGAAACCTGTAAAGGTTGAGAAGTTGCCTCATTAGGACCAGCACTAAATTGTCCACATATAACAAGAGGCAGCAAAGTATCTTAGATGTCTTTCGAGCTAATTGATGTCTCCTTAGTACATGAAAATAGTGGCCGAATAACATCTTCCACAAAAACAACATCATGGCTAACCAAAATGCATTTAGTCTATGGATGATACATGCAATAGCATTTGCTTTCAAAATTGTACCCAACAAAAATACATTTCACTACTTTATCATCCAATTTCCTATGTTGTTATTCAAGCATTAATGCATATGTTTGAAAACCAAAAGCACGCATGATCATCATGGAAGGGCTTGGTTGGTGGATCCGATCAACCACCAGTTATATGGCACACGTAGAATGCTTGCCAAGAACTCAAGTGTTGCACCTCAATTCAAAGAAGGTGGTTTAGATGTTGTCTAACATCAAAATATATTCATTGCATTATTTTTAATAATGATAATCACAAGTCGTAGAAGCAAGAATTTTGCTTTGATTGAAGCTATTCAAAATCACAAGTTTCTTGCATATGCTATATGGCACAAAACGTATGCTTAGATCCGAAAAGATCTTTGATTCACATGTATGCAGCTTGCATAAGTATCTCGTTGGTATTTTTACATTAAAGTCGGAAGAGAAATCAAATGTAGCACGTTCATTTCATTCACGTATTTGGTTGTCCAAACTTCAAAGGACGCCGGTTCACGTATGGATTGTGTATAAACATAAATGTATGCATTGTGTATAAACATAGGCATGTGTGTGTCAACTCAAATAACTTTAATCTTTATGTACTCATACTGATCTAATTGTGTTGTCACAATAATGCGCAACGGAAACAACAAAATATGAAGCTTGCAAAGACATCTAATGGACTGATCACTAAGTCACATGAAAAGATTACTTCGAAATTTTAGAGTTGTCAAATAAATTCATTCAATGCTATCAGTTTCCACTTAAAATGTGCTCCAAATGTTTTTAACGTAAAGTTTGTATGTGAATCACTCAAAGGTTTAAGAACTCAATAACGCAAACTTTCGGATGTTCATATGAAATTTTGAATGCTAAATTTGTCTATCTATCATATCAATTTGTTATAGCGGTATCAAAGGAAGGAGAGTGGCATACATGTAGAGAAAAATCACAGAATGGTTGAAGATATTGTGGCTTATGGACATCTTATATCATAGGTTCAACCTTTGAAAACTTTCTACACTTATTTCAACACATTTTTGAGCGGGGAGCATCCCAAGAATGATTTCACGAAAAGTATAGATATCTCACCTTGAAGGGCAACGAAATAGAGAAATTCGGTTTGAGTTTCGGCTTCGAATCATCACTTTCCAGCATTGAAATATCTCATTCCTATTTGATCCTTTTGGCAAGATAACATGGACTTTACAAAACAACTGCATTCAACTAGCACTTTTCTTGTTTCTTTCATATGTAAAATATTTGCAAGAAGTGATCTTTGGCTAAATAGCACACAGGATTTCACATTTAATGTGCAATAGATATCTAAAGCAGATTCATGAAGTAACAAAGTATTTACTTGAGCGCTACAGAGTACAGAAAACAATCATTCAACATCAATCACTACGAAACTTCACATCACAATGTGTTTAGAAACTGGTTTATGTAATTTTCATGAGAATAAGAACACAATGCAGTGCAAGTGGATTCAGAACAAACAGTGCTCTGTGTGATTTGAGCTCAGAAGACCTGCAATGTTCTGAAGATTAGATGAACATCAAATCATGAAAGCTTTTATATGGAGATAAACTTCACAGAAAGAGATGAGCCTCATAAATCGTGGGCAAGTTCCCTTTTTCATGATTTGAAGAAATGGGGAAGCAAAAATGAATCACATGAATGAAAAATTGATTATCATGCACATGTGTTTTACTCAGACAGAACTTCCTTGAGTCTTTCGAGTGAGTTACTTGGAACAAACGATATAAGAAAAACCTGATGTCACACTATGTAATACAGTTTGACTTCTCGCAAAATCCAGAACAATACGTTCCTCTGAAAAGATAAAAAAACAACTCAGAATGAATGCTTGCACTTGCCATCTAAAATTGCCCTTCGACACATCACATACGTAAAATTGCCATCTAAAATTGCCCTTCGACACTTTCCATGGCGTAAACACTCTGCATAAAAAATGCTTCTCTCGAATCCACCTTTCATGAAGGATGCTTTGAAACAGAAGAAATAGGAGATGCATATGCATGAATTGAAAGAGGTGTAGCAGCCTCGCAACGTCCAGAATTCTGAGACAACCTGAAAAAATCTTCTTAAAAAAACCTTCAAAGTTATGAGAAAAGTGGATGTGTAGAAGGAATTAAAAGAGAACCTGTGAACGAAAGAACTTCAATGTATTTATGTAAGTCATGTTCTCTTAGCATATATCTTCAGCTAGATTGTATAATCAGAAATGCAGCAAAGTTGTTTTCAAATGTGTAAGAGAAATATTGAACCGATAAGGACTTCATACTAAATAGAAAGGAATTCGAACTTGTGGCATTCCTCGAGGATGCTTTACAAAATAGTAGTGTACCATTACTCTCAACTAATATTTTAACCATCGGGATGATTCCAAATGTAATGTTCAGAGTCGTACATTCATATAATTCGAATGCATTGCAGCGAAACTAAAAACTAAAACTCAGCAAGCTTAACTACTTAAAAAAAATGCAGTTCGATCATTTAGATTCATCTTGAAAGAGTAATAGACCAGCAAGGCTTTAGTAGAAACTATAACCAAAAACTAATTCTACTTGCTATTCCATGGGACATGGAAGTTTACTTAAAAAACAACTTGTCTATACTATGTGCAAAACAGACATAGAAGGTCATCGGTAGACTTCGATTGCAATTATAAGCTTGGAATAAATAAAGTTACAAACTTCACACTCACGCAAGCATTAATTCCCCTCTGAGAAATGTGAGAAATGTGGATGACTGTGTGTCTTTCTTCGGATTTCCACCTCCTCCTCAGATTTTCCACAGCATTTTTTAGTTCTCTTCATTTTCCTCCACACCTCTCTCCGAGAGAGTCATTCCTGGTGCAACATGTCCCTTATATCTTCTTAAGAAAAAATGCTCGATCCTTCCTTTTCCCTTTGCGTATCTCCACATATAATTCACTTTTCTTATAATCGATGATCACCTTCCATTCCTTTTTAAAATTGCACCAAGAGCCTCACCATGCATTATATATCTCCTTGCAAACATGGCTTAAGTCTCTTCTTAGACTACATGTGTGTTGTTTTTATTTTTCTTTGCCAAAAAATTGAGGTTCTCCTACTCTTTTGCAAAATTACCATCATATATAGGGAAGCACCATAAAACATGGTGCACGATGATGTCCATCCTTGAACCTTCTTTCCTCCAAACATTTCTAGCATCCATTCCATATAATACAAATCATCAATACTTAATAAGACCATGAAATTTCTTCTCAAAAAGAAACAAACCTCCATCTCTTTAGTAGACATTGCTTTAATCACAATACCCTCACTCTTCTCATCCAAGTACTACTTGGAAGGATAGAGACAACGTAAGGGTTTTTTCATAATTTTGGATGATAATCATGAATACTAAATCTTTAGGAAAATGCAAATGAGCAACATATGGGTTACGAGCATGACAATCCTTATATGGAGTGATCGAATACAATGCTTTAGTGGGACACCTATTAAGTACATATGTTGCACACATAACAACCTCAAGCTAGAAACTACGTGGTAAAGCCTGACTCTTGACCATACATCCCGCCATCTCCATGAGTGACCTATTCTTTTGTTTAGAAACTCCATTCTATTGAGGTGTATATAGAACTATAGGTTGATGTTTTATCCCACATTCACCCATAAATGCATTAAACTCAGAAGACATATATTTTTTCCCTCGATTAGAACGAAGATAGATTTTCAGCCAAAACTTGAAATTGTTTGAAGCACATAAAAGCTTCGGACTTCTCTTTCAAAGGATATACCCATGCATGCCTGGAAAAATCATCAACAAAAGTAAAAAAGAAAAGATAGTTTCCAAAAGAGGGTGTCTGCATAGGACCACATACATCATCATGAACAAGTTGCAATCTATGAGTAGCTCAAACTAAACCATCTTTTGGGAATGAGGAGTGCTATATTTTTCCCAAAATATAGCCTTCACATACGTGTTTACTAGATGCCTCAAGTTTGGGCAAAGAAGGCACAATTTCAGATTTCTATACGCGAAGCAATCTAGCAAAATTCAGATGACCAAAGCTACATGCCAAAGCTTGACATAGCCTCAGAATCATGTACTACACATGCTAATTCATTCAGAGATTTTTCATAGTTGATGAGCTTATACAACCCATGAAATGAAATGCCAGAATCAACAATGACATCTCCATTTGACAGATCATGAACTACATATCTGTCATCAACAAATTTCACAACCAAACCAATCTTTGCTAATGTTGAAATTGATAGTAGCTTTTTCTTGATCCTTGGCACAAATAAAGCATCCGACAAAGTAAAAGGACTACCATTAGTAGTATTATGAAAGATCTTACCAACTCCCATTACAAGATAAGAGGATTTGTTGGCGCATGTGACAATATTCCCTATAGGGGTAGGCTCAAGCAGTGAAGAAATTGCCCTACAAGGTAATATGTTTGGTTGCCCCAACATCAAAGTACCAAACATCTGAATCTACTGCAAACATACAATGCTCATGAGAAGATGGATCAAAACTGCAAAAACTAGTAAATGCCCATTCTTCATTCTACACAAGATTAGCAAACTCTATTTTTGATGTAGAGGCCTCAACAACAACCATTCTAGCCTCCTTTTTCTTTGCCTCTTTTGCAACCAAATTTGGATAGCTCTTTATGACATGATCATTTTCTTTACAGTACTTACAAAACAATTTCTACTTTTCTCTTTTCTTCTCATCTCTATCATCCTTCTTTGATTGTGTAGAATTAGTAGATTTTTGCTTACTAGTAGAAGGGCTCAATTTACCTTTGCCCTTTTGACTAGCCAGGAAAGCTTCATCTATAACACACACAATGGACCCATTCTATCTAGGCTGATCTTCTTACAACAAAAAAGAGACTAACTCCTCAAATCTTAAGGCATTTGAATTGCCTTTCATCATCAAATGAAGAGTAGAAGTAAAACTTTTATATGAATCAGGAAGACAATTAAGAATAGTCTATACAAGTGAAGAATCAGGCAAGACTTCATCAGCAGAAATCAATTGTCCCTTCAAATCTTTGATCTTTCTTAGAAAATTGTCCATGGAATCTCCTTCATTCATGTTCTCACTCTCCAAGTGTTTTGAGAGGTAAGCAACATGAGCCTCATTCCTAGCTTGATATATTGTGGTTAGTGTATCCCAAGCATTCTTTGTTGTTTTGTAGGAGCGAATATGAAGAAAGGCATGTTTGAAAAAGAAGGCTATTAATGCATGTGCCTGAGCATCTCCACCATCCTAGAAAAGTTGTTCTATAGTAGGTGCAATAGGAACCGCAACACAAACAAGAAGTTGAAGAATATCACAATCTTTAACTCTATCTGCATCAACTTCATCAACTATGTTTGCAGGTGTAATATGAAGTTTTTCATGCACCCTACACAATATTCCACAATCCTTTTTCAACCAAAACATGATGCATGATATAAGCCCATCATGGATAATTGGTACAATCTAGCTTTTCCTCAACAACCAACATATAGAATACATCACTACTTTCAACCATGGCCACTGACCAAAATACCTTGATGCAAAAAAATGATTGCATGTGAAAAATTTGAATAGAACTACCTTGATGACTTATATTAAACCTATAGCAAACTTCAAGATGCTTATACTCGGGAACCAAAACCTATATTTATCTTTGGCACAAAAAGAGAAAATTGCCTAGAAATGCACTACAATAGTGCATTCAGAGGTTGAAATGAGCTCAGATCATGATTTCAACACAATAGAGCAAGCGGTTTTAATCTCCTTATCACCTTGATTATGCTCACCAACTTTCCTATGATTCTAAGATTATGACCAAAAGGGTGTCGAAGATGCCCTAGATGAAGCAAAAACCTACTTTGATACCAATCATTGGAGTTCGAGGTTCGCAGAAGCATATGAACAACACAAGGAAGAACCTTGGAGCACAACATACAATGCTGAATGTATTACCAAGAGAATGTACAAAGATAAGTGACCCATAAGGGTTATAGTCATATATAAAAGCCGAGGAAAAAAACCTCCTAAAGAGGGAAAAGTGCCTCGATGATCCTAGTGTATTCATACACATCACTTCCTAAATATATAAACAGTATGCAGCTCCTAAACCTCGAAGGCACACTTCCATCTTATCATCATCATCATCTACATTCACACCAATAGATGCAAGTGTCGCATGTATACTTTTGATTTTTAGGGTGTAATCACTTATCAACATGCCCTTTTTCTATAGTGTATGCAGCTCGTTCTTGAGTTGCAATTTTTGTGCCTTTGTATTGGTCTCATACAATGTGACGAAAATATTCGAAGCCTCTTTCAAAGTCTAATCATCCTATATGTGTCCAATCACACTATCCTCTATTCTAAGAGATAGACAATACATTACCTTTCGTGATCCTTGGTTCCATTCTTAATATGCTCTTAATTGTTCTGTAGTCTGATTCCTCTCTAGTAACTATGGAACATTTTCGTTCTCTCCTTTGATGTAGTTCCAATAGCCTTTTCCCATCAGGAAATTCATCATTTAGAATCTCCAAGCATGGAAGTTGTTTTTGACTAGCTTATCGCTCATAAGTTGAATCATTCCATCTATGTTTTCCATTTGTGTAGCAGTTGACAACACTAAAAAAACAATAGAAGTAGCACTTCTGCTTGAACACTACTACACTATGATGTGATATCTCAATCTCAAGAAAACATAGTTTTTGTGTATCAACAATACATAGAATCACTTAAAGTTCTAGATCTGCATTATATGAGTGTTGAAAAATAGGACACAAATTACAGTTTTCCAAACTCACATGGTTTTCTATGGGCCCTACCTTGTAGGCTCAAAATGGAGGTCAAGATGGCTCGGAAACAAAAATCTACCTTCACACCAATTTTCGTAGCAATGTAAGGTTGTTTGTAAATTGCACTTTCTCCATGCCTTCTCATGTATTGTTCACTGTCGGCTTTCTCCATGTGCTCTCTATAGCCACAATAGCTTAGATACCATGTCATGAGGAAGGAGATAAGGAAAAGAACTCTCACACACACACACACACTCACAATCAAAGAGGAGCACACACACTAACAAAGGCAAGGAAGAATAATCTTCTTCTTCTTCTTCTTCTATTACATAAAAGGAATGTACAAAAATGACCTAAAACAATAATACAAGTGCAATATATAAAGAATTTTATATAAGGAAAATTCTAATGTCCACTGGCAGAAACATATGTGCCATCACTCTCAATAGATAAATCTAGTAAAGCTCAATGAAGTATCCTTGCCATATATCAGTGTGACCACTATACATGGCAGAAAAATGAAAAGTGATACATGTAATCCTTGATCATCACATGTTGAGCTTGATATCTCAACACACATAGTAAGAAAATCCTCTATAGTATGGGTAGAGTCCATGGCCTTATATAGAATCAAAACCTATAACTAAACATGTGAAAAGAAATTGGAATTGAAACATAAAGGGGAAGGTTTTGTCTTGGAAATGTAAAAAAGGAGAGAGAGAGGTAGAAGTAACATTAAATGTAACATAAAAGAAATGGAATATCAATGCATGAGAATAGGCTAGTGGATAAAACATATCTTTTGCAAGTGAGAGGTGGAGGGTTCAAATGCCCTACATGCTAAATAGGGAAAAAAGTAAGTTTGTATTGCCACTCATTAATTAGAGAGGATTTGTGTGTAGCCAATGTGTACCAATGGAACCAAAGGGCACCAAAGAGAGCCAGGAGTGCCAGAGAAGCCAAAGATGCCAAAGTTATGCCATAGTTCTATGCCTTAGTCGATGCCTTGGAGTAAGTCATAGGAGTAATTGCATAGATAAATTGAATTGCTAAATTGAATTGATGGATGAACTGAACACGAACTGGGACAAGGCATAGTGCACACTTTAATAGTGTCATAGTGTGATAGTGTGATAGTGTCACAGGGATAAGGCATAGTTTACAATGCATAGTGTAACAATGTGCCATTAGTTTAAAGAGGTGAGTTAGAGAGATTACAAGCACACTCCTTAATTTGGAGCATGGGCTGAGGGGAAAAGCTATTATGTAGTAATACCTTAAATCTTATTATTAAGGAGGACAAAATTCTTCAAGGTGAGGAGATGTTACAAAGTATCTTGGAAAAGGTTCTAAGTTAGTGATAACAATAAGTGTTTTGAGTATTGGACAAGCTTCACAATTAGCATAGTGCTTAAGTCTTAGGGATGTGAAGAAGGAGGTCTTGGGTTCAACCCCCATGAGAAGCATGGCATAGAGTTTTTGGCAAAGAGCTTCAAAGCCCCCTAGAAGAATCCACTTAGGTTAGCATGAGTTAACTTGAGTTTAGATAGAGTTAACACAAAAGGTGAGTGCACCTACCATTCATTGACACTAATGGAAATATATAAAAGCAATGGTGAAGAATGCACATAGAAAAGTAAGTCTAGTTAGGTTGGAGGTCATAATTAGTTCCCAAATGTATCTAATGGTAGGTTGGATGGAGATTCATAGATCCCTCTCTCTAGTGTGGAGACAAGGTTCTTAGGAAGAGGTTTGAAGGGCACATCATGGTGAGTAGGTCCCCATTTTTTGACTTGGAATTTCTTGAAGTTTTTCCTTTTGAGTTAGTTTCCTAAAATGATCTTCAAGAACATCTGTATAACTAAATTTTGGAGGGGCCATTTCTTGCATTTTCTAAGGCACTTCAATCATTTCCTTGTAGATCTCTAGTTTATCCCTTTCTAATCCCATTCTAGGATAATGTTTGTGTTGGTTTTCAATGCTGGGATCTTTTTGGATTTGCTTGTAGTAGGCTTGGAATAATAGCTCCAACTTAGGATCAAGTACAAATGATAAACCTAGATCTATCTCAATGAGCCTCTCATTCAAATTTATCACTTTTTTCCTTGTCTAGTTTGGCTTTCGTAGGCTTTTCTTATATGAATCTCTAATTCTTAAATTCATTTTTTGATCTACATGTTTCTTGTTTCGCATTGTCTTTTTTGAGACGTTCCTTTCTCTTTCTTTTTAGTGGACAGGTATGTCTTTTTAGCCTTATACTAGGACTTTTTCTTTGCTCGGGCCCAATAACCTAGACTAAAATTTCTTAATCTTCAACAGTCTTTCAAACCTCAAGCACACTTGGCATTTTCTGGTTTGGGTAGACATCATCATATTTCTAGGAATAGCTAAGCAATATTTCAGCCAATGGCTGATTCTACAATCAGGACCATCTTGGCCTCTACATACATGACGTGAATGTTTTTGATATGTGAGGTGATTCTATATGGGGTGATTTCTTCTCCAAGAACTCATTTTTGTATTGCTTTCTCTCTAAGTTGAGCTTTCATGAACACTTTATGTGACTCCTTTGGTGCAAGCTCATCATGAGGAGAGTTAGTGGTCAATTGAGTTCTCTTCAGGTGGTAACGACAACCTTTGAATGGATAAGTGACCATACATTTACGATAGGAAGGGTATTCATTAGTGGTGGAGAGTGAAGCTATTAGTTCCTTGTTGGGGACTACTTGTGATGATGGTGGGGTTGTCACTCAATGATTTTTTATTTCAAACCATAGATCCTTATGACTGTACATATTTTTTATATCACATGGGATACCATGACTTAGGGGTTTGTGGATATTGTGTGGTTTTCCTCTTGTTGATCTCTATAAAGTCTAGGGTGTACACAAATGGCCTTTTTTTTGCATCTAAAGAAGTGTTCCTTTTGAATTGTAAGTTTGATTGAATAAAATATCAAGTGCAAAGTAGGGTTCATGATATTAAGTCTTTAAAGAATGTTGTGAGTACTCCTTTTGCTTGGATTCTAGAGCACATAATATAAGAAATCCAAGAGGATGAGTAAAGTGTGGCATATACAGATTCTAAAGTACATTACTAGGTAGTTCCTATACATCTAAGGCATTGGATGAGGTGATGTCTCCTAATATTTTGAAGAGAGCCAATCCTTAAAATACTTAAAGCTTTGAAAATTTTTTTTTTAATATAAAGGAAGTTCGGCAATAGCCTACTCTCCCGGACTTGAATTAAATTAAGAAACAAGGGTACAAAAGAAGGGGACTAGTGCCCACGGGACCCCCCAAATCCCACAAAGCAGGGGAGGCTTGGTTGATTCCTATGTTGCATTACAAAGAAGGTTGATCACCCTCTCGTCGCCCTCATGCGGGACCCACTTGGGTTTGAGCTTGTTGTTGATCAAAAGGAGGACTTGATGGTGCCTGAAGGGGGGGGATTTCTTACTGTTGACAATCCTCTTGCCAAGGAGGAAAAGAGATTTCTCAATCGTCCACTCCTTGGGAGGGTCGCCGAAGTTGAGAGCACACCGCTCCCGCCAAATTTTCCACAGGACTTCCCCTCTGATTGCGTTCCAGAGAGCCGCAGAGCATCCAATCGCTTCTCCCAAAAGGACTTGTTTCCAGCTAAGCTGATTCTGAACTCTGATTTTCAGTCCAACCGTCTGCCAAACTCTGTAGGAGTTGGGGCAAGTAAGGAAGATGTGTGGGACATCTTCGATTGCACGGTGGCAGCGTTTGCACCACGGAGGGATCCCACAAATTTTGCTAGCCTTTTGGTTAGTCCAAATTCCTCGATGAAGAATTTGCCATAAGAGGACAGACTTCTTAATCTCTATAAGTGGGTGCCAGATACCCATGAATTTCATGTCCCACCGAAGCCGCGTCCAAGACAGGCACCACTTCTTGTTGAGGCTGATCTGGAGGTCAGTCGTTTCTTTGATGTTCGGGATTTTGAGTAGGCTATTTCCATTGTGCCATTTGAGACCACGCGCGTTCGGAGTATCATGTCCCATGAGAAGGCGAGTTTTGTGGCGCTCCCAAGCGAGGCATCTGCTTTGCAAGGTGTTCCATTCTTCGTAGGAGATGTTTATGCGAGGGTCGATATCCTCGAAGTTGATCCAACTGTTGGTGTCCTGTTTCCAGAGGTGTTTCCATTTTTTGAATCCTTTGTTCCATAACTTCTTGGCATTTTGAGTGTTCCACGACTCCACACTCCGGATGCCATGTATCGGAAACCAGATAGAGTCGTTTTGTCTGATTCCGGCCGCCCACTTCCAGTCTTCACTAATTCTTGTGAAGCTTTTGACTTTATTCCAGCCCTTCCAAAGGGAGCATACGAGACTGGAGCCTTTCGGGAAGACAGGTATCGGGGAGAATAGCAGGGTCATGATGTCAAGGTTCTTCCAGTTCGGGGACCCCGTGAGGGCCAACTCATTTTTGTTTCTGAAGATCAGCTTGGCCCATGAGGCCTCCCTATTGCACCAAGCCTTAATCATCCATTTGGCTGCTAGTTTGTTAGCCATACACCCAATGTCCAGGATGCCAAGCCCCCCGCTATCTCTAGGGCTGGTGCAGATGGCCCATTTGATCTTAGGCACCCCCCTTCTGTTATGATCACCCGTCCAAAGAAAGTTTCTGCAGATGCTATTCAGTTTGGACAGGCCTTGTTCATTCGGTCTCCAGCAAGAAAGGAAATAGATGGTAGACGAGAGGAGGAACGTGTTGATAACCATCGCCCGTCCAGCGAGATTGATTTGCATGCCTCTCCAGTAGTTGAGCTTGTTTTCAAGTTTGGCCAGCACCCAGTTCCATCGCTGCTCCATAGAGACGCCAAATCCCAAGGGGATTCCAAGAAGCCGAAAGATTTGGCCCTGCGGAATGATTTGACAGCCATGAACAATGAGAAGGCCAGGTTGGTGTCCCACGATGGCCCTAAAGGCGGTCTTATTGTGGTTGATCTTGGATCCAGAGGCCTCACAAAAGGTATCAAGGCACCTCCAGAAAGTCTCCAGGCTGGTATTATCATTGTGAACGAACGCATTCATGTCGTCGGCAAACAGTCTCATGATGATTTGATTGTGGTCGTGAGGTAGTTGGAGGCCTTTGATATTGCCAGCCTCCACATGATGAGCCACAAGTCTGCTCAGCCCCTCAGTGGCGATGGCAAAGAGAAGGGGGGCAAGAGGGCACCCTTGTCTAATAGATCTTTTAAGATGGATCGCCTTCGATAGTTTGCCGTTAACGTTAATTTGGGTCGTTGCGTTGCCGAGAAGGGTCGCGATCATTTTGGTGAATTTCTGACTACATCCGAGGTCTTGGAGCGACTGCAAAATATAGTCCCATTCGAGCCTATCGTAGGCTTTGTCAAAGTCGATCTTGAGGAAGACCACATCTTGATTAGACTCATTTGCAAATTGAATACCTTCCCAAATATCCATAATGGTTTCCAGGATGGACCTGCCTTTGATGAAACCTTTTTGGTCCTCGCTAAGCCAAGATCTCAGGTGGCACGCAAGTCTGTTGGCAATGACTTTGGCGACAATCTTGTACCCTGTTTGGAGCATCATAATTGGCCGCCAGTTCTCGATTCTGTTTTTTTCCCCCTTCTTGTGAATCAGCTTGATAATTCCATTATTTATACAAGAAGGAAGAGCACCAAATTTTAGCGCTTCTTGCCAAACCATCCGAAGAGGGGTGGCGACCACCAGCTTGAATATGTATATTCATTTATGCATGTGTGTGCACCCATGTATGTGTAAGTTGTGAATGGATGCACATAACCCATATATATGCATATGTCTACTTGTCTTTATATGTTTGAGTGTATATCCATCTAACGCTAAGCCTACAATGTGGAACCATATAATATAGGCAAACTTAATAAAACAAATGCGGAATAAAATTAATCAAAAGACTAATTATGCAAGTGAAGGGTCATAGTGCCCATGGGAACCCCTTATCCCACAAAGCAAGTAAAGGGACATAGTGCGTAGGGAACTCCTTATCCCCCAAAGCAAGAGAAGGCAAATCAACATTGATTGCAAAGGAGAATAGGCTTTGGTCGAACTTCCTGTTTTTTAAGAAAAATAAAATGAAAACATAAATAAAAGCATACAAAAACTTAAGTAAAGGTAGAAAAACAAAAACCAAAAGTCACCAAAACTCAAAATGGCAAACTTAGCGAAAGAAAGGAGCAAAAATTGATGGTTGTTTTTCAGAGAAAACGTAAGGGATAATTTTGGCTATAAAATGCCAAGCACTGAGCGGATCAAGGCACTGAGCGGAAGGGATAATTTTGGCTATAATTGTAAGCACAGTTATTGAGTTTTGTGCAGATATTTGATGAATTGGAGATTGAATGCCATTGGAGATTAGGGGGGAAGACAAGTCGTAGAGTTGCTAACAATTCTTTTGGAGGTCGTGTAGCTTATAGCGGATTATATCGTAGGAGGTGCTGTTACCCAAGGAGCTGAAGGATAAAGATCTAACGGGAGTTTTCATAGCAGGATGGGGGCTCATTGGTATGATCACGTGAAGATGCAAGTCATGAAGTTGGTTCTGAAATCAACAGGATATGTGAATCTATGCTTTAAAAGCATACGTATGTTTTGTATTAACAATTTGGTATGATCAACAGGTTTCAGGCACAGAAGCACGTATATGCCTTGGTTTTGAAATTAAATCTGCACAAGATTTATAGTCTGTTTGTAATGGAAATTAGTAAGAAAGAAAAAACAACACTTATAAAAAATTTGTTTTTCCATTCTTTTTGTTTCTCAAAAAGAAGTTCGACATTAGCCTATTCTCTTAAACTTTAATTAATAGAAAGAGTAACTCTATATCTGAATGGGCCTAGCACCCATGGGACCCCCTGAATCCCACAAAAGAGGGGTTGTTTAAAATACGTTAGAAACCATTACAAAGAACATTGATAACCCTTTTGTCCTCCTCATGGGGGCCACTTGCTTTTAATCTTGTTGCTCTCAAGGAAAAACACTCTATCAAGAGGTGGGGACTTCTTACAATTGGAAATTCTTTTTCTAAAAGGAAAAGAGATTTTTGGATCAACCATTAATGAGGAGGGCTAGTAAAGTTGGCAACACACCTCTCTCTCTAGATCTTTTAGAGGGCATCACCTCTTATAGCATTCCAAAATGCCAAGGAACAAACAATTGTGTCACCCAATAATGTTTGCTTCTAGTTGATTTGTCCCTGAAGCATCAAGATTCTCCCAAGGATCCATGAGGCCGACATCGACTTGGGGTAAGAAAAGAAGAGGTTTCACAAGTCCTCCTTGCCATGAAGGCACCTCTTACAACACGGAGGGGCTCCAAAAAATTTTGTTGGCTTTTACATTGCTCCAAATACCCTCTCATAGGATTTGCAACATAAGGACAAATTTTTAACTTCAATGAGGGGATGTCAAATATACTGGAACTTAAAATACCACGTAAAAATCCACCAGTTTAGACATCATCTTCTATTAAGCATAACATGAAGATCCACATTCTTCTTGAATCTTGGATTTTTTTTTTAATGACTGTTACCATTGTGCTAACTTAGCCCCACAAGGTGAGGGGACTCATGCCCAATAAGGAGGTGATTCCTCGAGAACTCCCAAGTGTTGAATCTGCTCGTCAAGAGGCACCACTCTTCATACTTCACTCTCTTGGCCACATCAACATTCTAAAATCTAGTCCATTGGCATGTCTCTTGATTCTAGAGGTGATTCCACAAATGAAAACGTTTTTTTCTAGATCTTCCTAGTGTTTTGGAGGTTCTAAGTCTCACCACCTCTGATGCCCCTAATAGGGAACCAGATCAAATCCTTCTGTCTAATACTAGATGCCCATTTCGAATCTTCATTGTGTTGGAGTTTGAAGTTTGCAGAAGCACAAAAAACAACACAAGGAAGAAGAGGAAGCTTTGAGCACAATAAACAATACTAAATTTAGTATCAAGAGATTGTACAAAGATAAGTAACCCATTAGGGTTATATGCGTATATACAAGTCAGGGGAAAAAATCTCCTAAGGAGGGAAAAAGTCCCTTGGGGGTCCTAAATGTGTTCACACACATCACTATAAAATATATCAACAAGTAGCTCGTGGGAGTGATATGGTCAACAAGGAGCTCACATTCATGTATAAGGAAGTGCCAAGCTATGTAGAAAGAGATCACTCCACAAAAGGAGGTAAGCCCAAAGCTTTGCGGAAAGCTTCAAACTTCTCCCTAGGCAGAGCCTTTGTCAAAAGGTCTACAATGTTATCATGTGGGGGAACATAAGCCAAACTGATCTCTCCAGTAGAGAACCTCTCCCTGACATAATGATAATGCACCTCAATGTGCTTAATGCAAGCATAGAACACAGGGTGCATTGCAATGGCCATTGCACTTTGACTATTAGTGAAGATGGTGGTGGAAAAAGACTAACCAATACCCAAGTCAACCAAAAGGTGTCTAAGCTACACACACTCAACATTCATTGTGAAAGCTTTCTTGTACTCTACCTCACAACTAGAAGTGGCCATAATAGGATACTTGTTGCTCAACCAATATATGCATGAGCTACCAAGCATGAAGCAAAAACCACTAGCAGATGGACGAGTGTCATAGCAAGAAACCGAATCAAAGTTAAAAAAAGCATATAAATCTGGTGGTAGTGATGTTCCCTTGGGATAAACCAATGTAAGTAGTTGGGTACCACTCAAGTAGTGAAAGATATGTTTAACTACATGCCTATGCTTGACACTTGGGTAATGCATAAACCTATGCATCTAAGAGACATCAAAATAAATATGAAGCCAAATTATGCATAATTAAATCAAGCATCTAACAACTTGCTGATAGAGAACAACATGAAATGCATCTCCAACATTCTCAAGATGCAATCTCAAACCTATTTCTATAGGAGTGGCCATAGGCTTGTAGTCGTCAAGTCCAGGACACTTAAATAATGTGTCAATATATTTTCTCTCACAGACAACTATTCCCCAATCAACTTGCATAAACTAAATGCCCAAATAATGATGCAAATGCTCAAAATCTGACACCTAAAGGGAGGCATGAAGTCAACCTTAAAATCAGCACTATGCTTCTCATTAGGACCAATGAGCAGCATGTCATCAACATAGATAACAATGATAAGAAGTACATCATGTGCACGCTTAACATATAAGGTGCTCTCAATTAGATTGTTCTCAAAACCATGTGCAATCAAATAGGCATGTATGTTTTTCATACGAAGCAGGTGGTGCTTGCTTCCAACCATATAATGCCTTCTTCAACTTGCAAGCTTTGTTTACATGCCCCTTTTGCACAAAACCACCAAGCTAAAATACATATACTTTTTCATGTAAGTCACCATTCAATTTTTTTTTTAATGAACAATTGATGTACATTCCAACCATGATGGGCTACAAGTGCATAAGTTCCACCAACAGTAGTCATTCATCATGTGCAAGAAAAAGTTTCATCAAAATTAATGGCTCTTTCTTGAGCATAACCTTTGGCAATAAGCCTAGCCTTATAGCTATCAACTATTCCATCAAACATATGCTTTAGCTTGTATACCCACTTAGTGCCAATGGCCTTATTGCCAAGATGCAAATCAAATAAATATTAGGTACCATTCTTCATAATAGCATCATATTTTGATTGCATAACAACCATCCAATTTTCTTCAAAAGAAAGGGGCTCATTCTTATCGCAAAGACTAGAGGTAGCCATAGCATAGCAATATGATGCAAAAAGAGCATTATGAGATCATAGATTAGTATGATATGACTGAGGTGCATCTAATTTTCTATCTTGCAAAGTTTGCAACAACCATTTAGACGTAGTCTTTGCCTCCTCTATATGAGCCCTCTCATCAAGGCAAAGACTAACACTTGGTTGCACACCTATGAAAGGAGGGAGAAAAGTATCATAAACATCTGTAGAGCTAAGAGAGGTCTCCTTGATACATGAAAGTAATGGCTAAGTTGCATCTTCCACAAAAATAACATCATGACTAATGAGAATGCATTTAATATGTGGATGATAAAGATGACAAACTTTGCTTTTAGAACTATAGCCAACAAAAATACATTTCACTCCTTTATGATCCAATTTGTTGTGTTCTTATTCTGGAAGTAATGCATATGCTAGACAACCAAAGACATGAAGATGAGCAATCGATGGCTTTCAAGCATGCCAAGCATCATACGGAGTGATAGACTTCACTGCTTTAGTGGGACATCTGCTAAGTACATATATTTCACACATAATAGCTTCAAGCCAAAAGCTATGTGGTAAAGCCTTAATTTTGACCATATGCCTCGCCATCTCCATGAGTGAACTGTTCTTCCTTTTAGCAAATCCATTTTGTTGAGGTGTATTCAACACAATACACTGGTGTTTTATTCCAGATTTGTCTAAAAATGCATTAAAATCAGAAGACATATATTCCCCCCATTGATGAAAATGGAGGGTGCCCATTTTACATGCTCATAGATTTTCAACGAAAACGAGAAACTCTTTGAAGCACATAAACACTTTAGACTTGGCTTTCAATGGGTACATCCATGCATGCCTAGAAAGATCATCAGTGAAAGTCACAAAGTAAAGGTAGCTCCCAAAAGAAGGTGTCTACGTAGGACCATACACATCACTATGAACAAGCTACAATCATAGCTCTAACTAAACCCTCTTTTGGGAATTATGAATGTTTCATGTTACCTAAACTATTGCCTTCATAGAGATGTTTACCAAGTGCCTCAAGTTTGGGAAAAGAGAACACCATATCAGATTTTTGCACGCCAAGTAAACTACTTGGCGTGCTGAAGCATGCATGACAAAGCTTTGCATATGAGATAGCATGAGAATCACGTACTGCACATGCCTTCACATATTTCTCATAGTCTATGAGCTTATAAATCCAAGGACATTAAATGCTAGAAGCAATAATAACATCACCATTTGACAAATCATGAATTGTACATGTCATCACCAAATTTGACAACTAAGACAATCTTGGCTAATGCTGAAACTACAAATAGATTCTTCTTGATCCTTGGCATAGACAAAGCATCAGACAATGTGAAGAAACTACCATCATGAGTAGTCAGAATGATCTTACCAACTCCCATATAGGAAAAGAGGATTTGTTGGCGCATGTGATCGTATTCCCTATAGGGGTTGGATCAAGTGAACTTAATAAATTGTATTATAAGGTAATATGTTTGATTGTCTAACTACCAAAGGACCAAACATATGAGTGTGTTGCAGACTTACACTGCTCATTCAAAGGTGGGTCAAAATGACAAATAGTTGTAAACACCATTTCATTCTGCAGAAGAATAGCAGACTCAAGTTTACATGAAGAGGCCTCTACAACAACCATCCCAATCTCTTTCTTCTTTGCCTCTTTGCTAGCCAGCTTTGGATAATTCTTTATGACATCATTGTTTCCTTCAGATTACTTGCAAAACAATTTTTGCTTTTATGATTTCTTCTCATCTTTATCTTACGTCTTTGACTGTGAAATATTAGTAGATTTTTCCTTACTAGTACTTGAGCTCCATTTACCTTTGCCCTTCTAACTAGCTAAGAAAGTTTGATCTGCAACATGCATAATAGACGTGTTCTGCCTCAATTGATCTTTCACAACAAAACATAGACTAAGTCCTTGGATTTTAAGACATTCAAATTGCCTATCATCATCAAGTGAAGAGTAGAAGCAAAACACTAATACGAATCTAGAAGACAATTAAGAAGAGTCTACACAAGTGAAGTATCTCGCAAGATTTTGTTAGAAAAAATCTACTATTCCTTTAAATCGTTAATCTTTGTCAAAAAACTATCCATGGAATCTCTTTCATTCATGTGCTAACTCTCAAATTGTCTTTGCAGGTAAGGAATACAATCCTCATTTTTGCTTCGTATAAAGTGGTAAATGTATCCCAAGCATCCTTTGCTATGTTGCAAGAGAAAGTGTGAGGAATAAGGCAGTAGGAACTACAAGACGAACAGTTATTTGAAGATTATCATCTTCAATGTCATCTACATCACCTTCATTAACTGTATTCGTAGGTGTAGTAGGACATTTTTCAACACCCTGCACAATATTCGATAGTCATTTTGCAATCAAGACATGATGCATCATATAAGACCATAATGGCTTATTAGTACCATCCAATCTATCCTCAATAGACAATATACCAAATACATCATTGCTTTCAGCCATGGCCACTAATTAAAATAACCTGATGCAGAAAAATGATTTTATCTAGAAGAGCTGAATAGAACTACCTTGTCGATCTCTGCTAAACCTACAATAGACTTTGAGGAGCTTGTAGTAGGGAGCTGAAACACACACACACACACACATACATACACACACACACACACACACACACACATATATATATATATATATATATATATATATATATATATATATATATATATATATATATATATATATATATATATATATATATATATATATATATATATATATTATATATATATATATATATATATATATATATATATATATACATACATACATATACAAACACACACACACACATATATTTGTGTGTGTTTGGCACAAAGGGATGAAATTTCCTACATGTGCACTAAGATAGTGCATTTGGAGGCCAAAACGAGCTCAGATTGTGATTTTGAGGCGATAGAGTGAAGCCATTTTGAACTCCTAATTACCTTGAGTGTGATCACCACTTTTCATGTGATTCTAAGACTATGAACAGGGGGGGTGTTGAGGATGCCCTAGATGAAGTGACGACTTGCTCTGATACCAATTGTTGGAGTTTGAAGTCTGTGAGTAGCACAAGGAAGAAGAAGAAGCTTGGAGCACAATACAAAATACTAAATGTATTAAATGCAAATGAGATTTCACTCCAAACGGATTCATATTCAAAGAGAAATGATGTCCACTCCAACAAGCTTTTCTTAGGGACCATAGATAATTAATATAAAAAATGTCTCAATTTTAGAACTCTCTAATGGCTATTGAATGACACCAAAATCATAGAAGATGGCTAAATAAAGAACGCGATCAAACCCTTACAACTCGTAGCAAAATAGTTCCAATAGAGCCTACACACAAATCGAGATATCAATTACCAAACTTCACTAAAATGAAGGTTTCTTCCAACTACTCAGAGAATGGTCAATTAACTTGGTGATCTCACAATAGACTCAATGAGACATCAATTACATGAAATGCATACATAAGAACGGAGAACCAATCCTAACAACACAAAGGTAGAGAGTTGCAACATTGCCTACACACACACACACACACACACACACATAGATATGCCTACTCAAAGAAAAAAACAAGCTAGCAAGGGGCTTGCTTATTACAACTCGAAAACTTACTGCTCACTCTAAATGAACTAAAAACCCAAAACAATGGCTCAAAAGAAGCATGATATATGCTAATTATATAGTGAGAAGCAGGCCCCTAAGATCTAGAAGCCACCTTTCCAAATCAGTCTCCTGAATTTAAGGGCTTAGTTGAGATGACTTGGGGAGTGGTTGAGTGAATTTTCTTGATGGAATCTCATGGACTTTGGCTTTAATAATTTTCTCCATATTTCTATGATTGATTTCTCATGAAGTTGTTGCTTGAAGCTTGACTTGTAACACCCCCTCAAGCTTCAATTCTTCATTTTCGTCAAAGCTCCTTGATGTTGATGCATTGCATGAACTTTGAAATCTTCATCCCATCCAAAGCCTTTGTAAAAATGTTAGAGACTTATTCCTTGGTACCTATATGGTGTACTGAAACTTCCTTGGATATCACCGTTTCCCTTATGAAGTGATAGTGCACTTCAATATGCTTGGTTCTAGTAGGATAGACAAGATTCAATGCTAGATGAATGCTACTCATATTGTCAAAAAAGGTTGGATATGTGTGAAGCTACAAATTAAGCTCCATAAATAGATTCTTAATCCACATTAGCTCACATATGCATTGAGCAAAGGCTCTATACTCAGCCTCACTGGAAGATAACGCCATTGGTGTTTGCACCTTTGAAGTCCATGAGATGATCTTGCTACCTAGCATGACTAGGTAATCACTTGTTCTCCTATCTTCCTTCGAACTGGCCCAATCCGCATCAGAATAAGTTTTGACCTACATATCACCTTCAAATGAGTAGAAAGATCCTTCATTTGTAGTAGCCTTGAGATATTATAGCATTCTTCTCGCAGCTTGCAAGTGTGTAATCCTTGGACTATGCATAAACTATGATAGCACTCCAACTCTGTATGCTATGTCAGACCTACTTATTGTGGCATAATTGAAAGAGCCTACAATAGATTGATACAAAGTTACATCCTATGATGGTTCTCTATCATTAATTTCCATTGGATTTGAAATAGGCTTGCAATGTAGCATCCCAAACCTCTCTAGGTCTAGAATATACTTCCTTTGTATGTGCATAATACCTTATTCTTTATAAACAAGTTGAATGCCATGAAAATACATAAGATCTCCAAGATCACAGATGCTAAACCCCTTTCCAATCTTTTCCTTGATCTCTTCAATGCCTTTCTATCATTACCTATAATGATAAGATCATCTACACACACACACATGTAGACTACAAGTTCTTCTCTTTGTTTGATGAAGAGAGATGGATGCACCTTGCATTGATTGTAACCACATTTGATCAAATACTGCACCAATATTGGGTTCCAAGTCCTTGAAGATTTCTTTAGGCCATAAAGTGCCTTTTTCAACTTACAAACATGATGTGGAAACTTTTTATGAACAACACCTAGTGGTTGCTCCATGTATACCTCTTCCTTCAAGTCTCCATTGAGAAAAGCATTCTTGATATCTAATTGGAAGATCGTCCATCGTTTTCTTACAGCCATTGCAATGAGATTCCTTTTTGTTTTAATCTTTTCCATGAGACTGAATGTCTCTTTGAAGTGCACTCC